>CM051397.1:17488925-17587513 GCA_028052125.1 Melia azedarach | reverse complement strand
TGAAAAGAGCTTGCATGCTTTTGGAAGAGAGGATATGACTTATGATGCGATGCAGAGAAGATCAATGGTGGGGTAGAGAAATTGATCTCACTCACTTGAGAGTTTAATCTAACTCTACTAGGGATATGAAAGACGAGACTCAAATATTGATCTTCTCACGCACAATAATTCTTATGGCATTTATAACTGCATACAGAGAAGATCAACAGTGAACCCTCACCTCTACCAAAGATTGGATCCTTTCAATATGCATATTATTAGTAATGTGTTATTATAGGCCAGCTCGTAAGCAAAGGGAAGATTTCATTTACGTAGACTCTTTGCTTAAATATTAAGTACGTACAGCTGGTTCACAAGTTTATCAAAACCTACAATAGTTAGGAGCAGATCATCTAAAAGATGTCAAAAATAGAAAATCATGAAGTACTGAAAAAGAATGAACAAACTTAAGTACATAAAACTCAAATGTATGCGTTAAACATTGTGTAGGTGGATAATATTTGTAACCAAAAACATTGGCATTAACATGCATGCACTATAATTTGTCAAAATGACAATTGTGTTGTGCAACTATATATCATGTTCACTAAGGATTTTAACGACAAAATTTAGCAGATAGGACTTATCGATGAGCTTCTTCTACTTATATAAAAGGTTACACAACACAAAGAAGTACAGAAAATATAAAGAGTAGGTAACATTTCGTATTGTTAAACTTGAACTTACAAATTTAAACCATCAGATGGAACATCGTTAGTCATATTTAAATTTTATACTTGATTAATGTGAAATGTCTTTATAAAACTAAAAACATCATAATTATGCAGTAAACCTAAAAAGCATATATATTCACTTTTCCATAGCTTGCAGAAATTTGAAGAGCTGGATTGCAGTCTCGCAAACACTCCAAAATGAACCATTTTCTAAGCAAACATTGTAATAAATCAATAAATGCAGATGCTAGGAAAAAAGAATATTTATGTCAACACAAAAATGAAAATGTCATCATTCTGCAATTATATATTATTTCCTATATTTTGTGATTGTTTTCACTGTCCTCTTTCCCTTTTTTCTTCTTTTAAACCTGGAGGGCTACTTGGCCCTCATTTGTTACTGGGGGTATAAACATACTACATCGGTCTACTATAAATTGAGTTGGACAACCACTGATCACTAGCCAAGGAAACAAAATAGCCTACCTTATTGGACAATACGTTAGCTCAAATATTGGATGGTAAAATATCATTTTTGTTTATTTAGTTTATTTACATTATCCAGCAAGTTCAAACTTGATTTCAGTCTTAACTAAAACAATCCAAGCTTGAAGAAGACACTAGCTAATGAAGCATATATAAGCTATGATTCTTGCACCATCAGTATGAAAATACACAAGCTTCAGAAACTGAAATTCATTCTGATGCTTGCACATCAATCTCTCCCGAATCAGCCCTTGAAACTGCCACCCTTAGCCCTGCAACCCTAGTGTCAATGTAAATCTCCATGATTGTGAAGAATAATAATTAATGTTCTATAGAAATAAAAGCCTTGCGCAAGCTTGTTTGACTCGACCGCTTAGTGCCCAAATCTATAGAGGGAAAGAAGAGTTTCTAAGGGTCCCTAACCTCAGGCTTTTCGGTATATCTCTCATCTGCAATTTGTGCATTATATTGAATTACAGTCTAGTTTAGTGATAAGTACTTTCTGTAAATAATTTAGTTGCCTGCTTATGGCCTCTGTATTTTCCTGTAAGAACTTTCTCACAATTACTTACAAATTCCTACAGAAGACAAATTGGAATTTTTGGCCCCCGTTTTAACCAGCTACAAAGAAAGTAAGCATAAGCAGAGCCAGTCCCCTGGCATACTTATAACTATTGCTTGAACTGTTACAGCGAGTATTGCTGCCCAAATTGAAGTGTCAACGTTATTTAACACCCAAATATAAAATGTCATATAGTTGAAGCTAGTTTCAACTATTCACACCCAATAAATTTGTCATCTTACCAAACGTGCCCTAAGCTTAACTGTAATAGTAACGATCTCATGCTTAAGACGAAAAGTTTAGAAAACAAAAACCAAACACCGAACTAAAATCAAAACCCAAAAAGCTCACTAATATCTACCTACCAAGATAAATCATCAAGAACCTGAACATCCTTTTCCCCTACAAAATTCTCCTTCCCAATTTGCTTCACCAGACTCACAAATGCCACCCTCTTTTCCAGTGGAACAGGTACATATGGTAATCTGAAAACAGGCCTCATAACTCCAAGTTGAGCAAGAGCTGTGTTTAAGGCAATGGGATTCAGCTCCTCAAAAAGCCACTCAAATCAAAGGCAAGAGTTTTAAATGGAGTGAAGGGTTCCTTTCCTCCAAATATAATAAGTTCTCGCATCAGACACGGAACCAAGTTGCTAACAACAGATATGACCCCGGTAGCCCTGTGGTCCTACCTAGCATCATGGCACTGGTCATCGTTCCCGCTCCATACCACAATCCCATTACTCGATACCGCTTCACCCGATCATTTCTAACAAATTCCTTAACACCAGCTAGGTTAGCACTCTGTGCCAATCTGCGAATCACATGTGGGCAATATCTTGACCAGTTCATGATGGCACATTGTACATAATGGTGGGGCCAATGGACAACACACTATCAAAGTGAGAAATTATGCCCTCCATGGAAGTTTTTTCCATAGTAAGGATTGATGTGAAGGCAGCATGCATTCCAACAGCAAAACCTTGCTCAGTAGCATGAATTGCTTGTCTGGTGGAGTTGCTTCCTGTGTTTCCAATTACTTTAATTGATCCACCAAAACAATTTACTGTGTGGCCAATATGCATTATGTGTTCATCCCAGCTCATCTGTTGGCCTTCCCCAGTTGCGCCACCAACAATCATACCTTCTGCACGATTTACGACTGCATATTCACCAAGTCATCGTGAGCTTCCAGATCAAATCTGCCATCCGGTAGATATGGCGTTTGATGGCTGTTATCAGTCTAAGTGACTTATACCCTTTGTTGATGTCCTACAACCAAAGTAAGATTGTGCAAAATCATAATGAGAACGAATCAACAGAACATGCACACTTGCAAGCTCTAATTTCCATATGCCAAATCTCTAGTTAGATCAATTCTTTGTGAACTGGAAATGGAAAGAATTCAATTTGATAAAAATATATATATATTTAACCACCAGAAAATTCCTGAAAAATAATAAAAAGTGTGAAATTTTGTCATGGAAATATTTATCCATATGCAACAGCCCCCCTCCAAAATCTTGGGAAAGAAAAGCCCAAATCAATTAGGAATTTATTTGAATACTCGACAATATCTGCAATTTATTTTCCTATGATTTAGATATTTTATGCTTTATGCACAATGAGGCAGTGTTGTGCTCTTGCTATCCAAAAACGAAATTACTGCAATTGAACTTAATTTAACCGATGCAACATTAATACAAGTGCTAAGCGATTTCAACAGAATATGTTTTGCCCTACGAACAAGATGATTGACTATATTTTCTTTTGTTTAATGCATAAGCATCTCATACATGGCATAGAAATGATACAATTTTAATTTGATTCAAGATGCAAGTTTTATATTTTCCAACAGATACAAAGTCTTTAGGCACCACAACTCCCTCCAAATTAGGTACCTAGATTAAACAGTAACAAACATGGCAGCTACTTGTAGACTATTACATAGACCAACCACCCAGAGATACATATAGATATATAAATATCAACATAGATATATACACACACAAAATATATATATATAATTAAAACAAAGTGTGTTAACCATTATAGTCGTTTTCGATTAAATCCCGAAGATATACCTCTCCTTTTAGAGTAGGCAATAAATTTCCAACAACATTACTCTGTATATCATTCATTAACGATAACTCGATAACATGACAAAAATACAACCGGCCTTTTACTCTCTCTCTCTCCCATAGCTAACTCCCTTTATTCGACTGTTAATTGTTGCTTAGTTTACAATTACAAGACTACTAATCAATCAATTCATTCTCAATGCATTTTTCAACTTCTGTGAAATTTAAGATTCACCGTCATCTATTCGACAAATATTTTATTTTTTCTTTAAAAGAAAATTAGGTTGGACTTCCCATAATGTTCTAGGTTAAATTTAGTAAAAGTAAAATATGTAAAATAATTAAAAAAAAATAGTGAACTTCTGACTATAGGAACTAGGAAGTTATTGGTAATTTTGAAAAATCAATGAGATGAAAAGTAAAATCACCGCAAATTAAGGATTATTTAATATATTCCCGAATTTTTTCAAGTCACGAAAGAGAACATTAAAAATAATAGATTAAAGTACATTTGAAATGATAAAATAGTACACTAAAATCGAAATATTTTGAATGTATTTTTAAGATATGTAATAAAGATATTCAAATGTGCAAAACTCCATCTCTAATGAATTTATACAAGTATGCATATAGTAAAACATTAAAAACTAACCGGATTTTTCAGAAGTTTAGTGGACCATTATGTGGACTTCGAAAAATTTGCAATAATTCTATCTCAACTTTGTACTGTTGATGGATTCTCTTGAATCATTTAACAATATTAAATAATTTTAATTAACAAAAAATTATTAAAGACACAAAAAATTTAAAATCCAGCTCAGCATAAAGGAATCTAATGAACTCACGAAGCCTATCTAATTAACCTTTTTCAAAATCAGCCCGAGCACGAACTAGAACGAAACAAACAGGCCAGCATTCCGTTCGACACTCCCGAACACAGTGAAAACCACTAAAATAATGAAAGCTCAATGCATTGCTGAAAGAGTAATTTCAATAATTCAGACCACTTCTCAGTTCCCTTTCTCACCAACAAAGATGAACAGAAAGTCGAAAAAGGAAATCATAATCAAGGTACGGTTTTAATAGATATGATATAAAATATTCGTACAAGCAGCAGCAGAAGCGATAGTAAATCCAGAAGCTATTGACAAATCTACACTTCAAACCAAACAACTATGTCCAAATCTCAAACCACGAGTTAAAGCTACAAAAACACCCACAAACAATAGAAATTTGAATATGTTTGGGGAAACAGACTCCAGTAAACCAATTTTTGATTCAAATCGTTTGTTTGCAAGTATGACAAAGCGAAAACTCATATCTACAATGCAGATGCCAATAAACAAAGCCAGCAGAGACAATTCTGCGGGGGACCTAACATCATTAACTACAATTCATGAATCATATGAGAAATGCATCGACTGCTTTTCACACTCTTCAGTACATCAATCACAATACCAGCACAGAACTAGACAAGGCTTTCCCAAAAAGCATAACATCTGATAGTTGTTTTTCTTTCTATTTCTTTTTCCTTTTTTGGTTTCTCTACCTACTATGGGCACTGTTCTTACGTGTCTGCAGTAATTTGCCATTCTTGTCACCTAGGCTCGGTTTCACTCGCTGCAGGAACTTTTGCAGGATAATTGGACATGTCTATGTCGATAAGTGACATGTCATATGCTGAAGATAATGAATTTGAGGCATTTAAAAGCAGCGAAGATTTCATCACATCAGATTGTGCAGATTCAGGCATGCTGCTGTTATTTTTGGGAGTGCTCGAATCAGAAGATGAGACGCTGGAAAGCTGAATGTCATCCAATTTGGTTCCCAACGTGTGCTTGTTTCTTCTTACAGCATCCATTTCCTGGCCAGTTGGGACGAAGGTCCGTGATCTATATTTCCTTGTTCCCTCATCACCCTCATTATGGTTATAGAGTACATAATCATGATAAGTCGGTGCAAACTGTAGGAAATAATAAGTCATCAGCGCAGTTAATGAAGGTAAAGTGTGCTAAAATGGGGAGGTTTAACACTCTTAAAAGAAACGGTTGCCAAATATGATACAAGAAACTCGCTCACCTGATGAACGGTGTCATGGTAGAAGTCATTCAATTTCAAGGCATGTGCAAGGCTCCCTGTAAAACCACGAGACCCACCAATATTTGCACCAGCATACTCCTTGTACGGGAATGCAAAAAGATGACCTATAGCGGCTATAAGCATCTCGACACACAATATAAAATTTTGAAATTCAGCAGCTTCCTCTGTGTTCCTAATGAAACCAGACTTTGCAGCAAGAAAAACAAGAACACCCTGAAAGCAAAGAAAGAGAAAAATGTGGGACTAAACTATATTCTACACATCTTAACTGTTTTTTAGGCAGATAAACACAATTGCCAACAAAACACCAATTACTTAATTTCCATCGCATTACACATCCACTGTCATCATCTTACAGGAATTTCTAAGTGATATCAGTAAAGCCGAAAAGAAAAAAGATTACCAAGCAACTATGATAGCGACTGAGATTTATACTTGCTTAAAAATCAAATTAAGTGATCATGGGATCAGATAGCAACTTCTTCAGATATAACACCATCACCTTTCATCATTTTAAAAGTACTCATGGAAACAATTATCATCACCTACTATGGCCATATTAAACCAATTACAAGAAACAAATTCATGTGAGCAAATACATCTTTATGCCCTACTTTATCAACACTCCACAACCAAAAGTGCTTACTTCTAGAGAAAGATGAGGCAAAGCCATCATCTTTATGAATCCTAAAAGACAGTTCAATAAGAAATACATAAATTGACATAACTTAGGACCTTAGGTTTCTCTTGCATTTTAGCAAGCCTTCTCTTTCAATTATTCTAAGCAAAAACTTCAGTCTATTGTAAATCATATCGGTTAAACTCAATATCTAGAGTAATCTTGTCATAAATCCCAAAGTTAAATTTTAAGCGGCAAAAACATTGTAGAATGAATGAAATTAGAAAAATTATTTAGTTTCTGTTCCTATCCTTCAAACATTTTCCTCTATTACTATTCTGTTTGTTGGTCCTTATGATGACCTCATATCTTCCCATCTGATCTACTGGAATTTTTCTACTTTTTCCTTCCTTGGTACAACTTTCTATAAATTTATCCTTCATCACAGATAGGGAAAAAGAAAGAGAAGTAAAAAATAGTTAGAGATGAAAAACACAAACAAGAAAACAAATTGCAAAAGCTTCCATGCCATCAAACAACGCATCTGAATTCTCATATCTGTAATCAGAAATGATACCGTTAAATACTCTTGAATTATTTTATGAATTTCTAACATAACAGATAAAATAAGCAGTTTCACTCTCTTCATCTGCACTCTGACTCCTGTCTCTTAATCTTTTAAGATATATAAGGATAGTCCCAAATCTTTGACAAGTTTTCAAGGTTTTGGAGAAACCAAAAAGATATAACATAGGTTGGAAGAGCACTTTTGCTATCTTTCTCTCAATACAGCCTCCTCTCTTTCTCTCGGGCTTAAAGAGACTTCCCTTCAGTTATGATTTCTCATCATTTCCCTTCCTCCCTTTGAAGGCCTAGAAAAAACCAAAAAAAGATATCATAGGTTTAAAGACTCTCCCTTCACTCTCCTTCCCTCCCTCTCCTAAAGAAGTCTTAGTAGCCTGAATGGGACCATCTAATAGAACCATGCATGTGTTTAAAATTTTCTCTCTACTTATCATAATCACTACCATGATTGGTCAATTCTAAAATAAATGCGCATGTCATAAGATTTTTATTGCAGGAGAAATGGTACACCCATTCCACCTAGGGGTCTTCACTCTCTCTAACACTCTCTAGCGTAGATCAAGAGCACAGATTCTCTTCCCTTCTCATGTGACCTCTTCTGCTCCACTCAAACTTGAGCAACACCTAGTTATTGCCATACTTCAGTTCGAAAGGTTTAGCAGTTCCCAAAATTTTCAAGATGCATCAGTGAGAAAACAAAATACATGGAACAAAAGAACCTTTTGTGAACAATTTACTCTTTTTCAGCAATTTAAACTACACGCAACAAGAAGAAAGACAAGTTTCTTCTTTAACATTCTGCATACATAATAATGTGAAGTGCAACTAGATACAAAGTTTAATTTGCAATAAGAGATGAACAATAAATTCAAACTCAGGATGATTTTGAAACTTAAAGGTGGTAACAAAATTTTATATGGTAACAATGTAAGAACAGAATTTCACCTGCCAATAAGTTAAGAAAACAACAGATTTAATGATCACGAACTTTGGAACTGGGTTGAATGGCTGAAGCAGATCTCTGCATGCCATATAAAACAATGCCAAAGCATAGAGAGCCATTGAGTACGAGATTGTATAGATGATAGTAAGATAGAGATATGCTTTGTTGGGACTAAAATTCCCATCCTTATATTTCCCCTTTGCATAAAGTATTAAGGTAACAGCAACCAAGATAGGCTTTAAAATCACAAACTGCAAACAGCCTTGCTTGCATCTCCTTATGAAACGCCTGCATTAACAGTACCAAATGCATGAGTTTATCAATCACAGGCTAGATCAGAACACAAAACTCATCTTGCGGCAAAACATCAGTTCTCAGTAAACTAGATATTCAGTAAACCTTTCTGTAAAACACAAGGAACAATTCTGTAATAACGTAAACTCAAATTACCTAGATTACAACCCCCCCACCCCCCCAAAAAAAAAAGAGAAAAGAAAAGAAAACCCCCTTTGCATTCTCAAATAATATAGAAAAGCTGCAAATTTTCTAGATACCAGAAAACTCGATGTTTCTATATATTCATTAAGATAAAAAAATTGGTAGAATAGACTCACCCATCCAGAGGTATTGGAGGGAAGCAACACGTCATCAGACACAAAGATGGCTTTAGGACCCGACCACTTAAACTTAGCACAACCGCTCCAGGACCACCAACCCATGCCAGGCACAGAGAAAGGAAATTATAAATGACCCAAGCTTCATAACTGAAACAGGTCAAAAGACAAAATCAGCACACTGTGATTGTAAGTGTACACCATTAAAATATGTATCTTATCGTCTTTAGAATCATTTTTGCAATGAAATAAGTAACTTTTATTTCATCAAAAGAAACACAGTAGAATAATCGGGGAAAGTGAGGAGAAACTCAACCAAATATTTGTGCAATCTGCCATAACAAACTAAAACTAATACAGAAGATACAAGCAACGTACACAAATCACATATATGCAAACTTAGTACAAACTGTACAATTCTAATTGACATGTAGCAGTTTTAGCAACAGTGACAGCTTTCACTACAGTATATAAGCGAAGCCAACTCTAATTCCCTTTTTCCTTTTGTCAGGGGCAGGGAAGCTGAAGCTTAATGCTCTCCCATCAAGCAAAGAGGATGATAACATGAAATAGAAATAAACAAATATAAGCTTCAAAGGCAAGGGCAACCAAGATATAAACAAATCCAAAAAGCTTGGAGCCTAAGCTTGCTGCTGAGCAACATGATTTAACTTAAAACGAACTTCAAAAATCACATTTATGGTCAAATGAAAAATTTACTAGGTTAAAATTCAAGAGATGCACATTTGGTGCAATACTTCCCAAACAAAGAATTAGCTAATAGAGCACTAGCATGAGATAATTGAAGGCCAGCTACCACATAAATCTAGTAAATCAAAAGATTGAAAAATGACTTTGTAACTCATAAAACAAATGCAAATGTAAAATAAAAAAGTAAGAGAAAAACCAAAAATTTCAACGTTGAAACCAGAAACTAATGTCAACCATGAAATGGAATAACATCTTGAGTTAAATGTCCACAATTCAAAACTTAATTCCAATATGACCATACTTACACTTCTCGAATGGAATTGAAATAGATTGCACTGTCCCGTAAAATAAGCGACAAGAAAGACATTATTGCAAAAAGCTGCCATAGAGAAAAATTCGACATTGATTAGACAAAATACAACATCACAATATGAAACATAAACTAACAATGTAAAACATGGAGCTCTAAAGGTTCCAAGGCTCAACCAATTATGCACACACATGGGAAATGTCATGCATAAGAAGCAAGATTAAATTCTTCAATCCACCAATCCACTTCACTCTCAGGAACTCAAAAAGCTTGCTTGCATAAGTTATTCCATTAGCTATTGTAAGTTCATTACAGAAATAAGAAACATTGCAGCCGCACTGACTCCAAAATACTTATGCAAGACCACAAACATGCACGGAGGACCTGAACAAAATTTTACTAAGATCCAAAGAAAATAGCAATACACAAGAAAACTCAATGTTCCTTGTATGAGTGTATATCCCACCCTTCTAATATAAGGGAGTGAAGAAAACATAAAAGAGACACAATATCAAAATTATGCCACCTTTCAAATGCATAGCAATGTCAATCCGGAATCCACAAAACAGTATAAAAATGTCAGCTCCACCAGAAGGGTAAGTACTCTAACATCAAAACCACAGAGTAACCATAATAATCCGGTTATATTAACACAAACAACAAAACATCTCAAAAGAAAAAATAAAGCACTCACGGGAACCATAAGGATGATGCGAACAATGTATCTCTGATAAGTAGGCTCTGTATAATTCAAAAGGTGCCGATAGACGTGGAATATTCCCAAACCAGTGGCTCCAACCGTGCATAAAAACGCAATGAAGCTGAAGTAGAACGGCACCGCCTCCCCCATCGTCGAAAGACTACCTACCGCCACAAAATCAATCAATATCTACAATTAATTACACGGCAATAACAAATTCAACAAAAAAAACCTTAAAACAAACAACGTTGCTAACCTAAAACGGAAGATTGTATTCTACGGTCTCTCGTATATGTACATTTGATTGAGAAATTTCAAAGTAATTTTGCCCTAATTCTAAAAATTAGGGCAAATCAAAATTTAGTAAAGGGTAAGCAAGTGAGAAAAGAAAGGGAAAAGGAATACTTAGCAATGAATTCAAAGATGAAGTTGACCTAAATGCTAATGAATGAATGAACGAAAGAAATAAAATGAGTACAGGAGAGAGATCAAATTGTTCAACGAGGAAGAAAAGGAAAGGAAACGGCGGCGAAGCAGATCTATCTTCTATGGAAGACCGAGCGTTGGCGTGTGTAGAATAGAAAGGAAATGTCCGCTAACAATCCCCAAAGCAGCGCCCCACTGGCAGCCAATAATGGCGGCTCTCTGTCTTCGCTGGAAACCCAAATGCTCAGGACTGTTCTTTTTTTTTATTGTTTAGTTTCCATTATTTATATATTAACTAAATAAAATTTAATTATATTATTATTCTCAATAATTATATTTTATTATTTATGGATTTGTCAATTGTAAGATTAAAAAAACATATAATAAATCCAATATTATTGAGATTGTGAGGAAAAGGACATCCGAACTAATAATAAGTCACGACACGAGTATGGAAATGTTGACAGATTTAATTCCTAATGTTTTCATCAACTAAGCAACGGAGACATGCGATGATTATTAACAAAAATTATTTTTTTCCATATTTAAAATATTGAGTTTATTGAATTTTAAGGTCAAGGTTTTGCTGAATGGGATTTAAACTTTGAAGTCAAAGCTTTGAGAGCATTTGACTAGTATTTGAGTTTTGAAATGCATTTTATTCTTGGGAGTATTATCACTTTATTGTCCTGAGGTATTGCGATTTATCACTCATATGATTTAAATTAAAAAATAGGTAAACACGTCCTTTTTAAACGGCTCTTTTAATAAATTTAACGATCATTGATGAAATTACTGAACTATTTTTAGAGTACATAAAAAAGCTGATATTGTCAGAACACGGAATGAATTGTCGGGTGTAAATGTAAAAGGATCGAACTTACGTAAACATCCCTTGACTTGGACCAAAAAAAAAATATATATATATATACTTTCTTATAACTTAAAGATTAAAAAAAATACTTGGTGTTTCTTTTTTGCTTTTATATTATTTTGAAATTATTGAAATTGCATACCCCAATAAATTAACCAATCACCAAAATTCACTCTTAAATTTCTTTATTGAATTTAGATTTTTTTATTTTATAATAAAAAATAAAACAAATACGCTAAAATTTTAGTAATATTTGTTTCAACATAAATATGTTAAGAAATAACAGCAACTTTATTGTTGTTTTATGATTAGTTTTCAATATATATATATATATATATATATATATATATATATATATATTAACGTCAACTCTACTTTTATTCACTATTGTATATTGGAAGAATGACCTCTTTAGATATAGTAACTTTAATGTCTCCTAACTTAACACTCGGGTAATTTTCAACATAAAATTGCTAATAAATAAAAGTATATTTGTGAACGATGGGAAAATGGGAAATGGCTTTCATTTTAGAAGCTTTGCACAAAGCACGAAAATTGCTAGCTTTTGATGGAAGTCGATTTTAATTTTTTTAATGTCAATTTACTCTTTAGCCCTTTCTTCGATTAAATGCGTTAATAGAAAGTCATTTAAGAGGGAATATGTTTACTTATTTTTCAATCTCGGCTTTATGAGTGATAAATTGCAATATCTCACGGGAGGAAAGTTTAATAATAATAATAATTTTAAACTTTAATGATTTAATAATAATGTTTGTAATTACTTATTTTTTAAATTTTAATAATTTAATAATAATGATTGTAATTAATTATTTTTAATAAAAATATAATTGTTTTTTTAAAATAAATTAATATTTTTTTTAGTATTTTTAAAATTATTAAGACTTATGTGTTCATTAAACTAATCTTTTAAGTATATATAATTAAAGTAGGATAATATAGTCAAGTAGTGTTCTACTACAGTTATGTAATTTAATGTGAAGAGAAATTCGATTTTAGCTGAAACCCGACAACATTGAATTCTTTTTCTCTCGTGCACTTATTTACCATGTTTTTTAGGGATTACCGAGTTGTTAATATTGAACAAACACTTGTTTCCCTATCATCTTTTATCATAAAAGCCAACCTTGATCACCATTATATCGCTCATTCATTTATTTGCATCTCTAGCCACCAAAATACATTTGTTCGTAGCCTTAAAACTATCGAGTCGCAAAATGGTCAACCAGACATCGTATCCACTAACGTCATGGCAATACAATATCGTGCTGACTTAATAGCAATTGCGACTTACCCTTGTCAACTATGTGATTGTGAATGTGAGATATGCGAGCAAGCTACTTTGGTTGTGAGAGAGAGACTGCAATGGCTTTGACAATCAAGATTCACAAGTTAGTGGCACAGTAGTAGAAGCTCTAGGCGACCACATTAGAGTGTTAGAAAATGAAGATGGCTTTAGTTTCTAGACTTAAGGTTTCAATTTCTTTTTTAATTAATTTTTAAATTTAAATTTAGTTTTCAATGTTAATTTATTTTTAACGAAAAATATTATCATATTCCTATAGATAAAAAAATAATATTTTGATTTTAATTTTTTTTTATTATTAAAGTATAAGAACTATTATACCTTTTAAGAAATTAACAATGATGAATACACATAATAAAAAATTTGACTGACAAATATTTTTTACTCAAAAATTTATTAAATATATATTTAATATTTAATAGGTGTTAACATTTTGTAATTAGGTTATACACTTTAAAATATAAGTAATGAATTGTTTTATACTAAATTAAAAGATTAAGAAGGCATGTTTGATAAAATATTATTATATTCTACCTAATTTTAGAAGAATTTTAGTATCAAATAATTATTTGATACACATTAATTTTTATAAAGCAAATATTAATTATCTTTATTTATTTTTGACATTTAAGATTGCTTTGTTTTGTGTGTTATTGAAGCATTCGTTTATGTCAAATATAAATGAAAAAAAAACAAGTGATTTTAACTAAAACGTAGTGTTTATCATACACTTAAAGCACATAACAAACAACAATTTTAAATTAAGTGTTAGATTTCATTCCAAGACATCTTGTGTAACTTCAAGTCATAATTCCTAAATGACAAAAATTGTATTTAATTTTCATTATTAAAGCCTAGTCTGAGTTGAATCAAGGTCATTTGGACCGTACAAATTAGCAGATGTTCATGAGTCGGGGGTTCTTATCAATGATATTCCGAACTTTAAAAGCCCGAATGTAAGACTCGGGTCCGGACCTGTCTGCTTATACCTTATTTTTTATGCTGATATCTATCATTTAGACAATAGGTCAACCCGTAAGCCGGACCCGAGAAGAAATATCTAATTATCTATGTAGTATATATGGAGCTGCTACAAGAAGTTTTGTCACCGAGGTGGAGTTTTGTAAGTCCATACATTTTCAAAAGGGTGAGGTTCTGGCCTTATCGTCTTCATCTCCCACTTCCCGTATTTTTGCTCCACGCCGCCCTTCCTTCCCTCCCAATTTCCTTAGTTAGCAATCACTAATTTCTCCTGCTGACTTACCATAATGTCGTCCTCTATAGCCGGAGTATCCTCTTCCACTCCGTTTATTGAAGTTTCCTGTAAACGAACAGCAACCACAACGGCGTCGTCTTCTTCTTTTTGGTCCCTGCCTTTGGCGGATAAGTCTCATTTCAATTCTTTGATAGCGTCGTCATCTGGCGTAGGAGCAGGAGTAGGGAAACCTTTGGTTTTAAAGAAGAGCGGCGGTTTTAAGCAGAGTGTAACCTTTGTTCCTTCGGCTATAGCAACGCCGAATTCTGTTCTCAGCGAAGAAGCTTTCAAAGGACTCGGTGATTTTTCAAAGAATTCTGCTTCTCTCGACGAGGAGGAGGATTATGAGTCGCAAACTGATTCTGACGAAGATGAACTCGCCATTTCCAAACTCGGTTTGTCTGACCGTCTTGTTCAATCCCTTGAAAAGCGTGGCATTACTCGCCTTTTCCCCATTCAGGTGTGTTTTTGTTTCTGTTCTTACTGTTTATCTTCTAATTGTATCATTTCCGAGTCTCTTCTGTTATAATTTCAATTTTGTTGTGCTGTTTTATCTGTGGTTTCTTAGTGTTTATCTTCACTTTGTATTATTTATTAGCATTCTGTATCTAATTTTAGTTTTGCTGTGTTGTTATTTCTGGAATTGCTTGCTTTTTATCTTCGAATTGTATCACTTCCGAGTCTTTTGTTTGTAATTTCAATTTTCTTGTGGGGTTATTCCTGTACTGGCTTACAGTTTCAAAGTATATTATCTTCAAGTCATCTGTTTTCTAGTTTGCGTAAATGTTTTTCTTCAAATTGTATTGTTTCTTGGCGTACTGTTTCTGATTTCAATTTTGTTGTGTTGTTACTTCTGTACTTGCTTGGTGTTTATTTGCAATTTTCATTATTTCTTGGTGTTCTGTTTCTAATTTCAATTTTTTTGAGTAGTTTTTTCTGTACTTGCTTAGTGTTTATTTTCAAATTCTATTATTTCTGAGTCTTCTGTTTCTAATTTGCTTAGTTTTTATCTTGAAATGGAAAATTCCTGGGTTTATGTTTCTAATTTCAAATTAAATTATACTATGTGCCACTTTTTTTTTTTCTAATTTCAAATCTGTTTTGATAATTAGAGGGCTGTTTTAGAGCCGGCCTTACAAGGTAGAGACTTGATTGCTCGAGCGAAAACTGGAACTGGTAAGACATTAGCTTTTGGCATTCCAATACTCAAACGTCTCACTGAGGATGCTGAACAAACTACTTCTCTCAGGTATTGTATAATCCATCTGAGTTCAATTCCCTACAGTTAATTTTATTGAAATATGATTGTTGATGGGCATTTAATTATATTAGGCGTGGTCGTCTTCCTAAAGTTTTGGTGCTTGCACCTACTCGTGAGTTAGCAAGACAAGTAGAGAAGGAGATGAAAGAGTCTGCACCTTATTTGAATACTGTTTGTGTTTATGGAGGGGTTTCATATAATACACAACAAAATGCTCTTTCCCGTGGCGTTGATGTTGTTGTTGGAACTCCCGGTCGAATTATCGACCTCATTAAAAATAACTCACTCCGATTGGGGGAAATTGAATATTTGGTCCTTGATGAAGCTGATCAGATGCTTGCTGTGGGATTTGAGGAGGATGTTGAAGTTATTTTGGAAAATCTTCCACCCAAGAGACAGAGCATGCTTTTCTCTGCAACTATGCCTGCTTGGGTGAAGAAATTGTCCAGAAAATATTTGGACAATCCTCTCAATATTGATTTGGTATGATCACTATCATTTCTTCCATACCAATTTATAGAAAGTATTTATTTCGACTAAGCATAAAGGCATTATGTTTATGTTGACGCACATTTTTAAATCCGTCATGGGATAAGGCATGTATTATATCTACATTGCTATATAACTTTGGAAAATAAATTTCAAAATTTTTTTTTCCTTCCCATTTCGTGCAGGTTGGTGATCAAGATGAAAAGCTTGCAGAAGGGATTAAACTTTATGCTATATCAACCACTGCATCATCAAAGCGCACCATTCTCAGTGATCTTATAACAGTATGGTTTACATTCTTCAATTGCTTTATTTGTTTCCTAAAAGATTGTTCATATGAGCAAAATGGAAGTGCTTCAATTTTTTGAACAAATACTATATCAGATTGAATCCAATGCATCACAATAATAGAAGGAAATTTTGTTTCCATTGAAGAGAATATGCAGTTTATTGTAGAGAATGAAAAATATATGGTACTGTATGATTGCCAAGCTAACTTTAGTTACAAATACTGAAATTATTCTTTTTCTTTTCTTTGTGAGATACTGAAATATGTTTTGAAAAAGAAGAAGAATTACAAAATGGATCAGAGTCCACAAGGAAATATTTTTATATCAATTTCTGATGACATAAGTGGATTATCTGCGATATTGGAAAATCTGTGTTCAATATAGCTTCTGTAGTCCTCTCTCCTATCTTTTGCATCATAAACCATGCATTTTATATATCTTTTGGTATATTGATAACTCTTTTTAGCTTAAGGTATATTGCAATGTGGCTGCAATATAGTTGTTTATCGATTCTCCAGTTGGTTTCAAAACCAAATGGGACTGTTATTGTAAAGTTGCTCAGTATTGTCTTGACTTTCAGGTCTATGCAAAGGGCGGGAAGACCATTGTCTTTACGCAGACAAAACGAGATGCTGATGAAGTCTCACTAGCATTGACAAATAGTATTGCTTCTGAAGCATTGCATGGAGATATTTCTCAACACCAAAGGGAGAGGACATTGAATGGCTTTCGGCAAGGAAAATTCACCGTTCTTGTCGCCACTGATGTTGCATCCCGTGGGCTTGATATTCCGAATGTTGATTTAGTGAGTACATAAATTTGAACATTTTATGCATCTATTCATAGATGCAGGAAAACCTGATTTTTTTATTTTGTGACTTGATAACCATCAGGGAGAAACATGCATTTTCATATGCATTATATCCATTGGCTACCATATTTGTAATGTCAGTATCTTCTGCCATGAAGATCATCATTACTCTCCACCCTTCAAGCAAACATTAAAAGCTGTATTTCTTTTCACCCTTTCCTTAGGTTATCCACTATGAACTTCCAAATGATCCAGAGACTTTCGTGCATCGCTCTGGCCGTACTGGCCGTGCTGGGAAGGAAGGTACTGCCATTCTGATGTTTACTGGTAGCCAAAGGAGAACTGTGAGATCTCTTGAGCGTGATGTTGGTTGTAAGTTTGAGTTTGTTAGCCCCCCTGCTATAGAAGATGTTTTGGAATCATCGGCTGAGCAAGTAGTTGCCACTCTTAATGGAGTTCATCCTGAGTCTGTAGAGTTTTTTACCCCAACTGCCCAAAAATTGATTGATGAACAAGGAACAACTGCTCTTGCTGCTGCACTAGCACAGCTGAGTGGATTCGCTCGGCCTCCTTCATCCCGTTCTCTTATCAGCCATGAGCAGGTAAAGTATCAATTCCCAATTCAGTTGTGAATTAGTTCATGCTTTTGTACAAGGCACTATTTCTCATGCAATTCAGTTATAATTTAAGCAGTAATTGTGGTTTTATATTGAAAGATGGCTTATTTTTCCTCATAAACCGTAGTTTGCTTTCTATGCTTTCTATTTAGATTATGATTCAGTCAACCATATGAAACGTATTGCTCTCGCTTTCTGTTCTTTTTTTTTCTTTTCTTAATTTCTATGTATGTTCTGCTTCAATTTTTCTAATTAAAAGTTGCTGTTTTCTGTTGCTAACTTGAAAACCATTGCATTGCAGGGATGGGTGACACTGCAGTTGATTCGGGATTCAACCCTTTCTAGAGGGTTCCTGTCTGCTAGATCTGTCATGGGATTTCTTTCTGATGTCTATCCTACCGCTGCCGATGAAATTGGAAAAATACAAATTATTGCAGATGATAGGGTATTTTTAAACACGATGTTTTTTTACTCTTATTTCTGTCTCTCTTGGTGTGATGGTCTGTTTACTAAGAAATAAGTAATGCGGTTAAAAAAACAGGTTCAGGGAGCAGTTTTTGATCTTCCAGAGGAGATTGCAAAGGAGTTGCTAAATAAGCAACTACCACCTGGAAATAGTATCACGAAGATCACCAAGGTTCATTTTCTATTTTAGTTGTCATTTTTCATTAGACAGATTTCTGCATGACAGATTTGTTGCTTGAATGGATATAATCTGTGCATGTGCAGTCAATCAATGTATACTTGGCAGTTTTGTCATGTATTCTCCTGCTGACATGTGTATGAATTCTGTCTCAATTCTTTTTGCAGTTGCCAGCCTTGCAAGATGATGGGCCCCCCAGTGATAACTATGGCAGGTTCTCTAACAGGGATCGGTTCTCCCGCGGAGGTTTGAGGGACCGGCGAGGTTCCAGAGCACCCCGCAGTTGGGGCAGTGATGATGAAAGTGGATTTAGACGTGGTGGTCGGAGTTTTAGGACTGAAAATAACAGGTCAAGGTTTTCAAAAAGCAGTGACGATGATTGGTTAATTGGTGGTGGTGGTGGTGGTAGAAGATCAAGCAGGTCATCATCGCGGGACAGGTGTATATTGTTTCTTCTGTTTTTTTCCTTTTATACTCTTTTGTCAAGTTTACAGCAATTTCTTCTCAGCCTTTGGTCATTGGGAGGATCATTAAAAGTGAACATCAACTCATTACTTACATGTGAATGTTAATTTTTCTTGCATAAGCTTCCTAATGCATCTTCTGTTAGTCTGGGTGAATTCATATTTTTATTTGGTCTAATCCTTTGCCAAAATGCCCTTGATTTTCTTATGACTAATTCTTTTGCTGATTTTTTGTTAAAGGAATTCTTTGGCACTTTTTTTTTCTTTTTTGGTGAAAGGAATTCTTTTGCTGTTACCCCTATTTCTTTCCGTGCTTTTTTGGTTAATTAATTAGGAGATTAGCTTAGTTTGAAACTGAAATCACATCATGGAAAATAGTTTGGTCATGATACCTTTTTCTATTGTTACCCTTATTCTTACCCTGAAAATTTCTTTTTGGATTGTTTTTGTATCAGCAAATGTTAAAAAACTTGTTTCCCATGTAACGTTGTTGTTCATGTTCAATAGTTTGTCTACAATCTGATATGGTATTTGAATATAAATAGCAGAGGCTTCGGAGGTTCATGTTTCATCTGCGGGAGGTCCGGACATAGAGCAGCAGAATGTCCTAGCAAGGACTATTAATTCTGCAATTTAAGGTTTCTGTTTCAACCTTTAGCAGTTTGACAGCAGATCATCAAATGCCATGACAAGCAAGACTTGGTCACGTCCTGTTTTACACATCAGGTTTTTTTTAACGACCATAGGCGCATCAGAGGGGGCTGCGGCTGCGGCTGCAGCTGGTAACGCAGCTATACTGTCGTGCATTTTTCTTTGTATGATTTTGTTGCAACCATAGGTTATGCTTTAGGTCCAGATATAGTCACAGGAAATCCATCTCTTTGTACTGTATTGCCTATTTCCCCACGACGAATCTGGTAACTTTTTTCATGTTTCAATTATTTGCTAACACTTTCATCCATCTTAATGGGAAGTTTCTTTCCTACAATGGCGTGATTGTAAGTTTGTAAGATTAGCTCGCGGTATTGTTATTTCTGCTCTGATAAATTGTTGCTAGCCAAGGAGATTCGAGATGGGAAACAATAAACTGTTTAGAATATAAACTATAAAAATTTTGTGTAAATCGTCGCTCATAGGAGACTATAGCCTTGCATCAAAGAAGTTGATTTCTCGCGCAAATGTAAGAAGCTCGAAATTTTTCAGATAACAAGTACACCAGGGGGAAAGAAATTGAATACGTAAGAACTATTTGTCAAAGAGAATGTTCATCACACCTCTAAGTGCCTGACCTCTCTTGTTGCTCAATACCTCCCTAACAGCCTTCTCATCAGGCACAAATCCTTTCGTCTTCATCTTCTCCAAAAACTCTCTAGCATCGTCCATCTTCTCTTCCCTTATAAATGCTTCAAAAACGGCAGTATATGTGCCGGCATTGGGGCGCATACCGTTAACTATCATTTCCATCAAATACTTCTGGGCATCACCCAATTTAGCATCAGCAGCTAGTCCTTTAATAAGAACACTGTAAGTATACGCATTTGGAGCAACTCCACATGCCAACATCCGCATGAAAACCTTAAGCGCCTCCTTAGTCTGCCCGGCATTCGCATAGGCTTCAATAACAGCAGTGTGGGCAACTACATCCGGCATGTGACCATTGTTTTTAATCTGAGAAAACAATTCCAACGCCTCGTGCGTTAAACCGTCTTTAGACAAAGTGTCGAACATCTTGATAGCATTGCTTGTAAGCCCTTCGGTTCTCATTTTGTGAAATATGTCTTGAAGGTTTTTCGGGTCGTCCGGCTCTTCAATGACCGGCTTCTTGTTGAAGGGGTCGTAAGGCGGCGGCACATTTCTCTTGCCAATTGCTTTTTCATTAGCGTTTTTAATGCTCCTATCGTCTTCCTCATCGTGGTCTGAGTCGGATAGGGAGAAATTGACTTTGGTATTCACGTACGTCTTAGTGGGTTGATCAGGGGAGGAGCTGAAAAATCTTTGGAAAGGAGTAAGAGTGTGAACTGTAAGACTCTGTTTTGGCGATGGGAGATGAAACATGCATGATAAAACATTTTTCGCGGAGAAAGTGGAGGGAATTGGAGATTTGCAGGCAAGAAGAACGAGCCGAGATACTGCGGTTGGTGCCATTATTTGCATATGCTGTTGCGTTTCATGTACGAAATCTTCTCTTTACTGGCTAATCGTCGTCGGAGACTTGTTTCGAGAGAGTTCCAAATTCCAGTAGTCGTGGGACGGATGTTTAGTTGCGGATATTTAACTGTTTTTAAAAATAAATCAGGACTTGTGTTATGTTAATGCCGTATCCAAACGGGGGAAAGGAGAGAATTGGTAATTGGGTCATATTAAGTCCTTCGCGTAAGACCGGGTATCCGGTCCGGTTCACTCTTTTACTACACAACTGAACTGCCCCACATTTGTAATACTAATACCACACCCCGGTTCGTACAACCGATCTCTTCTCTCATTTCCAATTTCCCAGACATTCTACACTATTCTCAAGCCGCCGCCCTCACTCGCACGCCGCCCGGCGCCCCAGCCCAAGCTACCTCAGCCGTAGATTGCCGTCTGTAGCGCAGTTCTCGGAGCTTCCCGCTTTTTCCCTACTTCCGCCTACCGTCAGTAGGTTTTACTCTTATTCTTAATTTCTTGATTTGTTGAATAAATTTGTCTCGTAAATTGTGTTCGGTTTTGATAACAAGGCCCCTGATTGCACTACAATTCAGCTAATTGATGGCGTAACAATGGAAAAATTACTGTCACCGGATGTTGATGTTGAACAAATTCCCTTTCTCCAGCAAGGTTGACAAAATAAATATCCAGAATTTTAAACTTATTGTGCACCTAAAGAACACGTCCTATGGAGATTCTATTCAAATTATAAAGTAGAAAACATAAGAAAATAACTTATTTATTACCTTATGATATAAAATTATGCCACGAGTTTGGGAGATGAAGATGAACTTATTGAATTCATTTTTTTAATAAAAACATTGGTTAGGTTTAGGGTTGTAAACTTCTGCTGGTCATTTGTGCTTAGAGGTGTGGGAATGTGTTGCTTTGAGAAAACAAATGAAAGAAATAAATACCTGACTTGATTCCTGGAGATGTTGAGATTATAGTTCAAGCATCGTTTTCTTAGGGTTCTTGAATTGCAAGTTTTATAATTGACAAGTCTCAGTTTAGATACTTCAAATATCAGAAGGCGTTATATTTTATACAGTAAGATAATTTTATAAGACAGGATGTTTTCATGGTTTAATACGTCTAACTTCATGTTTTGGTATGTTCATGCTAAGTTGTTTGATTTTCTTGGTGCAGCTTCATAAAGTACCAAGTCATGTCGTGGTGCACTATCGAGTCTGATCCTGGTATGGTTAATGATTTTATTATATGGGTTATGGTTAAATAGATTTCCCCATTGCAATTTGAGCCTCAACACTTGGCTGGATATTTGAATATCTACCAATTTGAATGCATTGGCAATAGCACATTGAACATAACTTTAATGCGTGCATTACATGAGAATGTAAACTAGCAGTACTCTTTTTATTTTTTTCAATGATTTAGTTGCTTTGCATGATTTCAAGCAATTCAGTGGGGATTTAGGATGAGAAGATGTTAAGCAATAGAAAAATAATAGAGGATGAGAGGATTTTAAGCAGTAGAAGCATATTAAGTGCAAGTGATTGAAGGATTTACGTATTGTAGTGAGGAAGAGCTAGCTGTTTGGTCCCCTTTGTCATAAATTAACAAAATTGTGTTATTTATTTATTTTTGTTTACTTTTTTTCCTTTTGGGTGGTCAAATCAGTTTTTTATTCTTTCAAAGATTTTAGTTGCCTTTTCCTTATGTTTGATTTTGTATCTTTATCTGTTACTCCATTACTTCATTGTTTTATTTCCTTTATCTGGCAACAAAATGAAAATCAAAATTGGATCTTGTTTTGTCCAAGAAACAACTGAAATTGTGTGATAAAAAGCTGAAACAATTGCTCGATTGATTTGTTTCTTGTTCACTCCAAAAGGCCAGAAAAAGAAAACCTTGTGTCAGTTCCATTACTAGCAACCAAAGCCTTGTTTCATGAAATCCTATGTTTCAGCAACTGCTGTTCTTCTTGGCACTGCATGAATGTTTGAATAGCAACCTGTTTATATTCTGTTTTTCACAGGCAGGGTTCCATAAGAACTGTTAATTTGTGAGGAATTTTGTAATTTTATTCACAAGTGGCTTATTGGCTTATTTTGCCTGGACTTCTAAGCTTAATAAGATGCTAACAATTGTGACTCAGATATGCATGTGTATTTATCAGTTAGTCGACTGATACTGTCTGTTCAAGAATTGAGAATTCTTACGTCATCTCTTTCTCTGTTGTTTGTGTTTTTTGTTTTTCTTTTTTTGGTGGGAGCTTTCTTCTCTTTTACCCTTTATTTGGAATATCCAGCATATGAGACAATTTAGGACCATTTGTTTCTAGTGTGACGGTTTTGGTAGGAATGGTGGAGAGTTTTGGAAATTGGTTTCTTTTCATTATGTGGTGTTTGTGGTTTAAGCAGGAATAGCATGAC
This sequence comes from Melia azedarach, assembly GCA_028052125.1. Taxonomy (NCBI): domain Eukaryota; kingdom Viridiplantae; phylum Streptophyta; class Magnoliopsida; order Sapindales; family Meliaceae; genus Melia; species Melia azedarach. The sequence continues at coordinate 17,564,053 of CM051397.1, read as the reverse complement.
TTTTGAAGGGCTGACAGAGCTTGTACTTGAGCTAGCAATTATTCTTTTTCCACTGTACTGATACACTATATTGAGTTTAGAGTGCTGTAACTTGTTGCATCTTTAGATTTGTACACAGCTCATCCAGATGCTTAACTATCTTACCGTCATATCTCCTTGTGTGTGGATGTACCTAAGCATATATAATTTCAGACATTTTTTTTATCATGTTTTCTTTTCAGGCGTATTTACGGAGCTGATACAACAAATGCAAGTAAAAGGCGTGCAGGTACATTATGATTTATGGAATATATTTGTCTTTATTGTTTGTTGTGTCATCTTTTTCCTAGGCATAGTATCTCTAGATTTCTTCTATTGTTTTTTCTGTTTATGTGCATGACCTACTGCTTCTAGAACTACTTTTTCACACAATGTTTTCTTCACCAACTAGTTTGGTATGTGTTTTCCAAATGTGCTGCAAGTTCTTGACCTTATCATTGTGACATATGGAAAATGTTTAATGTCTTTGATGTGGAATAGAACATCCTACCTTCAGAAATTCTCAACTCCAGCATTATGGAATTGAGACTTCTAAAGGTTCTTAGCACCAGTAGGAGAAAATCCTTGCTGGGCATTCTATTTTTTGTATTACTTGCCATCTTATTTCCTGAATGGCGGGTCTGCATAATTGAGTTTCTTTGAATCAATAAATGATTCAGTAACTATAAAAAAAAAGATATAATTGATAGACTGGCTTGCTGACAAACCAGCACGTGGAGCATTTTTTGGTAGCTTGGAGAAGGCTTTTACCATTGTGAGAGAAGCAATTGGGGTAAGGCAGAATAATTAAGTATGATGTACATTAACATTTTTCTAGATTGTGTCGCAAAGGAAAGAAGCATGAGGCAAAACAAGTGCCTAAGTGAAGACTAACAAAAGGTTCTAACCTAGTCCACATTTCTATTATGAAGACTAACAAAAGGTTAAGAAATTAAGGTAATAATTAATAATCCTCTTCCCATATTAAATTAGATGTTTAGATCGTTTTGAATTGACAGAAGTTGTAGACCCTACCTAGTATCATACAAAATTATCCATATTGTTTCTTTAATCATATGTAACCACTTGAGTTATGAGCCATGAACCTGCCATGAACCTTTTATTTTGGGGGTGGCAGTGCCAATATAATTTTTATTGATAAGAAGTTAAAAATCTTTTTATAATAAATAACAAGCAGCTGTAAACATTCTATTTCTCGCTTCTTTGGCTTTCAGATTCCCATCAATCCACAGGGGTATATGTAGGAAGATGAATTTTAGATAGTGTGATGGAGTAAGGATAGTGAAAATTTCTCTTAATCAAGGGCAATGATAAGCACTTTTTGAAACCTATTGTTGTAAAGGTGTACTTTTAGTGGCCTTGCACTTTAAAAGAGTGCATGCTTCATGCGCATAGCTGTGCTAAGGTCTTTCTCTGGGCACGGGAAGGCTATGATTGTGGTTTTCATTTTTATGCGTTTTTCACAGTACTGTTTTATGGGCTAATTAGGGTTAATGATCACCTATCTCACAGGTTTGCTAGTGACTACAGGTTTTCATGTTGTACAGTTTTGGCCAAATGTTTGATAGTTGTTGGGTGCTCTTTCTAATGAATATATCAGGTAGAGCCACCTCGAGGTGAAGCAGTGCAAAACTCAGCTACGATCAAGTATATGTGATCTTAGTTTGAACATTTTTCTTGGTTGCTGATCTATTGTCACTGCCACTGTGATGGTCATCTCTCTGTTTTATGATCACATTTATTTTCACCAGGGAGACCCCAGATTTGCCAGTATCGCCTTTGATACTTACTCCTATATCGCTATCACCATTTTTGCCTCAAATGGGTTCTGTTGAAAAATATATTTATTTATATCTGTTCCAAAATTAGAACATGTATGCCGTTATGATGCCTTGACATGTCCTTGCAGGTTGAGGAGTTGTATTCACTGGACCTTGATTCTCTTAACAATCTGAGGTTAGTTTGTGAATTTTAGTGGCGGTTTAAGTCTGCTATTTTCTTAACACAAATATGTTGGTCATGATAATATGTTTGTAGTTTCTGTTTAATTTTTTTTAATATTTTTCAGGCCTGTATATGGGCTAATTTTTCTTTTCAAATGGCGTCCGGGGGAAAAGGATGACCGTGTTGTGATTAAGGATCCGAACCCTAACTTGTTTTTTGCCAGTCAGGTCAGTTTTTAACATAATTTATATCAGGTTGAGAGTAACAAATTTATGAGATTTTTATAATTTGCCGTTTTGATGTCTCACAGGTTATTAACAATGCTTGTGCTACACAAGCCATCTTGTCTATCCTCCTAAACTGTCCAGATATTGACATTGGCCCTGAATTGTTGAAGTTAAAAGAGTTTACTAAGAACTTCCCACCTGAACTCAAAGGTTTGGCTATCAACAACAGTGATGCTATACGTGCAGCCCATAATAGTTTTGCAAGGCCTGAGCCTTTTGTTCCCGAGGAGCAGAAGGCTGCTGGCAAAGATGATGATGTGTACCATTTTATAAGCTATATACCTGTTGATGGAGTGCTATATGAGCTTGATGGACTGAAGGAGGGACCGATCAGCCTTGGCCCATGTCCTGGTGGACAAGGTGACATGGACTGGTTGCAGACGGTGCAACCAGTGATCCAAGAACGAATTGAAAGGTATTCAAAAAGTGAGATAAGATTCAATCTCATGGCCATTATCAAGAACAGAAAAGAAATGTACACTGCTGAACTCAAGGAGCTTCAGAGGAAGAGAGAACGCATTCTGCAGCAGCTGGCTTCACTACAGTCAGAGAGACTCGTGGACAAAAGCAACTTTGAAGTGCTAAATAAATCTCTTTCGGAAGTAAATGCTGGAATTGAAGGTGCCACTGAGAAGATCTTAATGGAGGAAGAAAAATTCAAGAAATGGAGAACAGAAAATATCAGAAGGAAGCACAATTACATACCATTTTTGTTTAACTTCCTGAAGATTCTTGCTGAAAAGAAACAATTGAAACCCCTCATTGAGAAGGCCAAGCAGAAAACAAGCAGCCCTAGCTGAGTTGAACTGAGCTGAGGAAACGTTTGTAGTTAACTACAAAACTGGCTTACAGAGTCCGAAAAGCTTCGTCGTTAGGTCAATTTCATGTTTTGACGTTATGTTTATTTATAAGCTCTGAGAATCCTGTCGTTTGTATCTTAAGGTAATTTATCAGAAGTCGAAAAGAAAATTGGCATCATTCAATGGTGCAAATTCCTCATTTAGCAAAATGTTATAGTTTCCTTTTTATTCGAAAACGTTTCTTATTAAAGTTAATTTTTCAGCAGCAGTCAGCGTTGATTTTTTTTTATTATTTATCTGTAACCAAGTAACAATAATATGAACAAAATTGCTTTCGTAGGTATATCTAACAAAAATGTTTGGTGCATTTTGGAGCAGATTTTCAGCTTACATACAATACTTTTGATAATGGTTTAACTCGAAATAATAGTTTTAAGTTATGTTCAAAATTCTAATTTCAAGCGCCTTAATTTTCAAAGCACTTGGAACGCTTTTTAGCATGTTAAAAGCTTTAATTTTAAGCATAAGTTGTGCTCGAAAACTGAGTTTTTAATATGCTAAAAGGTTTACTCTTGAATGCATAGTAAATTAGAGTTTTGAGTGCAATTATACTCATAATTTCAAGTCTAGTTGTGCTTGAAAGTATCAAAAATTATTTGTGAAATGTGAATGAGGATATTGTTGTTTAAATTATAATTATTTGGTTAAAAATGAAAAAGATTATGTTGGTGGTTAAAAAGGAAAATTGAAATAAAAATAAATTAAAATAAACAATTTTTTTTAGAAAAACATACGAAAAAATCCAAAATTTAGGGTCTTAAATATATAACATGTCGAGTTTGAGCTCTTGTTACTAAAGTTTGAATTAAGCTCGGACATGAGTTAAATTTGAGTCAACCGAATTTTAAAGAGTTTAAAGTTAATTTCGGATTATGTTGAATCACAGTTCGACATGAAAAGAAAAATTATTAATAATACTTTTGGCCTATATCATATTTGAAGATATTTGAATTCAAGTCAGGCAGAATTTATAGTAAATAAATTTAAATTTGAATAAAATTTTTATAAATTCGACCTAAATTTGAACTTTTGTCAAGTTTACTCTTAATCAAGAGAACTGAAATTTTATTTACGTTTTGTTTCTCTTATCTAAGGAGAACTAAAATTTTATCTCCTACCACTACTTATATTAATAAAGTTTAATTAAAACTTACTGTAGACCTGAAATCATCTAGCCACACTAAAATTTTGATATTGAAGAACTTAATAGGTGATTTTATATATTTATTTTTTTTGAAAAAACAAAATAATGGTCGGTTTGAGATAATCAACTCATGTCCGGTCCAACTTTCTTCCAGCACATCCGTTTATGGGTCTAAACTTGGCCCAACTATCCTTACAAATCCTCTTTACTAAAAAATAGGCTTGTCATTGGGCTGCATATGGGCTCATTAGGAGTTCTGTCCAGTTATATTCCATACCATATTTATACGGTCCCAATAATTTTTTTCTTTAACAGTCCGAAATATTAAATTGCTTTATATGCAGCATCCGCAATAGAATAAGTATACAGAAGATCTAGAGCAAGAAGAACAGGAACAGGTACTGTGCTCTTTATATTCCAACTTTTAGTTTCTTATTTTCTGGGAATCAATTAAACCAGAATATGTCAAATTTTATGATTCTTGAAGGTTTTTTTTTTTAATTTTCATTTTTTTTTTGTTCAATAGCTTGGAATACAGTTAATACTCGGCATAATATTTGTAAATTTGGACAGCAGATGGAAGGAACGGAGAATTTCAATCAGTTCATAGTTGGTAATCTACCAACTTTGATGTACGTTCCTGATTTCATCACAAATACTGAAGAAACCGAGCTCCTAAACAATGTAGCTTTCCGTTCCCTTCTAATATATATATTCTTTACCTCTGTCTTCTTCCTCTTAATAATTTAACTGCGTTATGTTAATAGATATATGGAGCTCCTCTATCAAAGTGGAAGTCTTTGAAAAGTAGGAGATTACAAAATTGGGGTATGTTTTTATTTTTATTTTAAATGCTTCAGATTGATATTCTGTATCTTTTTCATGATTGTCTCTTTCGTATCACAGATAGTAATGATTCTGGTGATAATAACAGGTGGTATTGTTCACGAAAAGGGTCTTCTGCCACAAGATTGTAAGTATTTTGCAGATGAGCTTGGTTATTTCATGTGTTAATGCTAGTCAAACTTGTACCTATCTGCATTACTCTTTATGGAGTAATGATCTAGTGGGTGACGTTTCTCACGTTATGTTGAGCAACACTGCAATGTGACGCTGTTTGGTTAATCCATTGCTGCGACTCCATTCACGAGACACAACAAAATCTTGTCACCTGTAGTTGTGCTCCATAAGGTGAGCAACGTCCCTCACCAGAACATTTCTGTCGGTTTAAAACACATTTATTTTGCTTCATTACCACGATGTTAAGTTGTATACTTCTATCCATTCAAGATTTTCTCCATCTTACTCCTTTACTCTCAACCTTATATAGTAAGTTAGTATTTGTAAACCTCAAATTTGATTAAAACTCCATCTGGACACCCCATACTGCTGTCTGTAGAATTTATTTGGTTAATATAAGCAGTATTTGAAGAGATGCTAAGGTTTCTGATTAATATGTTGTGAATAACCTATCAACTATTAGTGCAATTAAATGTAAGATGCTATGCATTACTGCCCATTGATTAACTAGTCATTACATTAAGCCATGGCATGCGTAATTGATTTTGGATTATTTTTACAGAGTATTGTATGTAACCTAGTCAGAAGGAACATATACCTTTGTTTAAGTTTGATTATTTATTTATTTTTCACTTTATGATACTATTTTTGTGGCAACATATTACTGTTAAAATCCATTATCCGCTATTTGAGACAAGAAACAAAAATAACTCATCCTTCTGTCCGTCTTGTAGTACCTCCTTGGCTCACAAAGATTACGCAAAGAATAAATGAAAAATCAGGGCTGTTCCCCTCGGCAATTAATCACATTCTCATCAATGAATACCTACCTAATCAAGGCATAATGGTTTGTAGTAACTTCTCCTACTCATTGTTCTGTAAAGCTTTTGATGTTTGTTATTGGTAATAGCTGGTGTAAATGTTGCACTCTCAGTTATGAATCTGATCACTGTTATTGTTTCTGCAGCCACATCAGGATGGCCCTGCATATTTCCCTGTTGTAGCAATCTTGTCTCTTGGATCACCAGTTGTTATGGAATTCACTCCCCATTCAAAATTGAAGAAAGATGTTGATGAACAAACTTCCAATGGGGAAGCTTTTGTGACTGAGACAAATGAATGGAAGGAGAACCACCATCCTTTTTCTATCCTATTGATGCCTTGCAGTTTATTGATCTTCAAGGACAATGCATACTCTGGAAAGTGTTTATATCTTGATCTGCTTGTGGTTTAATTTGATTTATGATGACAATTAATTGACATGACTGTGCATGTGAGTTGCAGACTACCTTCATGGTATAAAAGATAACCACATGCATCAATATGATGGGGTAAGATTGTTTGATATAGTGGATTGCATAATATAACTCATGATTTTCTAAAGAAATGGCATGCCCATTTTGTTTTTCCTTTTCATGTTTCCCTTTGTCAGGTTATAAATGAAACTGAAGCTTTGACGCACTTGGGAATGGACAGCTCAGAAAAAGCAGTTGAAGTAACTAGAAGTGGAGATACCAAAGTTATTCATAGAACTTCCACCAGGATCTCATTAACATGTCGATTGGTTTTCAAGGTTCATAAAAAATTGTTCAAGTTTTAGAATGTTTATAGCATTTACTAAAGCTTACTCCATCTAGATGTACTTAATAAACCCATCTTTTGATGTTTCTTATTAACGAGAATTGAGATGATTTTGAGAATAGAAGAAAGGAAGATGACAGTATTAGGAGATTGTGATGCCAATTAAAAGCAATCACTTCAAAAATTGGATCATGATCTTTCTTTCTGCTTTGTTCTTGTGATATTTGTGTTAGTTATATATATATATACTCTAATACTTGAATTTTATTTGTGCTAAGTTAGTAATTCAAGGAATTTCAAAATTTTTGTATTTTCTTCCATATTTTGCATATTAACATTTTACATTTGGCCCTTGGATTGAAGTTATATTATATATCAGCGTTTTTGTAAGATAATATTTTTGTCGGCACTTGAAATGTATTTGTATTGCAAATTGCATTTGGTAGCGCTTCAGCCGAACAACCATGTAACATCAACAATGTGTATGCTAATATTTAGTCCATACAAATGATTTACTTAATTCAACCTTTATAATATTAATATTATGATATAACCACTATGTTGTTAATTCAACACTTGCTATTCACAAAAGAGTATGATTATGCAATATAAGTCTTTTATAAGATGACTGCCATTTTTTCACTACAACATTTTTAATTTAATGTAAAAGAAGAAAGAGAAAAAATGATACACAAAACCACTACTAAATATGCTTTACTTAATGAAACCTATATAAAACTCACAAAATCTTTTGGCAGGCCAACTGATTGATTCATATTAACACTCCAAGAACAAAAAGAAGCTTATAGCATTAGCATATGGTACAAGATAGTAAATCTAGAAGGCCGATTGATCTGTCATATGTATGTGATATCGAAATAATTCAAAGTCCCACAGCAAATATTTTAACTATCTAAACTCTTTAGAACTAATAAACTGAGTAAGAGAACAATCTAAACTTAAAAAGATTGCCTGAACAGGCAGTCGATCCTAACATCTGTCCATTCTTAAAAAATTGTGGGGTAGAAGCCTATTTACCAGGCAAAAACTATAAACGACCATAAGAAAACAATTAATATTTTATTGGCTGGCTTGGAAATATACATGCATGCATGTCCCAATCACAGATTAAATGAAGATTCCAAGCAAAATATAAACTATCGAATTGTCAAGTAAATTTTTACTGTGTGATTGGGAATAATAGAATGGAATCCACTTCCTGAGTCCATCAATAATAGACATGTACCGATTAGAATGTACTCATCAATAAACACAGTGCAGATATGCTTTAACTATTGGCCTAAACTCATCCACAAACTGCATATTCCATCTTTTCATTTAACTTTACTTTTTCCAAATTGGTTAACCACGAGAGTCGTATATATGGACATATTTTCTTGGAGCCATTATGATTTTTCCTGGAAAAGGATCCAAAGAAAGAAACAGATGAAAGAAAATAGAGGCAAAGGTGTTTCACATGGAGTCCTCACTTTCTTTTATATTGATTGAACATAAAGCCCCGACAAAAATAAAAGATAATTGGTGATAATAGGAAAATTTCAAACCACAGAAATAGGCGTTTCTCATTTCCTCGTTTCTTCTGAAGTTGTATATATATAGATAATCATATTACAGATGGCTAACTCAAGCCTTTACAGATTTTTCAAAATTAATTATCCTATACAATGGGGGCAAGAAAAAATCAGCTGTTAAGAATTCTTGTTTTCATTCTACTTCTGTTGCAATACTGTCTTCAGATTTCCTTAACATTGGTTGATGCAAAAACTACTGTGAGTCTGTATATATACTTGGAACTTCAACTACTTCAGGATGTTGATCTTTTCACTCTTCTTCTTAAATTTTTCAATTTTTTTTATTCCGGTATGAAAGTGAAAACTTAGTTGAAAATGTTACAGGTGCACGTTGTGTATATGGGAGAGAAAAAGTATGAAGATCCAGACACCCTAACAAAGTCTCACCACAAAATACTATCAACTCTGCTTGGTAGGTATGGCTTTAAATCAACATACAACATCATATTGTAATTTTCAGTTAAATTTCAAATAGATAATTGATGAGAACCTTCCGTTACTTGTCACACAGCAAAGAAGCAGCAAAGCGTTCAATTATATACAGCTATAAACATGGCTTTTCCGGATTTGCTGCAAGGCTGACAGAAACTCAGGCAAAAAAGATTGCAGGTATCATAACTTGGTTAACTAGTACACGTGTTGGCTCAACTGTTTCTGTACATTAAAATATTTCCGCCTTTAAAATTGCAGAGCATCCTGAAGTTCTCCGAGTAATTCCAAATGGCATTCTGCAGTCACATACAACCAGAAGCTGGGATTTCATGGGGCTCAATTATCCTTCTCCATCATCAAAAAATCTGTTAACAGAAAGCAATATGGGAAAAGGAACTATCATTGGTGTGATAGACTCGGGTAATATTCACGAAACACATATTTCTCTGAAGAAATAACGAAGATATTAAGTGAGAAAAATGTACTTAATTACAGATGAATTTCAAATTTTGCAGGAGTTTGGCCTGAGTCTGAAAGTTTCAATGATGAAGGCATGGATCCAGTTCCATCCCACTGGAGAGGAATATGTCAAGAGGGTAAGAAGTTCAACTCCTCCATTTGCAACAAAAAATTAATTGGGGCTCGGTATTTCGTCAAAGGTATCATGGAGCACTTTGAACTGCACGGTGAGTTTTTATCTCCACGGGATGCAAATGGACACGGCACACATACGGCATCCACAGCAGCTGGTTATTTTGTTGAGAAAGCAAACTATGAAGGGCTAGCCACAGGTTTAGCCAGAGGAGGAGCGCCGCTTGCTCATTTAGCAATTTACAAGGCTTGCTGGTTGATTGGACAGTGTCGTTCCAGTGATGCTGATCTACTAAAAGCATTTGACAAAGCTATACACGATGGAGTGGATGTCATATCAGTGTCAATTGGCAACGGAATACCATTGCCTTCTCACATTGATCAATCGAATTCGATTGCGATAGGTTCTTTCCATGCAATTTCCAAGGGGATTCCTGTAGTTGCTTCAGCAGGAAATGATGGCCCTACCTCACAAACAATTGGGAATGATGCACCCTGGATTATTACTGTTGGAGCCACCACAAGCGACAGGAACTTGCCCACAGCTATTACGCTGGGAAATAAGCAAATTCTCTGGGTAAAGTGAAGTATACTTTACTCAAATATTGCAAACAATGCAGTGTGCTAAGATCTCTTGCAATTCTTGTTGTTACTTTGCAGGGCCAATCTATGGATAGTGGAAAAAGTAATCATCGATTCACCAGCCTCGCATACTCTGAACTTGTTGCTGTAGACTCTCCACGTGTATCAGCGTGAGAACTTTGTTAATTTCTCTGTGTTTGCGTGAAAAGTTTGATATTTTCTTATCCAATATTCTTTCGAATATTCTATTTTATTTTTCATAGAGTAGTGATTGCCAGGAGGGAAGCCTTAATGCGACATTAGCTGCAGGGAAAATCATCCTGTGTTTTTCAGCAACAGATGCACAAGATATGGGTTCTGCAGCAGTTACTGTGAAGAACGCAGGGGGAATTGGACTCATATTTGCACAGTCTTATTCTGATCTCCTTTTCCCTTGCGGTTTTATTCTCTGTATTAAAGTAGATTTTGAAGTAGGGACACAGATACTTAACTATATTAGAAGAGCAAGGTAAAGAGATTTGAACATGGTGACAACAGAAAAATTGCAGGTTAATAAACTGAATGAAATGTATTTTTATTAATTTTGTTTGTAGTTCTCCAGTTGCAAAGCTGGGTTTTCCCAAGACTGTTATCGGGAATTTGGCATCTCCACGAGTTGCATCTTTCTCGTCCAGAGGCCCTGGCTCTCTATCCCCGTCTGTGTTAAAGGTATGGACGATGAGTAATCAAGCAAGTAAAGGATTCCAAAGTTTCTCTATTTTGGTTAAAATTAAAACATTTTCTTTGCATTTGTAGCCTGACATAGTTGCACCAGGTGTGGATATCTTAGCTGCATATCCAGCACTTAACTCAAAACGCACCAATGCGTTCGAATTCATGTCAGGAACTTCAATGGCTTGCCCCCATGTCTCAGGAATTGTGGCTCTCATAAAATCTACCAAACGAGACTGGTCTCCAGCAGCCATAAGATCAGCTCTAGTAACTACAGGTCAGTTAGATTCAGACATTTTTCATGCTATGCCATCCGAATCAGGATTATATGTAACACGAGTGATAAAATCTGCAGCTTCCCAAACCGGAAAGGACGGAGTGAGCATATTTGAGCTGGGTTCTTCTCGCAAACCAGCGGACCCATTTGATATGGGAGGCGGGTTTGTTAATCCTAACAAGGCAATGGATCCGGGTCTAGTTTATGATATTACCCCGGCGGAGTATATTCAGTTTCTCTGCTCCATGGGTCACAATAACAAATCAATTAGCAGACAACTTATGACAACGGCTAGTTGCAAGAGAAACAACCACATGAGACTGAATCTGAACTTGCCATCTATCACAATCCCAGGTCTCAGCAAGACAGTAACAGTGACAAGAAAGGTGACAAATGTGGGACACATTCACTCAATTTATAAAGCTGTACTGGAACCTCCATACGGCATAAAAATGAGTGTTGAGCCTCAAGTTTTAAGCTTCAACGTGACTAACAAAATTATGTCCTTCAAAGTTACATTCTCGGCTCAAGAAGTGCGCGGAGGTTACACATTCGGGAGCCTAACTTGGACTGATGGCGAGCATTTTGTCAGGAGTCCTGTAGCCGTTCGTGCTGTGAAATTTGGATCAAATTATGAGGTTTAAGATGGCCAATTATTGAAATAAAATAAACTTGCTATAACAATTATGAATAAGAAACGGTATTTTCAGTATTTCAGTGCTGACATGTGATTTGCGTATGGGCCTTACAAGTCATATAATTTTTCATCGTAAATAAATAACTTGGCATTCGTCAATCTACACTCCAAGGACTTGTCATTTATTGCATTGAAAGGCATTCCAAGGATAAGAAGGCTCTCCTATAGGGATCTAATAACCCATATGTAAAGTCATATCTATAACTACATTGAGGCCAAAATGAAGGGTGTTGGCATATTATTTAAATCGTTATAACCAAATTCGGGTATTGTAATAATTTATGCTTCCACCCAAAGCTATAAGAAAATGCTACTTCAATTGATTGAAGTAGTTTAAACATAAGGGAAGAAGATGACAATTTTGACATTTGTTTATTTAATAGCTCTTAATGTTAACGGCAACATAGAGAATAAATCAATAATCCTTGATATGTAATCAAGTATGTTTCCATATGGTCATTTTTTAAATAAACTATGTACAGTGGTTATTATCGAAAATTAAGGGTAAACAGTAGTTACTGTTGAAAAATTTCCAAAAATTTATTTGGTTTATTCAGATATTTTTAACATTCCTCGTAATGTCTAAACAATAAAACTAAAATTTAGCCAATAAATTTCAATCTTCGTCTTACAATTCTTAACAATATTTGTTCCACTATTAAAATCAACAAAAATTCCAATATTAGCTTTCAAATTGAATCTATCAATTTGCCACCTTAGATACAAATTCAATATGTAAAATATCAACTAATTTGGAATAAGTGTCAAAAAACTGAAAAGTTAACACCAAAGTGATAACAGTAGGGGATAAAATATAATTTTGAAATAATAGGGAAGTAAGTGGTATAATCACTAAAAATCAAGAGAAAATTTAATATTTTTTTTAGTTAATTTTTTTGTGTAAACTTATGTTAGATATATATATATATTTTTTTAAAAAAAGTAAATTTATAAGATAAAAGTCATATTCATTTCATGAAAACAATTAAAGCAATTCATTTTTACTTTTTCAAAAAGCAAATATAGTATACATTACAAATAGAGTTATTTATATTAACTAATGCAAAAATTTTAATATTATTTCAAATTGTTCGAAGCCTGTAATCATTCTAACCATAACCTATGTAATTATAAATATAATATTTCATTCATCTTAACTATAGATAACTTATCCTAAATTTTCATCTTTTAAGTTTAAGTAGTTTGTTTATCGATACATCAATAGTTTTTATTATATTTCAAGTTATTCCAATTATTAAATTTACCAAATTACATTTCTTAAAACTCTTTAAATCTCCAATAATAAAAATTTTATATTATAAAATCTTCAATTTATACCTTCATTATCTATTTTTTCGATTTTCTTATTGTACAACTCAATAAATGACTTTTAAATCTCAATTTACTATTTGAATTAAACTAAAATTTTATCGAGATACTAAGGACACTTATAAATACATTATATAAAGATTTCATTATATTTAAACATCGAAAACATATTCAAAATATTTTATTTTGTCAAGTAAAGGTAAAATGTGTTGAAAGTTTTAGATTTGACGTTCGTTAATTCAAAGATTCATAAGATTTATTGGAAAATTATAAAATTGGGATATTTCTATACACTACCTGACTTTTAGGGAAACACTGTATACCCACTAAGTTTAGAAATACTAGATACCCCTAGGTCAGTAGGGTGTACTAGATAGCTCGGGTTTATCCTAGGAAACACTTTAGTAAAATAATAAAAATATGATTTAATTTACTCATAATTAACAATTTAATCCCCATTATTTATAACACATTAATATTAGAGACTAAAATATTTAATTAAAAAATTATTTATTTTATGATTTTAAAAACTTTAAAATATAAAAAGATTATTATCTGATTAAAATGGTAACAATGAATTTGAACAAATTGATACAAAAAAATAGCTCACAACTTTTTTTTTTACTTGATAATTATTTTATATATAATGATCATAAGAGTTTTTAAATAAAATATGTGTAACCTTTTATTTAGTATATCTATTTAAAAATTATATTATTTTTATTATATTTTCTAAAAAAATTAAGAAGCTAATAAATTTTTTGAAGGAAAATTTTCACATGCCTCCGTTAAAGTTTGTAGAAATCATAAAGTTTGTAGAAATCACATGTATATCCAATATTTGTAAAAATTTCATGACCATCTAAAAATGGATAATATGGTAAAATTACATCCCAATTTACCCTATATATTTATATTTTTAATTAAAAAAATTATAATTTTAAAACTTTAATTTGAATGAAATCAAGCACGCACAATCTCTCTCTCTCTATAAACACTATTTGCATGCTGTCATTGCCTAACTTGTTGCCTCCATCCTTATCACTCAATTCTACTTGTTCACTACTAGTCATCGTCACTGCTCGCATATCTTCAACATTAGACCATTGTTATTATTCACACTCGGAACCAATTTTCACAACCACCCCTAACAACTTATTGACCCACAACAATCAAATTACTCACCAGCCAAACTTTGTTAGATTTGAAAAATAAGATTTGAAAAACCCTCATTACACTTAGTCTAAATTTCAATAAATTTTTATTCTTTCTTCATTTTAAGAGTAATAATAGAGTTGTGGAGAGAAAACAATGTTAGGATAATGAGTGAAGGTTTGAGAGTTAAAAACATTGAGGTAGTTAATAGCGTGAGAGACGATGACAATAAAATAATGGCATGAAAGATGGCAATGAGGGATTTATATTGAGACAAAGTGAATTTAGAGTTACAATTTATTAGTTTAGATAGAATAGGTCAAGGTATTTTAGTCATTATATACTTTCAGTTAATTAATAGTCCATGTAAACGATTTTTATTGTTAAAGGAAGTTTTTGTAAATTTCTACAAACATTTCATCTATGTGTAATTTCTACAAACCTCTTAGTAGACGAAAAAATACACCTTACTATGAATAAACAAATATAATCACATAGTAAATTTATTATAAATAAAGATAAGACTTTTACAACACAAGGGCAGAGATGGAAGCAAGCATGAGGGCAAAGGCGACGTGAGGGAGGCGAGCAATGGCTATTGTAACAGATGGGTTTTAAAATTAGGGTTAGAAAAAATAATTATATAATTTTAAAATTTTTTAATATTAAGAAATTGCATTAAATGTAATTTATTTAATATTGCATAAAATGTAAAAAATATAATTAATTTAAACACTATTTAAAATATTTGTGGTGGGACCCATTATTTAATATGATGTGGATAAAAGTATAAAATTAAATTAATGGGCAGGGATATTATGGTCAAAATATTCAAGAAAGGGAATTTTTTGTTATCTTAGTTGACGGATGGATGTAACAGGTAAATTTTTAAACCTCACGGGGGTAGTGGAGTATTTGCGAAAACCTTAAGGGGGAAAAGGGAATTTGCCCTACAGATAAACAAAATTCTCTTATCAACTTGAGTAAGACAAACAGGGTTAGGAAAAGGAACATCATGCGCGATAAATCATGTTTTTAATTTGAAAAAATTGCCTGAACAAGACCACCACAAAAAGTCTCAAAGAAGAGCAAGAAAATGTGGAATCAAAGGCTGTGAACTTTTCACTCAGAAGAAAACAGGACGAACCCTTCATCAACCAGTTTGAGAGCATGTCTCCTAAGGAATTGCAGATGTGGGAATGTTTTATCTGCATGTGTTCCATAATAACGTAAAAATATTGCAGCCAGTCGAGTTATGCTGTCTACAGAATTCTTGTCACCCATGGACATCTGAATGGATGAGAGCTTCACCAGTTCATATGCGATGACAATATCATTATGACCATAAAGCTTTTCTAATATCTGCGAACACAAATAAAACAAGGAAATCAAACATTTGAAATGAAAATTTAGAGCTAATGAAATTCTCTTATTATCTGTATGGTTAAATTGATAGACTATACAGACACCAAACACTCTTGAGCCTTTTGTCAGTAGGATTCTTAAGTAGGAATAATATGATTTTAAGCTTTCAATTGGAAAGATTAAACATTATGCTCAAGGACATAAGTAAAAAGATTAAACATTATGTATAATGACACAAGTTAAAACCTAGAACTGATATAAGACTCACGGCTGTCACTACAAAAAATCTCAGTGGCTGTTGCTATAGAAAGTCTCAACGTTCTAAAATATCGAATTTACCCTTGGCCAAGAAATAGAAGAGATATCTAATAATACCAAGCAAGAAGCAAAAGGCACCTAAACTTAATATCTAAGCATATTCTGTAACTAGAGATCACCATAATTACATGCACATTGAACTTAAACCACTGTACTGATTTCTTTTAGTCCTCTGAGAGAGAGAGAGAGAGAGAGAGAGAGCATAGTTCAAATTGACACAACTCTAAGCATACTGAGGTGGAGAAGTGCTTCCTTGGTTGAATGCATTGGTTATTCACAGAACATTTGTGGAGGCAATTATTTATATTTTGAAATTTTTTATCAGTATTTTCTTCTAGAGTTATGTTTTGAGAAAACAAATAAGTATACATGGGAAGGAAGAATAGGAAGAAGAAATGTGGAAAGAGTTGAGGGAAATTGATGTTCTTTTCTAAAGCAATCTTCTATAACCTTCTGATGCAAACTGTAGATGCGCACCACCACTTTATCCCTCTCAACCACAAAAACATAATCAATCTCACTACGACCTCTAAATCTATAAATCTTCCCAGGACATCTGCCACCAAAGTGAAAAGAAAAGGCGACAAAAGGATCAACTTGCTTTAAGCATTGATAACCATTGATGATAATTGAGAAATTCATGGACTTCAGGCAGCCTTACATCCATTCTCTCCATCTCAACCCAAATCCCTTAACTTGGAGGGAAAAGTCTAAGAAAAACTATTCATTGTAGCAAAAAAATTTGTTTACACCATTATAGCATGGAAAACTTTGGACAACTTAAATAAATGCATTCATTTCATTTCTGCACTAGGCAATATTTATTTAAATATTCCTAATTTATCCTCTCAAAATGACTCGTGACTATGCAGTAGAACATTGTAATTTCATCAAAGTTGTAGGCTGATATGTCTTTGCGCTAACAAAAAGTTTACCTCAATTGATGCTTTACAATGGTCCCTTGCAGAATGCAAGTCTCCAACCAAACAAGATGCCTGTGCAAAAGTGTCTTCCGCCTGCATATACAATATCATGCATATATAGTTATGCAATAGTGTTACTACTTTCTTGGTCTAATCAAAATAATTAATAATAGTTAAAATACTTCTTTGCTGACTAGATGACTGTTCTGAACTAGAGACTTTGAAACTCACTTCAGCTATGCTCTTGCTGTAAGCATGGAATATTGATCTCAGCTGACCAAGGGATCTTGAAGCATCTAGAAGTACAGCATTTGAGATTTCTTTCAAAAATATTGCATCCTGCAACCTATCAAGAATTGAATATCTAGTGTACAGACTATGGGAGGAATATGCAATAGGTAAGTCTACAGAATAAGAAGTAACTAGGGCACTGCAATCAGTGAAATGATTATACCTTTTGATGTAAATCCAAGCTTCACCTGCTGCTGCATGTGAAGATGCCAGATCACGATAAGAACCACATTTCAAACAGTATCCAGGATCAACAAGATAGGTTCTTTTTGCCTCAAGATTAGCCACTGAACCAATGCCATCAGTACTACACCTGCAAACCTGAAACATCAGAAAATTTAATGAAGAAGAAAATTACACAGTTGTAACTGGATTTCACAAGCAAAAGAATGCTCCACAAGAGGCATTTTAATAAAAAAGTTGATGTATATACAGAATGAAACTTGACACAAGTGATTTTTATAATAAAGGTCAAATAATTGAACCCTGCTATACCTGCATAATTTGTGTATCATTCTATAAGTGAAAAGCTGTTGATGATTTACAAAGAAGTAGAACAAACATCTTGGGCCCTTTAGTGATGAGTAAATTTTGTAAATTAAAATCTAGGGACACAAGCACAACTTTCAAGGGCCTAGTTCCAGAGTGCACCTGATGATCAACCTAAATTCACATGACAAAGCAATTGAAGTACCTGTAAGTTGGGTGCTGAGCTACTATCTTCTGGAATGGCAAAGAAGTTCTTAAGTTTTTGTTTTTCACAATTCAGGACAGAGTTATCCAAAACTACACCAGAACATTTCAGATCAACACAATGGAAAGCATTTATAACCAGATCAGATATATTCACTTTAGAACAACCACTGCACTGACATCGAAAACAGTACTCATCTTCCAAAAACTTAAGACGGTCTTTACAGTCCCACTGCCCAACCTGTAAAATAAAGTGAAATGAAGTGAACTACACATCTCTTCTGCTTTCGAATTGTTTGGAGATACAAATTCCCAAGAAAATCAAGTTTACAGACATCAGGATAGCTGTTTTGATCTAAATCGAGTCAGAGCATCACAATAACATCTCAGTCAATGCCATTTGGTAGAATCTGAGAGAATCCTGAGGGTTGAATCAATAGTTACCTGAGGACCATAGGACAACTCGAGGGGACAACCTGAGGCCACAAACCCTGTTGTTCGCATTATGAGAGTGCGTGAAAGAAAGTATGCATGAATGTTTGGCTGGCAAGAATGGTTGTATAAACTGCCAGCTGTATAAATAGCTTGACCGACTCTGATCTGTGCAAGTAAAAAATATGATTAGAGAGTATAGTTTTATAGGATGAACATTTTCTACCTACTGAAGCTGAACATCAGCTATTACAGTTACCTTCAATTACATGATAACATATGCAAAAGAAGTCCTACTATAATCAACAAAAACTGAGACTCTCATACTAGGGAATTTTCAAATGGCAATTCAGAGCTATACTGTACAGCGTAGGAGCATGATTCTGGACAGAAATACAATGAACAATATATTAAAGGTGGTCATAGAGATGCGATTTTTTTCTTGGAAAATGTATTTTACAGCCTATAAGGGAAAAGGTATTTTACAGCCTTTGATGAAGGGGAGCACTTTGATCCACAGGATCGAATTCAGGTTGTCACAGATTTTGTTTGATAGTTTTTAATGCTAGTCTTGAATTTTCAAATTCTTTTGTGGAACTGAGTGATGTGCCTATAGGCAAGAATGTTTTTGTTTTACTTTTTAGTGCTCCAGTGTATAAATATATGCGTACATAAGAGTTGCACTTCCTTTTGGCATTTCTAAATATTTTGCAAGAATGGAGGAAATAGCAATACATGCATGTGTTGGAAGGGGATGAGGGAGGTTTAAGCATAAATACAAACCTGTTCCACAGTACTAATTAAAGCACTTCCACTTGATATATTATTGTCAAACTGATCTGATGGTCCATAATCATTGGATTTCATGCGGACAATTGCCAAAGAATTCACCCTTATTTGAGATATAAGGATGACAATCTGTATCATGATGAAAAGTGGCAAAAGCTATGTTATGCATTAGAATAAATCAAGAATGTGAAGATTGTGGCAAACAAGAGATGTAACTTAATTGAAACTACAGGAAATGCATATTGACCCATCAATTTACGAAGAATTACTGAGCACAATCTGCATACTGCAAACTAAAAAAATGGAAATATGCAACCGTGAGTATTGATGAAAGATTTCCTAGAATATTTGCATTTATGTACCATATCTGTTTAGGTTGTATATTTAGTTAATTGAGAGATTTGTAGTCCGGGATAGAAATCTTAGGAATCAACTTTTAGTTTCTTCTTAATTAGAGAGATTAGTTGCCTTTTTTATTTCTTAGAAGAGACCTTTAAATTCCTGTACATCAATACAGAAATGATTCAACCTTTTTTCATATTTTATTCTCTGTTTTTATGGTATCAGAGCAGAAAATAAAATCCTAGGGTTTGAATCTGGTTTTTCGTCCCTAAAATGTCCGAAGTCACATCCGAGACAAGCCAGCCCTCTCAACCATCTCAATCTGAACTTCAAACAGTCCGAAACCTATCTGAAAACCAACCCTTTCAGATTACCACAATCCGACTAAATGGTGACAATTTTCTTCGATGGTCACAATCAGTTCGCATGTACATTAGGGGGAGAGGCAAGATTGGCTATCTCACAGGAGATATAAAGAAGCCTGAAGTGAAGGATCCAGCCTATGCCATTTGGGATGCTGAAAACTCAACGGTGATGACATGGTTGGTCAATTCCATGGTCGAAGAGATAAGTGCCAACTATCTCTGTTATTCAACAGCCAAGGAATTATGGGACAATGTTTCACAGATGTACTCTGATCTAGGGAATCAATCCCAGATGTACGAGTTAACCCTCCGACTTGCAGAAATTCGGCAAGGTGAGAACTCAGTGACGAAGTATTTTAATTATCTTAAAAGGATTTGGCAGGACCTGGACTTATTCAACAATTACGAGTGGAAATCACCCGAGGATTGTAATCAATACAAGAAGATGGTGGATGTTGGTCGAATCTTCAAATTTCTTGCAGGTTTGAATGTTGAATATGATGAGGTCCGTGGCCGAATAATTGGAAGAAATCCCATGCCTCCAATTGGGGACGTATTTTCTGAGGTACGAAGAGAAGAAAGCCGAAGAAATGTGATGCTTGGAAAGACGGTTGCAGGTACAACTGGATCTGTGGAAGGGTCAGCTTTGGCCATTCCTGAAGCTCAAGTCAGCCGTAAAACATACCAAAACCAGCATACAGGAGACAGAAACAATTTGCGTTGTGATTACTGCAGAAAACCGCGCCATAAACGAGACAATTGCTACAAGTTGCATGGTAAACCATTTAATGGTAAGGCAAACAAACCTGGAGGACAGAACACACCTGTAGCAAATGAGGTTGAGTCATCTCCATTCAGTAAAGAGCAATTAGATCATCTTCTTAAACTACTAAAATCCCATTCGTCACCTAAGGCTCCTATCGGCTCTATGGCACAAACAGGTAGCAATCCTTTGGCACTTTCTGTTCTTGGAAGAACTGGTCCTTGGATCATAGATTCAGGGGCCTCCGATCATATGACAAGTTGTTCCCAATTGTTTGGTTTCTACCATCCATGTTCTGGCATCGAAAAAGTTAGAATTGCTGATGGTAGTTATTCACCCGTTGCAGGCAAATGGCACATTAAAATTTCAAAAAAAATCACTTTAAAATCAGTTTTACATGTTCCAAAACTTGCTTGTAATCTTCTCTCTGTCAGCAAATTGTCTAAAGACTCTAACTGTGCTATTTTCTTTTTTCCTTCCACATGTGTTTTTCAGGACCAGAGCTCGGGGAAGATGATTGGAACTGCTAGAGAAATAAATGGGCTGTACTACTTTGATGAAACTGCTTTCGGGAATAAAAAAGCTCATGGATTAGGTAGTACTAGTTCAAATTTTGTCTATGATCAAGTCATATTATGACATAAGAGATTAAGGCATCCTAGTTTTCCATATCTCAAACATTTACTTCCTGCATTGTTTAAAGGAATTGATTGTTCAAAACTTCATTGTGAAGCTTGTCATTTGGCTAAAGACCATCGTGTTTCATTTCCAATAAAATTCTATTCTACTTCAAAACCATTTTATTTGTTTCATAGTGATGTTTGGGGCCCCTCCAAAGTGAACACACTTTCTCGCAAAAAATGGTTTGTAACCTTTAATGATGATCACACAAGAATATGTTGGGTTTATTTGTTGGAAAAAAAATCTGAAGTTGCACAACGGTTTAAAGATTTGTTTTTTATGGTTGAAAATCAATTTCAAACAAAAATTGGCATTCTAAGAACGGATAATGGAACAGAATATTTTAACAAATATTTGGGAACATTCCTTCTAGAAAAAGATATTACTCATCAATCCACTTGTCGTGACACACCACAACAAAATGATATTGCCGAAAGAAAAAATAGGCATTTACTTGAAGTAGCTCGGGCCATTATGTTTTCAATGAATGTTCCTAAATATCTCTGGGGTAACGCACTCTTGACTACTTGCTACTTAATAAATAGAATGCTATCTCGAGTTTTGAAATTTGAAACACCTTTACAAGTTTCAAAAAGTTTTTTTCCTACATCTAGGATAACTACAGATCTCCCTTTAAAAATGTTTGGTTGTGTTTGTTATGTGTATATACCAAATATTTTTCGATCAAAACTAGATCCAAAAGCTGAAAAATGTGTCTTCATTGGTTATGCATCTAGTAAAAAGGGATACAAATGCTTTAATCCAGTCACAAAGAAATTCTTCGAGAGTATGGATGTAAGCTTTGTTGAGGATCAATCTTTCTTTCGCCGAAATTTTCTTCAGGGGGAGAATTTAATAGTAGAAGAAAATAATTTTTGGGAAGCTGTACCTATGCCCTTGATTAATTCTGGTAAGAATTTGTTGGAAACACCTATTGAGAGTATGGAAACTAGTAGCACTCTTGATCTTACTATGCCAGATGTTAGATGTTACTTTATCAGAGACAAAGGGAGAAGTACTTCCAATAGATCAAAATCCTCAGTCTGAGCTTCAGGTTTATTCTAGAAAAAAGTTCCATAAACTTATTACTGCTCCAGTTACTTCTCCAACAGATGTTCAATCCAATTTGCCGAGTGATGGTCCTACAACTCAGAGTAATCTTCCTTCTACTCCCATTCCTTCTTTATCTCTTGATTTATCGAATTTATCTTCTGATATTGATCTTCCAATTGCATTAAGGAACCCGAGCATGCACTAAACACCCTATTGCAAAATACTTGTCATATGAAAAACTGTCAAATAATCATAGAGCATTTGTGTCTAGGATTTCTAATCTGTTTGTTCCAAGAACTATTTAGGAAGCATTGGGTGATCCGAATTGGAGATTAGCTGTAATGGAAGAGATGAATGCTCATAGGAAGAATAACACTTGGAGTATCATTGATATACCCAAAGACAAGAAGACAGTTGGGTGCAAATGGGTGGTTCACAGTGAAGTGTAAAGCTGATGGAAGTGTGGAAAGATACAAAGCTAGACTTGTAGCAAAAGGATTTACTCAAACTCATGGTATTGACTACCAAGAGACTTTTGCTCCTGTTGCTAAGATTAACTCTATCAGAATACTTCTTTCCCTTGCAGTTAACTCCAACTGGCCACTTCATCAATTTGATGTTAAAAATGCTTTTTTAAATGGTGACTTACAAGAAGAAGTATATATGGACCTGCCACCCGGATTTGAAAAAGGACTTGGAAGAGGCAAAGTGTGCAAGTTAAAGAAAGCTCTATATGGACTGAAGCAGTCCCCTAGAGCTTGGTTTGAGCGTTTTGGAAGTGTTATTAGGAGACATGGTTTCTCACAAAGTCAAGCTGATCACACCTTATTTTTCAAACATTCCACCGAACGTAAAGTGGCTATCCTAATAGTATATGTTGATGACATAATCATGACTGGGGATGATTCTCTTGAGATCAGCAACTTGAAGAAGAAACTTGAGGCTGAATTTGATATCAAGGACTTGGGAAAGCTGAAGTACTTCCTCGGAATGGAGTTTGCAAGATCTAAGGAGCAAATACATTCTTGATTTGCTCAAAGAAACAGGAATGACTGGTTGTAAGGCAGCGGATACTCGAATAGAGCCTAATGTGAAATTCAAGGCAGCAAAAACTAATGAAGTGATGGACCGAGAACGTTATCAAAGATTGGTTGGGAGACTAATCTATTTGGCGTACACTAGACCGCACATAGCTTTTGCAGTAAGTGTTGTAAGTCAGTTCATGCATTCACCTGGACCTACTCACTTTGAAGCTGTGCTCAGAATTTTGAGATACCTCAAAAGGACTCCTGGAAAAGGACTTTTGTTCAAAAATAGAGGCCATCTTCAGGTAAAGGCTTACACAGATGCAGATTGGGCAGGCAATATAATTGATTAAAGATCCACCTCAGGTTATTGCACCTTTGTAGGGGGAAATTTGGTTACATGGAGAAGCAAAAAACATAGTGTTGTGGCAAGAAGTAGTGCTGAAGCAGAATTTCGCTCCGTGGCACATGGATTTTGTGAAGTGTTATGGATCAAAAGACTCCTAGAAGAGTTGAAAGTTCCAATACCAATGCCTATCAAAGTTTATTGTGACAACAAGGCTGCAATTTCTATAGCTCACAATCCAGTTCTACACGACAGAACAAAGCATGTAGAAGTGGACAAACATTTCATCAAGGAAAAGATAGACAGTGGCGTGATATGCATGTCTTACATACCTAACACGAGCCAAGCAGCTGACATACTCACCAAAGGACTTCCTAAGGGGCAGTACGAGAATTTAGTTAGCAAGCTTGCCATGAGTGATATCTTTATGCCAGCTTGAGGGGGAGTGATGAAAGATTTCCTAGAACATTTGTATTTATGTACCATATCTGTTTAGGTTGTATATTTAGTTAATTGAGAAATTTGTAGACTGGGATAGAAATCTTAGGAATCAACTTTTATTTTCTTCTTAATTAGAGAGATTAGTTGCCTTTTTTATTTCTTAGAAGAGACCTTTAAATTCCTGTACATCAATACAGAAATGATTCAACCTTTTTTCATATTTTATTCTCTGTTTTTAAGTACAAACACAATTATAATTATTAATTTATCAATTTTCCTGTCCCTTATTTTGCAAATCTTTTTACTATAAGACGTTTTTCTTGCTTCTTAGCAGAAAAAAATACCAATTCTCATTTTCATTGAAGATGTGATGGTGGAGAAATAGTAGAGGAAAAGAGAGAGAAAATCTAGACAAAGGGGAGAAAATTCAAAAGAAATAAAGGAGCAGCATAATCTTATTTAATAATCATCAAATCATTCTCAGTCTGCCTCAAAAACGAAAACAAAGCCCTATTTATACCCAAGGAAAGAGAAATCTTACTCCAACATAGGCAAGGAAAACCACATACAACTAAAATATGCAGCCATAACTCAAACAGGAAATTTAAGTGAACATCATAACTAGTCTACATCATCCTAATCACATGAAAAATACAAAAGATAGAAGCAGATATTAAAAATATTACAATGCACGTAGACAAACCCAATTGACGTGTTAAAATGTTAAGAAAGTAGTTCAGAATAAGATTTTCTTATTTAACCTTTGAAATTATAGAGAACAAATACACATCTTGAGTATGGTAAACAAGGAATAAAATCAACCAAAGTAGACAGCATTCAGAAAAGAGAAATGCTTTTTAATGAATAATTTTTTTTGTCCCAAAAAAAAAAAGACTTCTTTCAGTCCCCCTCTTTTTTTTTTAAAAAAAAAAAACATGTTCAACATAATTACCATGGAAAAAAAAGCTACATACAGAAAAGGCAGAAAGAAAGAAGCAACCTGTGATGCTGAGGCTCCATTTATTGGAAGTTCAGAGCCATAAGAATGTTGGAGACAATGTAACAATACGATTGCATATATATGTGATTCCAATTTGCTTTCCGGAGGAATTTGTGAGTAACTGTGAGAAAGTTCCTGCAAGATACAGAGGCCATAAGCAGGCAACTAAAATAGTAACAAAATACTTTTCACTAAACTAGACTGAAATTCAATATAATGCACACATTACCGACAAGAAATATACCAAAATGCCTGTGAGGTTAGGGACATCCTTACAAACTCTTTTTCCCTCTATAGATTTGGCCACTATACGTCCAGCCAAAACTATATCAGATGGTAATACGACAGGCCAGTGTGCACCTTGACATTCATGTTTGTGTTCGAAAATGTGCTCAACATCAGGATAAAAGTCACTGTCCAAAGTAATCTGTGCAATATACTCTTCAAGGTTGTTGAAATCATTGTCTAAAGTAATCTGTGCAATATACTCTTCAAGATTGTTGAAATGGCTTTCCTTGATGTTATGTTTCATGGGATGGCTCTTGAACTGTCCTCCTGCTTGTCCTCGGCAATGATGAGAGCAATATAATGGTATTGAACACGATGTACAGGGGATTGCATCTGCTGGTAGCTCATTTAAGCAGTAATGGCAATGAGTTTCCCGACATTGCTTCAAAATAGTCTGTAGATTATGGTGCCAAGTAAAGATCACATTTCTCGTCAGCAGAAACACATACTATCTCTATTAAATGTTAAGAATAGCAACTTTAGACAATGCTCTTGACAACGGTTGAGAATAATACTTGTACAAAAAATACTCTTTGAGAAGATTACAGGAAAGTTTTGAGGGTCAACCCAAGCTTTTGTTCACTCGGTGCACAACTTGTACATAAAGCTAACTACTTTTAATATAAGTACATAAAGCAAATCAATGAGGCTGCAATAAAATGATAGAAGGAAAAGTGCCTGACTTTTCAAGTACACACACTCTTCCTTCTCTCCCCTTATCTCATGAAAATAAACACCACAACAAGAAGCAGGTAAACACACTGTTGAACCTCTCTATCATTTGGATTTCTAGATAATTTAATATCCCAAGCCCAATGAGAAGAGACAGTCACCATGCTACTAATAGACAATTTATAACCTTTAGACAATTTATACACTTCTTCCTTCTCTCCAATACACTTGTGTTTCCAAAACCTAATTTTTCTACAATTTCCAAGTACCATCTTACACCTTTTACGAAGCCTATAATATGATTTGTAAAGCTAAACTCCCATCTAAAGTGAAGTTGTGGTGTGGTCTACTGTTCTTGGTAAACCAAATGCTGATGACAAGATTCAAAAAAGAAGGCCAAGCATTTTGTTATTTCCTACTGGTGCATTTTGTGTCAAAACAACTCAAAGAGCAGTGACCAGGTTTTCCTACATTGCCCGGTTGCCACGTTTTTCACGTGGCAAAGAGAGAGAATTTTTTGTTCCTTAGAAAAAAACTATAAAGTCTTTCTCTTTCCAATGAGAATTTTTTGTTCCTTAGAAAAAAAAAGAAAAAAATAAAAAAGCAGGGCAAAAAGAAAAGATTTACAGATCCTGCCCCGATACCATAGAGACAAGATCATGCAATGCAAAGCTAAAGAAGAAGACGAAAGACCTCAAATCACTGAAGGATGGCAACTGCTTGAAATGACTCAATTTCTTTGGTCCATGCAAAGCTAGAGAAGAATACAATAAGCACTTGCAAGAAATTTCTTCATAGTTTTTTAAGGGAGAACAACTAGAGGGAAGCTCAAAAGACACTAACAACGGCTGATTTGGTAAAATCAAATGAAGACAACTATTATTGAATTCTCCCGGAAAAAATATATTTTCCATTAGGAAACCAGGCAGTTTGTAAAAATAAATTTTAGAAAAATAGCAATAGCAGTGATCCAAAAACAGAATTTTAGAAAAAAATTAAGAATACTGAATCATAGGAAAAATTTGAAAATTCAGACTATTTATTTACAAGATGCGGATGCCCACAGATAAAGATTTTAATACACTATAGTCTAGATACCAGTAAAATCCAACTTATTAAGTGTTGCACAGGCTCATTCATGCCTGGGCCAGGCATGATGTGGCACAGCCTCGGGAAAGCTCGTTTTACACCTCTAATGGATATTTTGTTATTTTTAAAACTATTGTATTGGAATCTATGTTATGCCATGTTATTGGATGATTGCTGTAGTTAGATATCACCGATGCTTGTTTTAAGAGTCCAGTGGACTCGCATTGAGTATTGGGATCAGAATAATATTAAAGAATTCATAATGTTAGAAGTATATACCATAGCATATGGTTCTTCAATGTGCACCAAGGTAGCTTCGGGAATATCACACTGTGAAGCCATGCCTCTTCCTTTATCAGGACTGGTAACACACCGTAGTTTTACTTGGACTGGCTCCTCTGTTACAAATGCATGGACAACAATACCACTAGTCATGAAATCGAAATAAGATCACCTCCCATTAGAAATTTATATGTTAAAATCAACAAAATAACACTAAATTAACTACAGGGCAGAAGATTCAAATGTTACATTAAAACACCTCAGAATGCACCCATGTTCTCATAGAGAGAGATGCTTTCACATCTTTGTAACCCAAAAGGGTTGAAGAGAGGAAATTTTTCTTTTTCTTAGCAAAGTATTGTTGATGAGAAAATGAGCAAACTTAGGAAATTTAGTCAGGAAATGAACTACACTAGGCATGCATAATTATAAATAAAAATGATGAAACTGTTTTAGTAGTCATGGCACTGTCATAATGAAGTTACATAGATATACAAAGCACAAGACAGATAAATGAGAAATATGATTAGGCAGTTCAAGAGCAAGACAAAAAAAATGAAGATATATTGAATCTAATTTCTTGATGGCCTACCAAATGCATTAACACACCTTGCAGAAAAGACAAAGTTTGAGAGGAAAGCTTGACAATGTTGAGGTCATGCAGTTGAAAATAAAATTGAGATTTTATACGTAAGCAGAGAGATGTTATGCACAGTGCACTTGCTATGATGCATTCATAGTGTAATAAGGGGCAGAAAATGGCATTTAAACTTCATGAGTCTAAGATTCAAAATGCTTTCTCAAAGATAGAAACAAAATGGTCCATATATTTTAATATACATGTACAACCAAGTACAAGATAGATTAATGATGATGACATAACAAAACATAAAAAAATACTGAGCAGTAATAACCATCTTACCTGAAACTTTGAGATTGCTCTCTGTGTGTTGAACAACCTTATTGCT
The DNA here is from genome assembly GCA_028052125.1 of Melia azedarach. NCBI lineage: Eukaryota > Viridiplantae > Streptophyta > Magnoliopsida > Sapindales > Meliaceae > Melia > Melia azedarach. Next base: position 17,535,686 of record CM051397.1, on the reverse strand, counting down.
TGCCCTCTTATATTGGTCTAAAATTATCTTCAACTCACTTTCTATTTGCCTCTTTCCACCCAGTGACAACTCCATATTCTTAGCAATACTCAAGTCGCGGACTGCATCTTTGTAATTCTTCAAAGAAACATTCACTTTACCTCTCCTATACCATGCCTGGGATAGGGAAATGTCATTTTTAGAGATATCTAGAAACCACCATACAAGCAAAGAACATGACATGAGCACATCAATTCTACAAGGCATTAAAAAGGAGACTGTAACCGTTTCATCTAATGTACAGTAAGCATAAATAACTGCTGCCAACAAAAAAAAAAAGAGTCCTTGGAATAACCTTTTGGATTATGAGATGATGCATGAGACACATATGGCTGCAAAATGACACGGAAGCATACATAGACTACCACTGAAGCTCAAGTTTTTCTAAAGGTAACAAAGGATCACCATTTCCAGTTTGTTAAATGAAAAGGAAAAAAAAAAAAAAAAAGTTCTCAAAAGAGGGTGTCAAAGTAATCATCATTGAGGTCCAAGCATTAGTGATAAACTCACTTTCCTGAGAGTTTAATCTAACTCCAATAGGGATATCAAAGGCTAGACTCAAATATTGATTATCCCATGCTCAGTATTGCTTATGGTATTTATAACTGCATATACATATTTCAGAGTATCATACTAATATTATGTAGTCTGATTCAATTTAAAAATACCTTGATTAGTTTTGTCCTTCCCCTCCTCCAACATAAATAACCAAATGTCGAAGCTGTAAGCTATAAAAGCTAGTATAGTGAATCTTCAACTCCACCAAAGATTGGATCCTTTCAATATGCATAACATATTAGTATTATTTATTATAAGCCAGGTCCTAAGCAAATAAATGTAATATTCCATGGATGACTAACCAAAGGGAAGATTTCATTTACCTACACTTTGTTTGCTTAAATATTAAGTACATACAGCCGGTTCAAAAGTTCATCAAAAACCTACATTATTTAGTACAAAATCATCAAAAAGACCAAAAACAGAAAATCATTAAACACTGCAAAATTTTAAAACTAGATACATGAACTTGATTTACGTGTTAGACATAGAGTCGATGGATAATATTTTCAATCAATAGGATTGGCATTAACACTAAAAGATTTCAAAATGAAAATTGTGCAACTATCATGTTCACTAAGGATATTAATGAAAAAGTTCAGCTTGTTTCTGAGCTTCTATGTAAAAGACTACAGAACACAAAGATGAACAAAAAATATAAAGGGCAGATAACATTTCGTATTGTTTACATAAATAGATTTGGCTTTGATACCATGCTAGAAATTTTGAACATAATTAGTCATATTATAATTTTATACTTGATCGATGTGAAATACTTTTAAAATGTTACTAACATCAGAATTATGCAATAAATCTAAATGCATATTCACCTTTGCATAGCTTGCAGATATTTGAAGAGCTCGATTGCAGTCTCGCAAACACTCCATTAAATGATCCATTTTCTACAACATTGTAAATAAATCAATAAATGAAGCTGCTTAGGAAAAAAACAAGATTTATATCAATAGAAAAAATGAAAATGTCAACGTTCTGTCAATTATGTTTGTTACATTTTGCAATTGTTTCATTATCCTCTTTCCCTTTTTTATCGAAAGTAGCAGGGGCTGCTTGCTCTCATTTGTTACTGTGGTATAAACATAATAAATCAGCCTACTATAAACTGACTTGTAAAACCAGAGAAGATCACTCACCAAGGAATAAAGATAGCCTACCTTAGTGGGCATGGTTAGGCAAATAATGGATTGGTAACAGATCATTTTCGTTATTTAGCTGATTTACATTATCGAACAAGTTCAAACATGGTTTCAGTCTTAACTATAAAACAAGCCAAGCTCGAAAATGTTAAACTTGGCCCTTCGAAATGATGAAGATATTAGTTAATGAGCATAAGTTATGATTCTTGCAGAACTAGTATGGCAATAAACGTGGTTCAAAATTGAAATTCAATCTAATGCTAGCACATCAATCACTCATGAATCAGCCCTTGAACAGCCACATTAGTTGTCCTCTTTAAAAATAATAATAATGACTAAAGCAGAAAAGGCCAGCGGCAACCTTTACCCGGCAACTCTAGTGTCAGTATAACTGTCTGTAATTGTGAAGAATAATTAATGTTCTATACAAATAAAAGTATGCCCATTGACAAGATGCTTGACAATAGATGTAAGAAAAGGTTTAGATGGATGTCTTAGACATTCTTAGGTTTTTTGAGTTTAATTGAATTCACGGGTTATTCAATTCAATAGCTTTACACGTGGACGAAAACAGCTGGGCTCACTTGCAATACAGAAGCCCGATTCACATACAAAGTTGCAACCAGATTTCTGTCCATTTCATTGGCATCACTTGGAGCAACACGCAGTGCCTGTTTCATAAACAATAAGAACAGTCAATCATTGGCATCATTGATTGATATATAAGAAAACCAAGCAGATAATCAACGTGAATTGTATACTCCGTTACTTTCAGTACAATGTTATATTAATTGACCACACCATTCCTCCTTATTTTCTCATTTCACTTTCCTAGTTCATTTCCTTCCAGTCTACCCCTATCACCCACTTAAGTAACAAGTTAGAAAACAAAAGCAGGTAAAGTTAAAGAAGGAAGCATGAATTAGACCTGTGTATAGCAGCTTAACGCATGAGCATAATCTCCACACGCATAATATTGATTCCCCTTTTGCTTCAGTTCCAAAGCAGCACTAATGTTCTTGACACAAAGACCGCTCTCTTGAGCCGCCAAGTCTCTGACAATCTACAAATAAATAAATAAAGGGTAAATTAAGATGTATCCAGCACGAAATTCGAAGGCAAAACTGAAAGGGGGAACTATAATACTTGTTGAAACTGCAGCAAGTTGAGGAAGAAGTCAAGTAGGGAGGAAGATGCAAAAGGAAGATCATCTGGAGTGCTATGTGCTACCATTCGCCTAAGATTGTTGGGAACCAGTGATTTCAGCTTCTCCATCCCAACGAAGAACAACTACCAGAGATTAACGAACGATTTCTTCTTATGAGTTTTAAGTAAATTCCACAAAATCGTCATATGATTATTATTATCGAGGTTATCATGCCAACCCGCCCCAAGAAAGAGATTTGGGTAAACGAGTGTGAACTCCCAGGTTCGTATTTTGCTTAGTGAAGTTGGCCCAACACCAGTTGGTCAATATTATTTGTGTTGACGCTTTAAAATTTTTCTTTATTTGATTTTTTTAATCTTTTAATAACAAAAAATACCAAATAATTCTTCAAGTTGTTTGTTATATTTAAATTAAGAAAATTAACAAATATCCCTCATATATAGGATAATAGACAGATATCCCTTAAATTATTATACATAAAAAATAATTATTTTATTTTTATATATTTAAAAAACATATTAATTAATTATTTTAATTAAATTATTAATATATGATGATTAATATACCTTTATAATTTATTTTTTTAATAATTATGTATTCAAATCTTTTTATAATTAGTCTTTAAATTATTATTAATATTTAAAATAATTTTATTATTATTATATTAATTTATAATGCAACTAACTAAAATAAATCTCAAATAATATTTGAATGATATGAATTATATTATTTATATTTTTGAGAATATTTTCAATAAATAAATATTTCATATTGAATATTTAGAATTTAATATATCAAAAATATTATAAATAATAAATTCATGAAATTCAAGTATTAGTTTAAATTTATTTTAACTATTTTCATAATTTATAATATGAAAATAATTGTATAATTTATGCATAATTATATTAATTTATAAATAAAATAACTTAAATAATTTATGCAATTTATAACCAAATATTCTTAATTTATAACACAATTAATTAAAATAAAACTCAAATAATATTTGTATTATATTAATATACTATTTATAATTTTGAGAATATTTATATAATTTATATGTAATTCTATTAATTTGCAAATAAAATAATTTGAATCATTTATATAATTTATAATTAAATATTTTAAAAAATAATGAATATTATTAATATAATAATAATAAAATAATTTAAAATATTAATAATAATTTAGAGACTAGTTATAAAAAAAATTTGAGCACATAATTATTAAAAAATAATTTATAAGAGTATATTAATTATTATGTATTAATAATTGGGTTAAAATAGTTAATTAATATATTTTCTAAATATATAAAGATAAAATAATTATTTTTTATAATTGTATAGTAATTTAAAGAGATATTTATCTATTTAACTAAATTTTAAGAGTATTTATTTTTTTTAAAATATCAAGATATATCTGTCTATTATCTTATACATAAGAGGCATATGTCTCTCTTTAAATTATTTTTCTTAAAAAATATTTCTTTCATGTCCATCTATAACTTAAAGGTATCTGTCTCTCTTTAAATTATTTTTTTTATAAAATTATTTCTTTCATGTCTATCCATAACGCTCTCTCTTGCTTAAAATGTTGACTTCAATACAAATTTAATTGAGCTCTTACTGTTTGTGTCATGCCCATCTGACCATCAAAGCGACAATCGGCTTTCATTTCACCAACATTAGAACGGAGTTCGGCCATTTATGCAACATAATGCTGACATTGCTTCCGCTATTTTCTTGCAAAGTTTGCTTTTGAATTCTTTAATAGTAACTCGTGAAATTGGAGAACATGGTCGTATATAATTCATTCAAGTTTATATCTAATTTGTTTATCACACAAAAATCTTTAATAATGACCCTTGTAATTGAAACAAATATCCGCAGAATCTGTCTACAATCTTCAATGCAATATTTTCATGTAAGAACTTTTAATCTATTCTGTGCCCAGAAGAATAATAATGAGCTTCAATTTCCTTAAGACTAGCAGCTGCCTCCTCTCCAATTCTAGCCAACATGCGGTCTGTTTTTTCTGCCTGTCGGTTAAACTCATTTGTTCTTTGCTCAACATGATCATTGAGAGATGCAAATCCAGAGAAAATTGCTGTTTGTTTTAACTCTGATACCAACTTAAGTAAAGAGTCGGCCGCTTGGACCTGTTCTTCATAGATGATGAACAAAGATCACAAAATTCAGGAAATGATAAGCTGTGCAAAGCTTTATAAATCTAGTCAATAGCTGAGGCAGACAACAAGTCAAATACTTGCACAAAAGATGACTCTACTATCAAGCAAAAGCAGTTTTTTTCCTATTTCCATAAGGGAATGTTTGGTACTGTTGTGTATAACTTTGAAAGCACAACAATCAAAAGGTTTGTTAAACACTATCTTTTTGTGAGGACCATTAACTTTTTCAGTGCATATATATATATATATATACACACACACACACGCACTAAACCTTTTTAGTATACTTTAACATAAAGTAATTTCATCCCACAACTATAACTTAAAATAAAAACTCCTTAATCCCAAACATCTCCCCAAAATTGATAAATCAAAATTATGAGCGCTGCTAAATTTATCTAATTCACATGTGTCTAGGAACTGAGTTAGGTTTGTGGTGTGCAGAATCTATTCCATAACTGGTAGTGAAATTTAGAGTTTCTTGGTAAGATATGTAGTACTAATAAATATTAAAATCTCTACAATATAATTAAACATAATATTTAAAATCTACATACCATTCTAGATGCACGCATCTCCATCATGAAAGTTTCTTGTGTGTTTCTGACAGGTGGATCATTCACCTATATATAAAGATACTCTGCCAAGTGAATTAAAAATTCAGAGGATGTTTTCAGTCAATATCATAACAATCATCCAAAACTATGGTAGAAATATTTTAGAAGATGCTGTAGAATAATTTATTACTGGAGAAGAAATAAATGTCCATTTGCGAGGGAGGCCACAAGCCTCAGACATATATGCTACAGCACAAGATTTCAGGCAAGCAGATAAATTGATATTTGATATTCCTCTCTTGCACATTGTCTCAAGAATGAAGTTTGGCCCTAAAATTTGGCTATATTATTTGCCAATACTTCTTTTTGTTATAATAAATTTTTAAGAATTGTTCAAATGAATTTATAAAAGCTAAACTGGTATTGTCAGTTTCAGAATAACTGTAATCATAAATACAAGTATGGTACCATTTCAGGGAAGTAAGTTGTTTCAATCAAAAGATAAAAAGATTTTCCATTCTTCATAATTTCGCATCAACAGTAAGAGAGAACAAACAAAAATAAGGTATCAGAAGAAACAAGCAATGAACTACTTTAATTGAAAATGAGTGACAAAAGAAAGATGAGAAATAGTTCTGAGCATACTATACCCTCGCGACATTGACTAGTTGGCTAAAATTGTCAACAATATTTGCAATATCAGTTTCAACTCTTTGCATCAGAGTCTTCTGCTTTTGAGCTGCAGCAGCGGCCACTGCTGCTGTGGGCCCACTTCCTCCTCCTCCGCCTTTATTCATTCTTCTGTGCTTTTCTCTCTCTCAAGAAATAACCTTAATAGTCCCTGAAGGTGATTTGATCACATCCAAGGCTTCTAGAAGATAAAACCAACTTGGTTCAATGTCAAGGACAGCTGATTATATGATAAAATTAACTGTTTAAAGGACAAATTCTCAACAATCACATGATGTAAAGTTTAAGTTGTAGTTTAATCATAAAATGAGTAATTTGAGACTGATACTAAATCATAGCATGCCACCAATCCATATTACATATAACATGCCTCATGCATTAGCATAGTGCCTAGCTGCACGATAGCATGCCTTGGCCTGCATATGCCAGCACCACTACATGCCATGCCTGGCACAAATGTCCAAGTGCTGTCCTGCACAGGATATGGCCTGGGAGTTCCATCCCCGTTCTTTCTCATGCCATGGCAGTTACATTGCTTAGTAACATGCAAGATAACTCCTCTAATTGCGGGATTATTTGTTTATTGATTTATCGATGGAGACAATCCTAGTCACCTTCAAATATTTTCCAAGAATCATTGGCAAGTATCGGATTTCCTATGTGATTTACTTTACAATTATTATTTGATAAGAAGTAAACAATATTATACGATTGTGTCAAAGCAAAAAGATAGGAGAAATCAGCATCACAACCAAGCAAAAAGCAATTTATTGGGTTAAACTTGGTCCGTAGTCTATAACGCTAAGCATTTAGCTTTCTACCACAAAAAAATCACATCAATCCTAAAAGCACAGACACCCGGAAATTCAAAACGGACAAACCAAGCGAAGCCACAACATCAACTCATCTTCTTTAAACTCCAACAATGTCAATCCACCAATACAAGCAAAGGCCAAAATCACAAATAAAATCACCCAGAATGTAACTACGATTTCTTTGTTCTTTTGAAAGATGAACCAAGTAAAAAAGAAACCCTAGAATGTAATTACAAGAGCACAGGCGAAAACAGACTGAAATCTATATCCATTAAACGATATTGAAGGAGAAGAAAAAGTTTAGACAATCCGGATAACACTCATTTTATTAGAAGAGTAATCCGGAATGAGTACCAGAAACAACTGGAAGCAGTGCACCTCAAACAGAACAAGATCGCAGAGCCTAAGACACTGATACTATCTTGAGCCTTGAAATATTTGCTTCTCAGAATTTGGGTAAATTGCAAAGTTGCAGAGTTGAAGAGCGGATAAGTAAAGAGGGAGCTTGAGAGATACTAGGTTAGGTTCGGCCCGTTGAGTTACTAAACAGGCCGGTTTAGAAAGATTCAGCCCGACTCGTTTGACTGAGGCTAGCTCATCGTTAATTTCTTAGTATTTGTTATCAAATTAATTAAGAGCTCGTTCTACTCGCATATTTTATTATTTTATTTGTCTAATGAAAATATACATACTTATTTTCGTTCTCTTAAAAAAATTCTCTTTTTAGATATTATTTAAAAGTAATTTTTATAACCGTTGGATTAAAAAAAATTTAGTTAGATATCAAATTTTTGAATAATCACTTTTGATGTAACTAAAATTAAACTCGAAATTTTATTTTTAGTATGCTAAAAGTCCTAACTTTTAGTTGATAATATATATTTAACATATCATAATAGAAGAATAATATAAAAGTTAATTATTTTATAACAAAATTATTTTGCAATGAAGGCGATAATAAATACAGAAGTTGCGGCCACATTAAAATTACCTTTTGGGGAGGTTCGTTTGATATCCAAAAACTCTTTCTTTTGGTTCTGTATTTGTATCGAGAAATAATGAAATGAAATAATTGAGTGTGAGAGCCAAATGAATCCAAAAATTCGTCTGCGGTGGACTTGACTTTACCAAAGATGATGAGAATGTGAATTGATAATAATTTTTTATAAGGGTTATCAAACACATATTGTATTCTAAATAATTTTAAAAAGTGAATATTTTTAATACTCTGATCTTAGCCAGTCTCAAACATAGGGACAATACCAATTTCCCCCCTGCTGTATTAACATATACCAATTACACTCTTATTATTTTAAAACTACCAACTACCTCCCTGATGTTATAACTAACGGTGGTCTTTTTTACATTTTGAGGGCAAATAAGACATTGTGCAAGTTAAATTGATTGTGATTAATTTTTAATGATGTTGTCGGCATTAAACATTAATGTTCATATATTGAAACACTTAAATGAATAGAATATAATAAAATATTAATTAAATAATGAAGATTGTTTTAAGTTTAATATATATTTTATATTGTCTCTCTCAACAACGAAAAGTCTCTCCTTTTAGTGCCATTTTCATCCCTCTTTCTTCGTTTCAAATCTTCGCTATTTGTATAAGAAAACTAAAAGTCAAGCAACTCAATTTTTCAATTTTTCCAAGTTTGACACTAATTTCTCAATTTTTCCAAGTTTCTCGTTACAATCATTACAATTGTTTGATTTTATTTTTTCTTGCCATTCATATGTATTGCTTGAAAGGCTAGATGACAACTCTTTGTATGTTTGCTTTGTTGAATAATCCACGCTGCCTTGGTGGTTAAATTCATCTTCTGTTGGTTTCCAAAACCAAAAATATCCACACTTCTCCTGTTGGTTGCAAATGAAGAATAATTTGTTAAGATTGTTTCGAGATTTTGAAATTTTAACTGCAGCCTTTTATCTACAACCACATATCTTGTTCTTAAATTTTATTACTCTTCCATTAATTTCAATCTCATGTGCATCATTCTTCAACTTTATTATATCTTCATTCAGTTCATCAGTTGATGGATTTCAGAAGGAGAAATACTTGCAACTATTATCCTGCACACAATAAAAATAGAGTTTATTAGGATTTCTTTGGGTTTCAGAAATTCTTACCCCAACTTTCACTCCACAAATGCAATTTCTATTTTTAAACTTTTCCGTTCACTTCTACAGTAGTATCATATCTTGATCGAAACATTTTTTCAATTTCAGAAAAAAAAGTAACAGAGAACGGAGAGAAGATAGATCTTACAATGTTGTTTAATTAAAATAAAATACAAGTAAATGAGCTATGCACCCCTTTATATATATAAAATAATTTGACCGTTCTTCAATGGTAACATGTTGCTAACTATGTAAAATAATATATATATATATATATATATATATTACTTTTTATTTGAGTGGCAAACAATATTATTGGAGTCATACATTATCACCGACTCATCTGTTTTGTGCTAGGGTTAATAAGGGTATTTGTCCTCAAAATGTAAAAAAAATCATTGTTAATTATAACATCAGTAGGGATGGGAATTTTCCCCGAACCCGCCCCACCCCATTTCATTTGGGGCGGGTATGGGGCTTAAAAAACTAACCCGTTTAACAATCGGGTCGGGTTAAGGTTTAAAAAATCAACCTGTTCAAAAATTCGGGGCGGGTTCGGGGATTATATATTTTGCCCCGCCCCACCCCGCCCCGTTTATTTAATATATTTATTTATTTAATATTATTTTTTAATTAATTAAAAATGATTAAATTTTCTAAGATATGTTTCATTAAATTTATTGATGTTTATGTAAATACATTTTTTTGGGATATTATGACTATTCATTGTTTACATTAGTAAGTCTTTTTTTTTCACTTATCATTATTTTTGTATATTTTCTTCTTATTATTGTTATTTTACTTTTTTTTTTGTCATGATAGTTGATTATTTAATAATTATTAATTCTTAATATTTGATATTGATTTAACTTTGTTGTTTCTATTTTTTATGCTTCTTGATGTTGTTGTTCTTGATAAGTTTATTTATTTTTTTATTAATTTAATTATAAGCATATTAATTATTAATGTGAAGGTTAACTAATTTTATATTTTTTATTTGCTTGTATATGGTTAATTAAATTGAAAAAGAGAGATCAACACGTGATTAAAATAAAAAGAGAAAAATATAATATAATTCAATTGGAATAAGAAAATATATGAATTATTTTACAATGTGTATCATTATAAAAATAATTATATGTTTTATATTTTTAACATTTGAATTTATTTGATAACTTTTTAAAAGAAAATTTTATATTAATGAATTTATTAATAAATGAAGAATTAATAATTTTTAAAATTATTGTAAAAATTTTAGAAAATTTGTAGGTATTTGTTGATTGTAATTGACTTTTTTGTGCTTCTTGATGTTGTTGTTCTTGATAAGTTTATTTATTTTTATTAATTTAATTATATGCATATTAAATTATTAATGTGAAGGTTAAGTAATTTTATATTTTTTTATTTGCTTATATATGGTTAATTAAATTGAAAAGGAGGAGATCAACACGTGATTAAAATAAAAAGAGAAAAATAAAATATAATTCAATTGAAATAAAAAAAAAACATGAATTATTTTACAATGTGTATCATTATAGAATAATTATAATGTAAAATGTTTTAGAAAATTTGTAGGTATTTATTGATTGTAATTGATTTTTTTGTACTTCTTGATGTTGTTGTTCTTGATAAGTTTATTTATTTATTTTTATGAATTTAACTATATGCATATTAAATTATTAATGTGAATGTTAACTATTTTTATATTATTTTTATTTACTTGTATAGGGTTAATTAAATTGAAAATGAGGAGATCAACATATGATTAAAATGGAAAGAGAAAAAAAAATGTAATTCAATTGGAATAAGAAAATATATGAATTATTTTACGATATGTATTATTATAGAAGAATTTATATGTTTTATATTTTATATTTTTGGATTTATTTAATTACTTTTTAAAAGAAAAAATTGATACTAATAAATGAAAAATTAATGATGTTTAAATTTTTTGTATTTGACTTAAAATAAAAATTAAATTAGTCAAACGGGGTCGGGTTGAGAACGGGTTGAAAACGGGGCGGGTTGATCCCGGCCCCGTTTCATTTTAAATCGGGGTGAGATGGGTTCGGGGACACACCCTCCCCAAACGGAACGGGTTCGGGGAGGGCAAACCCCGCCCCGAACCCCCCCATTCCCATCTCTAAATGTCAGGGAGGTAATTGATAGTTTTAAAATAATAAGAGTGTAATTGGTATATGTTAATACAGCAGGTGAAAATTGGTATTGTTCCCTCAAACATATACTACACTAATATTTTAAGAAAGTCGAGGCACGTACGTTTAAAAAAATATATATATTTTTGGATAAATTTTGTAAGTGTTATTTATCAAATTTATGTGCAATTCTTTTTGGCTTGGTCCATCTCACTCACCAAATGTATCACCTTTGTCCATGGCCGTCATCCTGAAACAAGCAACAAAAGTTATGTTATAATATTATAATTAGGAATCTATTAGAAAGTTAAAATCACTGTTATGACATACCTAACATTTAAAATTTACCCTCGTTAGAGAGAGAATTCTGCCCAAAAATTTATAAGAAATACTATAACATACCTAACATTTTAAATCAGTGTTATAACATACCTAACATTTAAAATTTACCTCCTCGAGTGAGAAATCCTATTTGTTGTTGCAAGAAGTCACGCACGCTTAGTCTGATGGCGCCGAAGCTATGTTTAGACTACAGAAAATAATGCGATCACTCGAAGAAATATTATGAAAAAAGGACTGCATTTATCTAAGTACCATACCTCAGTGGAGGTATCCGAAAATCAGCCAGGCATTCATTTACCCAAGGCACTGATATTCTGAGTCTCTCAATTATGGTTGTTTAAGGGAGTTGAACATCTTATTTCGTTCTTCTGAGTGGCCTACGTGAATACGAGCCAAGCTAGGAGCAAGGATTCCTGAGTGTGAAATTCTATATTGAAAATCGAGCGAGTTGCTGCCACGAGTTCCTCCCTTCAGTGGCCTGATTCATTTCTCAGCCGCCGCCTCCTTTTTATCAGAAAGCAAACACAATTTAGACATTCTTAATACCTCCAAAAGAAACCAAAGCAAACCTTGCAACCCAGAATAAAGACATAACATGGCTTCCTCCACCATTTCTCCCGCTACGTCTTTTTTCATTAACAAGGTTGATTCAAGAGCTTTAACAATTTCTCTTACTATATGAACTGATTTCTCTATTGTTCCCCTAACCCACATTTCCATTGGATGGCTTTGTCACTAATACACTTTGTCCATTGATTGTCTACTTTATTACAACTCATCCACGATTGATTGATTGGTTTTTTTCTTTTTCAGGATTTGGGTAGCTTATGTTTCTCTTCGGCATCACAATTTTCCATAAATAAATGCAAGAAATCAACGGTACCCGAGAAAATTATGTCGGTGATGGCACCTCAGCAATCAGAACGCAGACCTGCCGCCACTGGCTCGGTTAAGTTTCCTTTTTTGGACTTTACATTTGATTATGATTTGATTGATTGGTCAGGGATTCTGATAATTTTTTATTAAAGGTCGCATTTAGTATCTGCAATTCTGGCGCTTTTGATTGATAGGTCACTGACTTCAATTATGTGAATTTTTTATTGTACATTTTGATGATTTTACTTTGTGAAAATTAGGTGGTTTCAAGTGGTTGGTTTAATTTTTTCCTTATTTTGATTTTTTAGGTAAAGACTACGATGACAATGACTGAGAAGATACTGGCTAGGGCCTCAGAGAAAACACAGTTGAGCGCAGGAGACAATGTATGGGTTAATGTCGATGTCTCGATGATCCCTGATGGTTGTGGTCCTGGTTCCATTGGAACCTTTAAAAAAGAGTTTGGCAAAAATGCTAAGGTACTGATATTTACAGAGCTCAAGCCATTATGTTTTATGCTTTAGTAAGTGAATTGCACAAATAACCCACAAAACACTGAGGTATTGAACTTTTTAGGACTCATTGTGATGTTTGTATGATTTATTTGTTTCAATGAACTTGTGAATGCTACACTATTGGCTTAACCTAGGCAGTTGCTTTATAAATGTTATTTATATCTTATATTAGCTGTATGCTTATCGAATCTTTTGTTGTTTATTAATGTTTAAGGTGACATTTCTTAGGATCATGCATAGCATTCTTAGACAAAAGCTAGTAATTTGATGAGTAGAAAAATCGCATTTTTACTCTAGAATGTGGAGAGAGTCACATGTGCACCTTTTTATTGTTAATAAGGTTTTCCTTTTGAACTGTGCGGGAAATCCAAAAAGATTCTGTTAATGCATGTCTATAAACCATATTGACTGAGGGATCTTTATAGATGTTTATTGTTATTAATTTTCTTGCAAGGTATTTTCTTTTTTTTGTAGCTGGTATACTTTTTCACTGCTTCCTATTAAACCCTGAGCTTTGAAGCTCATGTAGATCCGCATTTGATGCTCTCTCTTTCTTCCTTTGTATGTTTTTGCACATGGGCATGTGTTTACTTATAAATGTGTCCTATGTTTACATTACTTCTTTTCTGTTGAAGGTTTGGGACTGTGAAAAGGTTGTTATTATACCTGATCGTCATATATTCCCAAGTGATGAACGTGCAAATCGTAATGTAGATATCTTGAGGGATTTCTGCACAGAGCAGAATATCAGGTACTTTTATGATATCAAAGATCTTAGTAATTTTAAGGTATGGTTCTGTCATTTTGATTGCCATCTGGTATTTCATTTTTCTGTACAGCATGATTTCTATATTCCTAATTTATTGAGAACAAGGAATGGTAAACTTAATAAATTTGCAGGCTAACCCTGAGTACAAAGGTGTATGCCATATTGCACTTGCCCAAGAAGGTCACTGCAGGCCTGGAGAGGTGTGATCGACTTTTTCATGCTCTACATTAATTTTTCTTTCTGTTATTTTTCTAACGGTTTTTAATCCCTTCACCACTGCTGTCAGGTCTTGGTAGGTACAGACTGACAACTGTACTTCTGGAGCATTTGGACAATTTGCTACGGGCATAGGCAACACACTGATGCAGGTTTTGTGCTGGGCGCAGGGAAACTCTTGCTGAAGGTTCGTGTTATCTCTTCTGCAATGGCAAAACCAATATCAACGTCCTGTAGAAAATCAAGAATTAGTATTGAGCAGTTTCTTTTTAACAACATGGTTTTGGGAGATCTTGCACGAGCAATGAAAATTACTGTTTTTATGTTTTTCTGTTCCTTGCTAACTGATGTGTCTCAGTAATGTTGTAGGCTGAGGTGGTAGCAGTAGGATATGTGTTACGCTATATCTTTTCTTATTATACATTTGTTGTTCTGTTTCTCATTTTCACTTTCTTCTTTTTCTTGATTGTCGTAGTCTTTGTAGAAAGGAATAACTGTTGTAATGTGCATTAACTCCCTTAACACCAGAAAGCAATTTTACAACTGTCCCCAATTATTTACTTTGTATTTTTTATGAGGTTTAAACATTTTGGAAGTTTGAAGGTGAGTGTTACAGGATTTGAACAATTTCATAGGATTCAATGCTTCTGTGTCTTGAACTCCTATATATTTGCTAGTTAACTATCTGTAGCTAGGAAGCCATGTAGATAATACCAGTTGCAATCATTGTTGCATACCCATATAATACTGTAGTAATGGAGTATTCGGTCTTTTCTGCTTTAAGTGTAAATTTCATGTATGCAAATTCTCTATATTTGAAGTCTGGTAACAGAACTAGCTGAAAAAGTAATTAAATAGACAAAACAAAAAGGGAATCACTTTATTTTATTTTCTTTGATGCTTTGTGCTTGTTCTACTGCACAAATTCTAAGAACTTAAATTGTCTTTATAAAACTAATTTACTTGCTTTTCTCCTGCTTGGTTTCTGTGGTTATTTGTAGTAACTTGTATCTATAAATTGCAGGTATCCCCAACAGTTGTGCCAACACTTTGCGAAAGATTTGCTTTTACAAGTAAGATCAGCTGGGTCTTTTTCTATTCTTTCTTTTTCCCTGTCAATGGAGATAAACACATCCTGAAAACATGTGGAATTTGAATCTTATAGTTATTATTTGGTGATAGCAATTTCCCTTTTTGATTGTGTTAACGTTGTTTGCACCTTGCAGACAATTGGTGAAATATCTGTGGCTGGTGCGACATATAAAGCTGTGGAGTTTGTTGGCACAACTGTTGTAAGTTTAAATGTAAGCCCAATTGGTCTTTAATTGCAAGGATATTAGGTTTTTCTGATTTCTATTGCAGTTGTTGTTTATCCTTAATCACCTGTTCATTCTTGTTATGTACTGGACAGATGGAAGAGCGCACGACACTATGCAACATGGTTATCGAAGGCTGGGGGAAAGAATGGAATGGTCCCTGCTGATAGCACAACATTTAAGTATCTTGAGGTAAATTCAGTAGATTAACATATGCATTTGGTCCGTATGTTACTGGGAATTGCTTGTTCTTTCACAAAAACATTCTTTTCTGCTTTATTTATTTTCTTTTACTCTTACAAAGGCGTTTTGTTTATGCAAGCTTGCTATCATAGTGTATCTTTGTAAATGCAGGATAAGACTTCTGTGGCCTATGAACCATTTTACAGTGATGATCAAGCAAGGTAGTCTTTTGCGATCAAATGCTTATTAAAGATCAGTTCTTAAATTATTAGACTCATGTTCCTAATTCCATTAAGATGCAGTATCTGTTTTGTTTCTCTTAAAGTATACGAACAGATATATTGGGCTGAATGTGGAAATTTGCTCTATCTGTATGTTGTTTACATTAATATTGGCTTGATACATTTTCCTGTTGGTTCTTGACTTCCAGTTTTCTTACCGAGTAGATTTGATATTTCCAAGCTGGAGCCACTGGTGGCGAAGGTGGGTGATTTTATTGTTTTAAGCGAAAGCTCTCTCCATCTTCTCTCTTTAAGTGGTTTGTTTTTAGTAGTTTGCTGTCTTAAGTAATATAGTATATGTACTTGTGCAGCCTCATTCTTCTGATAATCTTGCTTTACCAAGAGAATGCAAAGATGCAAAAATTGAGAGAGTATATATTGGATCTTGTACTGGTGAGAAAACAGAGGATTTTCTAGCTGCAGCCATAGTTTTTCTTGCATCAGTAAGAGCTATATTAAATGTTACTTATTTCTATTGCTATTTTACAATCCACTGATACTTCTATATGCTTGAAGACGTGCTGAATCCTAGTTTGAAGAGTATGGAAAGCAGTTGACACTGTACTCTCATTATTACTGACCTTTTATTGTTATAAAAAAAACTATGAGAAATTTGACTAGTTCAATGCCATGAGGGGTAGGACAAGCAAATACGATTTGGGATGTGTCTTCCTGCCAAAACTTTTCTTGCAGTAACTGTTGGATTGTATATCATTGAATTTCTCACAATGTTGTGGGAATAATGATTTTGCATTTCAAATGTAACTGTATCTAGTACACTTTTACTTATAGATACTTTAACAAGCTTCCTCAGAAGAGGTCCATGATTTATTATTTTATTTTCATCTTCCAATGGTTATTTTCTTGGGTACCTCTTTGTATGTAACCCTGACAAAGTTAAATTCCAACATTCCTTGTCCCTGCTACCCAAAAGGTTTGGACTTTGTGCTTAAATATATGTGAATTTTCTCTTTGTAGTTTGATAGAAATATATAATGGAGAAAAATCAATCCTGACTGAAATATTTTATATTTTTATATGGTTAAATGGACAGGTCTGGCTGGACTTGTATACTCTTCCAGTACCAGGATATGGTGGCAAGACTTTCTCCCAGATATTTGAAAAAGCTGGTTGTGAGACACCTGCAAGCCCTAGTTGTGGTGCTTGCTTGGGTGGCCCTAAAGACACTTATGCACGCATGAATGAACCCATGGCAAGTGTTTTTTCCCCAACTGTATATATTCAGAAGCATAGAGTTTGACCAATGGATCTAAATGTCTCTGTTCATTTGTTTGCATATCATAATTCCTTGTGCTGGTCTTCACACGAGCATAGACTGTTGAGAGTACTAGTGTAGACTACTAAGCAGTAAGCACTGCATGCACTGATTCTCTGCTGAGCAATCAGCTCACAACAAGAGGGTCCTATGGGCTGGTTGCTTCTCTGTCTGCAAATGTAACTGTTCCCAGACCTATCCTCATATTCATAGAGAGACTCAACCAAGATTTCTGGATGAATAGAGTGCAGCATGAATACATCTAACATGTAACCTGGAGTGGGAGTTTGGTTTGATATTATTTGTATCTTCAGGGGCAATCTGATTAATATTCTTATGCATACCCCATTTGTTTGTTAAACTTTTTGAGTACTATAACATTGGGATAACTCATTTGAGTCCATCCGTTTGTGAAAGCATGTCTGTGTCTTGACAACTAATAGGAACTTCCCTGGTAGGATGGGACACAAGGAAGGCCAAAATATCTCGCTTCACCATACACAGCGGCAGCATCTGCTTTGACAGGTTGTCACTGATCCAAGAGAGTTCTTGCAGTAGACGGCTAAAGTTCGGAATCGATCACTATGTATTGGACTTGTACATTATGATACGATGATGTGAGATCCTTTTTGCCAAGGGCTTTCTGGATGGAAGTTAGCTCTGAAGTGTTCTTTTCTGTTCAGTTGCTTAAGCAGATTTTGTATGTTATGGCATAGTCACTGTTAAGTGGGGAACTAATAAAATAAATATTTATAATAACTCGAGTAAAGAGTTTTTGGGCAGGGATCTGCAGTATAAGATATAAACCTCGTGTATGTCTACCAAAGTTGCAAAATATATAATTAATTAATTTCCAACAACGACTAAACATTAGGCCCTGCAAGTAGCAAATTAACTAATGCTATCATTTTCATCTATGAATCTTCATTTTCGTTCTCTGTATTTTTTCTTTTTAATTTAACCTGTATTTAAAGGTAATTTTTAAAACAGTTATATTAGATTTTTTTTTTAATCTTTATCTTTAGTCAAACACCAAAATTTTGGATACAATTATCGTGAATAGTCACCTTTAACAAAACTTAACATATTTTCCTCAGCAACACTTTTTGACATAATTTATATTAAACACAAACTTTACTTAACAATATGCTAAAAACTCTAATTTTCAATTGATAATATATATTTAACACATCATATTTTCAATTGAAAATATATAATTAACTTATCATATTAATTAAACTAATATAAAATTTTATAACAAGATTATTTGATAATAATTTTTTCCTTGGTCCATCTCACTCACCAAGTGTATCAATCACCTTGTCCATGGCCGTCATAATTAAATAGGCAACCAAAGCTATGTTTAGACTAAAATAATTCTCTAATTCTACATGGTTTTGTGACTCTAATTCTCTTCATGACATCATTTCTACAAATAAAATAGATAAATGAAATAAATTAAGCTCTTTGCGACTCTAATTCTCTTCATGTCTCCCATGGTTTTCAGTGACAAGACTGGATCTCAGACACACTGTTGCTTAGCAATAAATACTGATGTAATACAAAGTAAAACTTAACAAACACCAACGATATCAAATCCATGATCAATAAAGTATTAGAATAAAAAAATTAGATAATCCCAGAGACGTTGCCAGACAATTATGTTATACACAAACAATATTGGTCATCGAATTAGATGATCTAGTACAGCTCCTTAATTGGTTCCCATGGTGACAATCAGCTTCTGCTTCTTGAGGCCCTGCAAAACATTTCCTTGATATTTTGTGATTCTGTCTCTAATTTCACCTTTTTGGCTTGCTTTCCAGTTCTATTTGATTTTTTGTCACTTCTGCTCTTCTCCTATTAAATTACAACCAGAGCAAAAATATTAATCAGCAACAGGAAACAGAAGACCTTGACATGCAATACATATGCTAAACACACCATAAAGAGCAATAGGCAAGAACTTTACCTGTAAGGAAGTAGAAGAACCCACATTACTTTCCATAGCACACGGGAAGACTTCAACTTTTGGTGCCTTTTCATTTGGTAGATTTAAACTGCAAACACATTCGGTAGTATAAACTTGACTATTGCAATCTTGAAAAGTTTCATACAACTGAGAATCATTTCAGTCTAAATCAAAAGCATTAAATAACCAGAGGCCAGTACTTCAAATTGTCACACAAGAGACTCAACCAAGGCTCATCCTTCACGTATTCCCCTAATATTGAAACTGTACTTGTTACTGCAACAATAAAAAGAAAAATAAATTAGAGGGAAAATTTTGAGTCACTCATGATATTGAACCTACCACTTTATTTTGAAGCCAAATTATTGAAATCAAAATTTATACCAGATATGAAAACTAATACTAATATTAATTTGTTAATCAATGTTAATGGCCCTTGACAGGAGCAATCTGACACAAACAAAAATTGTCTATGAACAGGTACATAGTTATTGATTATAGTACCTATATGTGTACATAGTTATTGATTATAGTACCTATATGTGCTAACTGCTATGTGAATCTATTCAATGTGGAGTGCGCTGCCTCTCTCTTTTTCACCTTTTTTTTTTTTTTATCTGAACATATGCACTGGGTTTGAAACTGGGAACTGCAGTGGGATCCTATAACCTTGAGTTGTCAAGAACCAGTCAAATATAATATCCTAAATAGATGGCTATGAGGGGATTTGGACATCCAACCGCCGGGTTAGAAATCAAGGGTCATACTATTTGACTCACCCTGAATCAAGTTCATCTTCTCACTTTTGGTTTCTCTTCTCATGCAAGAAGTTAGACTTCATGAGAAGTCCAATTATCAAGTTGGATAGGTGGATCACTCAGATACTGATACATACATGTGTGTGTCATGTCAAAATTCTTTCATTGCCAATTAAGATGATGTCTGTGCAGCCACAAGAGAGAGTCAGGATATCAAGTTCATTATAACAGGCCATAAAATGTTCTACTTAGAAATATACATGCATCCTTTTCATCTTGAGCAGCGTAGTTCTTGTCCAACAGTGGAAGAGTCTGTTTCAATTTGGATACCTGCAAATCCATAAATCCAAAACATGATAAATTTCAAAAGACCTCTAAGTTACAAAAATATAAGATATTATAAGGTTTTACATCATATGTGGAGTTGATGCAAATTTGCACAAAAGACAAAAGGTTACTCAAAATATCGTGCAGAGTGGTCTTTTGGTACTTAAATAAATGTTGTCTGTTATCATCACAAAAAGAAAAAGGTTGTTGAAAGATCAAGAGAAATCTGAGGAAACTTTAAGTGATACACTTCAGTGCCACAAATAGGGTTTCAATGCACAAATAAAGTTTGGGGATTTATAGTGCAACAAAAAAGGATGGTCATTCAAAATGTCAAACATCCTCTTAAAGCTTGAATACTATTGTTAGGCCCTTCCTCATCACCTTAAAATTAAATTTATCAATCAAGGAATTAATTAATGCATCCTAAAGTTCAAACAGCAGAGGACATACCTTACAGTATAACCAAGCTAAAACCTTCGTGTCATCAAGCCTAAAATACTTTGATGATCCAATTTCTGCAGAAAGTAAAAAAAGAAAGAAAGAAGAGAGAATTTTTAATAAAAACACAACAAAGTATTAAATAATATCCACCCCAGAACATGCTGCTTTGTACTGTTAACACTAGGATTGCCAGAAGTTGATAGTCCCTGGGCATAACTAAGTGTTAGTTGTTAAGCCTTACCCGTGCAAATCATCTTTAAGCCAGTATCTATACTTTAACTGCACCAATTATGCGCTAAAGTATGATATCTGTTCTTTCTTTAGGAATAATTTTCAATTTAGTCTAGAATATATTTAAAGTTGAGACTGCTCAGAAGCTTAAAACCTTGTAGCTACATGCCATAGGTACAATTATAATGCTAAATATGGAATCTCTTTCCATGACAATCATGAGATAATATTCTTTAGTAAATATATATTGAGCATGCTTTTCATCATGATTTACGATTACAGGTTTTTTGCTACCTTTGATTTCACAAACAACTTGCATACAGTTCTCGGCAAGAGGTAACAAATGTTGATATCCAGGGTAGCCATCAATGAAAATTATCTCATCTAAGGACCTGAATTTCCCAGGACAGTCTGCCTTCTGCATTTGTAAGGAAAAAATATATGAGAATTGAAACCAAGAAAAGTTGATAAAGAATTTCAGTGGATGTTATAATGTGAAATGGATAAACAGAAAATCAATGCAGATCTAGAAGCTAGTTATACATTCTTCTATGTTGCAAGGGTTGCTAAAGCAACCAGAAAATTTTAAAAGAGGCATGGTGTTTTTTTTGCTTATCTCAGTAGTGAGTACATAGTGCAAGTGATGATGGTACCTTCAGTCTAGCTTCTTCAAAAATTGGCAAAAATAAGAAAACAGGGTCAATTGTGGTCGCAGCATATATGCACCCATCTGCACTAAAATAAATACATGATAATGAAAAGGATGAGAGGAAAACAAACAGAAAGCAAATCAAATTGACTTCCATAATTTAAGTGGAAAGCTGAAATTAAGTGCAATTATAATTGACCACCACTCAAAAGTATCAAATAACAGACATGCAAGATAGCTACACTGAAACCTAGAGAATCTTAAAAATTTCTACTAGCACTTAGGTATGATTCATAAAATTGAAAAATAGAACTGTACAGAAAAGGATGCAATTAACAGGGGAAAATACAGTAATCAATCTGACGTCATACAGAGTAGACACTACTGACAACACCTCAGCATCTGTCTAAATTATTGATTAATTTTGAAATAGTAGCACATAGAATATCATGGAGAGTCATGTTTGGATACTTTAGATCCTTAGTGGAAGCTAGTGGCAATGGCAAATCACTAGATTGTTTAATAGACAATGAAAATAACCACAAACTTATCATTTTAATTTTAAAAGAAAAAACTTTATAAAACCAAAACATCAGATTGCATTGGTATATCAAAACTCTGCACTAGTGCCACCTGATCAACCTTTACCATTACCCGATATATTACAACACAAACTGCCATTGTATAGCTGGACTTTAGAAGATACTAGATCACCTACTTCTCTCATTCAAGACGAGACCAGATCATGTGAAGGGTCGGGTCAGACCCATAAAAAGGACGCTCTGCAAGAAATAACAAGCAGTAAAATGCTCATGAAATAAACATAATTTAATCAAGGAATGAAGCTAGGGCAAGGAAAAGAGAAGAAATAGAGTCAATTGCGTTCATTTAATCTTCCAGATGATCTTACAAAAGATGGAAACCACATAACCTACTATGGTTGATCACAGAAACTAGAAAACCAGAGAACAAAAATAGAGTTTGTAAAATTGATTGGATGAAAATCAGTCAGCAAATGCTATAAGCAGAGAAGGCTGCTAGAAGATGAGAAAAAGAAGAACAAGGAAAAGCATTCACCACTCAGTATTTGAATAATCTCCTTCAGTTAGATTTAGAAAATTTTCCTACCATTTTATTTTACGGCAGTACACAGTACCACAATGCATATATTAGATATACCGGGATGCATAATAATGGCACAGCAGATACACTTGTGCGGTCCATTCCCTAAATTAAAAAGAAGAGGGAAATAAAAGAAAGAGACAGATCTTTGAGTAGCAGAACATAATTGACAACAATACAAGTATGCATTTTAACAGTCTAGAAACAATTAACTATTAAATTTTCTTCAATCATCTACATTTATCATCTACCTTCAGAAATATAATTCCACAGAAACCAAGACCTGTACGATTGCTTAAGCCAGTTAAGTTCTTGAAGCACACCATTGACAAAGAGATAGCATGTCTCGTGTCCTGTAAAATAGGTGAAAACTCTTCAAAAGTTGAACACATGCAAAACGAACATTCAGCACAGCATTAACT
This sequence comes from Melia azedarach, assembly GCA_028052125.1. Classification (NCBI taxonomy): domain Eukaryota; kingdom Viridiplantae; phylum Streptophyta; class Magnoliopsida; order Sapindales; family Meliaceae; genus Melia; species Melia azedarach. Next base: position 17,512,526 of record CM051397.1, on the reverse strand, counting down.
TTTGAAAGCAATTGCCTGAACATAAGATTGGTATTTTCATGTTTTATCCACTGTAGAGCAGCTCACTGGTTTTGGGTTTTGCTCTTTTAAAGATTTAAGTTTGGGCTCTTTTACATTCCCCTTTCTATTAAAAATGTCAAGGAGGGAAATATGGTTATGCATGAAAGAAGAGCGAGCGGAGGATTTACCCCTCAAACTCATTTAAAATTATAAAAATAAGGGTGGGAAAAACATGTAAGATTGGACATTTTCCCCTAAAATAATCAATGAAATCACAAAAGCCCAAATATATTAGCCATTGGAGACACACCAGTCAAATTATTTCTCTCATCAAATAAACGCAGGATATTCTTCTCACTTCAAAACACACACCTTTTTTCAGCAAACACAGCCATTGCAAGCTAAAATGGTTTCATCATCTAATGCAATTGATGAAATAAATGGTGGAATCATAAGTTTCAAGAATAGATATTGCCAGTGTTAGTTAAAAATCAACTACACTTTCTGAATCACCCAAGATCCATTCAAAGAGCAAATGGAAAGAAATTAAGTGCGAGTATCATCCATTACTGGCAGATGAATTTAAATTTAAGCTCAATAATGCGGTAACATCTAGGGATGCCTACCAATCAATGAAGTTGCAAAATGTTGCCTAAGAGAAAAGACTCCACAAGGGGTAGAAGGTCTGTTGGGATGAATGACTTTGATGGATGAGGTCATTTTGTTGCTTGTTGCCTGTTGGAACACACATAGGTGTCATACAAGTGTATGAATGATGTTTATAGTGTTTTATGTATAGCTCTAATTTCCCCTTTCTTAGCCTTTTATTTTGCTTGATTAATCTCATTTTTATCCCACTACTGTAAGGTTTCCTAAAAATGTCATAACTTTTGGACCTAAGTGAGAAAATGCCAAAACGGTGAAGTCACTTGATTTTGAGTGGAACTTTATGATTTTTACCTTTAAAGTAATGAGATATAGAGCGAAAATAACCATTGATAATCAATCCAAGAAGATATTAAGCTATGTATAATGTTGGCTTAACAAGGCAACCACAGACATTCTCCAAAAAAAGGAGTTGTCAAAAATAAGTGAAAGACACATGGACATAAGGAAAAAGAAAGAAACCTAGTTCATAAAATGGTTGTTTAAATTACAGGACAAGGATAATAATAAACAGGACACTAGGATCATAATAAACTGAAATCTAATAAAATAGAAATATATAAAGAAAAGGAGAGATCAATTTAAATAATATGTATATTTCCAATGTTACCTGTTTTTGGATGGCGAAGTGATAGCAAATGTCCATCATTATTTCCAGTAGCACTAGAATCTGCGATTATAAGATGAAAATCCTAAGCTATCCTCAAGATATGCAACAAATAGAAAATTATTGATAGTTATGCTTACGAAAAAATGTCTCCAAGATTTAGTAAAGAAAAAAGAAAAGGAAAAGGAGAATCCAAAGGGTTCGTTTGGTAGTGCTAATTACGAACTATGACTACTTATCCATGTGTTTGGCTATTTGTTTTAATGGTGTTGATCAGATTTAATTAGCAGTGGGAATAGCACTTAGAGTATTTTATGGATAACACTAATGAGCATTTTAATGAATTTTACTAAAAATTAATAGAGAAAAAAGCCTAAAATACATAAGCTTTTTTTCTTCAGCACTCCAAACGGATTCTTCAGAGAGCAGATTTGAAGAATTTTTACAATTAAATCTATAGCAAAACGACTAATTAGTAAAAGTGTTCTCGCTAAAAGGTAATTATCTCCCTTTCGATTAAATTCCAATAAATTTTGCTTTAAATGAGTATATGATTACATTATTACATAATCAGCAACTGAGTTCCAAAAGCTTTAAAAAAAAAAAGCACAAAAGTAAACAAAGTTTATATGCAAGTGAAAATAAAGGAAAAAGAAAATGTAAAGAAAATTATAGATAGCATACTAGAGAAATATAAAAATACCAATTACCAGGTGCAATGAGAAGACGAGTTCCGTCAATATCTTTCCACCAAGTCATTCAGACCTAAAAAGAAAAATGAACGACACACAAATAAAAGAGCAGTCTTAATACAGAAAATAAAAAATTAATGGTAGGAAGGCGAACAGAGTGTGAGAATTCTTTCTTTCTATGCTCACCTTTTTCCTTAATGATTGAGCCTTGTGGGATTCCGTAAACGAGCTCAGCTTCTTTCATGAATGCATCCTGGCGGTTTATTCTTGTTTTCTAACTTTTGCATAACTGTCCTTCTCTCTTTAAAACTTTGATTCTAGATCTAAAAGGGGAAAAGTCTTTTCTACCCCTATGTCTTGGGTTAGTCACACCGGAACACAAACCCAGCCAATACAAAACCCTAGCCTCGTCCAAGACAAAGACAGACACGAAGTTGCAGAGATGTGGAGATCAGTAGCATTAGCAGCAAGGTGCACAGGCAAATTTGGTGTGGTTAAGCGAAACACACTGAAGCAGGTACAGTCCTCTCAAACCCTCCTATGTCGTTCTCTATCAAAACCTTATCCTAGGTTTTTTTCACACTCATCTGAAACAATCCCAAGCTCATTTTCACCTGAAACAGAGCTCTCTGGTCAAAATGAATATACTACACAGATTGATAACTTTTCCGATGCAATAGAAAGTGATGACAATTTAGGTGAAACGCATGACAATATCCAGATGGAGAATTCGACAGTTTTCACTGACTATGGTGATACCCAGATGGGTGATTTTGTCCCTGAGGAAGGTGAAAAACGGGAGAAGCTTGTTTACGAGATCGATATGTACAAGTTAGAGAATGTGTTGTCACTTTTGCAGAGTAGTAGTAGTAGTATTGATGTTTCATTGGAGTCAAGTCTTGATAGTTTTAATTTGGATTTACATGAACAGTTTGTGGTGAAAGTACTTGAAACCCCCTTAGTTTTGGGCGAGAATTTAATTGGATTTTTCAAGTGGGTTATGAAGCATCCTGAATATAAGGTCACTGTGGCAGTAGTTGATGCACTTGTGAGGGCTATCTGTAGCAGAATTAGGAACAAAGATGTGTATGCTTTGTGGGATTTGGTTAAGGAGATTGGCCAGAAGGATAATAGCGTGTTGACTGTAGAAATTCTAAATGAGTTGATAGCTTTATTTTCCAAGTTGGGAAAAGGAAAAGCGGCTTTTGAGGTGTTTAACAAGTTTGGAGATTATGGCTGTGTGGAGAATCAAGAGACATATTATCTCACTATTGAAGCGCTTTGTAGGCGCTCAATTTTTGATTGGGCTTGGTCTGTTTGTGAGAAAATGATTGAAACGGGAAGCATACCTCATAGTGAGGAAGTTGGTAAGTTCATTTCTTGGTTTTGTAAAGGGAGTAAGCCAAAGGAAGCTTATTTGGTTTATACATTGGCAAAGGAGAAAAACAAGTACCCGCCTCAGTCTGCTGTTAATTTCTTGATCAGTTCACTTTGTCAGAAGGATGAAACTGTGAAATTAGCTTTGGAAATGTTGGACGATTTCTCGGGTGTGGCACAAAAGTATGCTATAAAGCCATTTTCTTCTGTTATTGGCAGTCTATGTAGGATGAAAGATGTCGATGGGGCAAAAACACTGCTTTTTAAGATGATTTCTGAGGGCCCACCCCCAGGAAATGCAGTGTTTAATTATGTTATTAGTGCCCATTCCAAGGCCGGAGATATGAAACAAGCAATAGAGATTATGAAGCTGATGAAAACAAGGGGATTAAAGCCAGATGTGTACTCTTACACAGTTGTTATGAGTGGTTACGCAAATGGTGGTCAGATGGAGGAGGCTTGTAAAATTCTGTATGAAGCCAAAAAGAATCATTCTAGGCTGAGCTCAGTGACTTACCACACGCTGATACGAGGTTATTGCAAACTTGAAGAGTTTGACAAGGCTTTGAAGCTGCTGAATGAAATGAAGGATGTGGGGATCCAACCTAATGTTGACGAGTACAACAAGTTGATCCAGTCTCTTTGTTTAAAGGCTTTGGATTGGAGAGCAGCAGAGAAACTTTTAGAGGACATGAAGCTGAAAGGTTTACATCTCAATGGAATTACACGGGCTCTTATAAGAGCAGTCAAGGAGCTGGAAGAGGAGGGAATCGAAAATGGAGAAGCATTGATGGAAGCTTAAAGTTATACTTGACTTATGAAAATCAATGCAACAGTTACAGAGTTTAATTATGCAGTGAAATCGTAATATTGTTGATATTTTTCTGTGATGAAATTGGAAGAATATGTGTGATTTAGGAACTGCGCGATACCATTAGATAACTGTCTTCTAGGAAAAGCAAGGTTTGAAGCCTGAACTAGCAGGTAGAAATGAAGATAATTTGAAGTAAACTAGGGCTTTGTTTGAAGGCATTGGAATTTGAGGTCGCCTTTTGGCAAAATTATTCTTGGAAGTAATTGACAATATGAAAATTAGAAATTGAATTTTGGACTTTCAAGATTCCTGAAAGTTATTTTGAACATGCTTTTTTATATGACAGAAGTACGAAAATATTTTGTATTAGTTTGGAGAAATAGAAGAAGAATTTTGTGTTTTCTAATCTTGTTTCTAAAAAATGCATAAATTACTCGGTATGATTTTTGAGTTTAACATAAGCTTTACGTTATATAGATCATATGCAACATGACTTCAATTCAAGATTTTTATTTGTAAAACAGAAAAGGAATTTAAGAAACGATATCTATGGCTCTTTTAGGGACTGGAATTTCTGATTTCACTCAATTCCAATTCCAAAGTTAAAATTATATACCGTCACACACAGTTTAAAGGGTTTCTGGATTTGAGGATAACTCTTTTTCTCATTTTTTTAAAAATTGATGATTATGATCATTGTTGTCTTATAAGTATTTTGTTCGTATGGAGTTGGAATTTTACTATTCCATGTATGATAAGAGCACAATACGGAAGTCTATAGGTCTAGCAAATTGCGAAACAATTTGGGCTTTAATGTTCTAAAAGTTACAGTAAGAGAATTGAATCACTGTAGATGTTAATTGTGACTTTTTCGCTCCATGGCACTGCAAGTTTTTCTCCAGTATAATAGGTGCCTTACATTATCTACTTTTGAGTTAATGTCAGTAGTTGCGCGTCAAAATTATGAAGGATCTAACATTTGCTTAATGTCACAAGAACAATAAACATAATTGGGTGGTCAGTCAGTAGTCCAATTTAGCAATACTTGTGGATGTGGAAAAGATGACCAATACGGTTCAGTTGTATGCGATGCAGGCTTATAATTCATAGGATGGAATTAAAGTTAAATTAGTGAAATAAGTTAGAGGATTTGAGGGCATAATTGATTGTGAAAAAAAAATCTATGTAACCGACCGTAAATAGTTGGGATTGAGGGTTTATTAAGTTGAGTTACGAGGTATAAATACTCATCTAGTTCTTCATCCTGTTGACAATTAATCAACCAGCATGCCCTTATTTTTTTTCACATTAATATTTTGCCTGTGCTTGTGTCTTTCCAACTACTTAACGTATGGTTACTTTTTTCCTTCAGTCATACCGAAATCCACTGCAAAAGAGCCACGCATATGGTATTGTCAAGTAAGACCTTTTATAATTTTTAATAAAATTTTCTTCTAAGTCCATACCGTCACCAAGCATCTCTAGTTATGTCTCTATACTTTCTGCCCTCAATAGTATCCTTGTGACCACTAATCCATTGTGCGTATATTCTCTATTAGGCAAACATTTGTTACCCCAGAGGATGCGGTTGCCCAAAAGGTAAATAGAAATATTTGAACTGAATTTTGACATTTACATAACTTGCTTTCTCTTTGGCATAACTTGCTTTCTCTTTGTCACTGTTTTTGTTGCATTTCTCTTCAGATAGTTGGACGGAAAGATAGTCCTAAAGGAGTACATTTTCGGCAGGCAGGGCCACCAGAAAAGTTTTTTTTTTTCTTTTGGCACCCATATTTGGAACGGAATTATGGAAAGCTTATTGGAAGTGTTTTTTATGCTAGGTGTATTTCAAGTCTGATGAAGTTCGTGCATGTATAGTGACTTGTGGTGGGTTATGCGCAGAGATTAATACAGTTATTGGGGAGATAGTCTGTGGCTTGAATTACATGTATGGGGTTGATGACATACTTGGCATTGAGGTGAGGTCAATCTATGTTTAACTTCCTTCATACAAGATCTCTTAATTGTTCAATTTATCTTTTTTATTTCCTTAATTTTTTTAATATTAGGTTTTCTTAATTACCTTTTGTACTTCTACTTTTTTTATTTTCTTTTGGATGAATACATCCCCGTTACTCTTTTTCTTTTAATTGTTCAGAACTGAAATTTAGTGATGCTGATTGTTGATAATAGAGATAAACTTGGGATTACATTGAGGCATTTGTGTCTCATGATTTTCTTTTAACCACTTAAATACTATTGCGTAGACCCTTACCCAAGCTTAAGTTTTGGGGTCAAGTAGCAATTCAACATCATATTTGAGCAAGTTTGATCTCATGGCCTTGTATTTGAATCCCCAGAAATACCAGAATTAAAATATAATTAATTGAATCCATGTGAGAAAACCCATTAAATAAAATTGGGCTTGCACGTGCGGGGGAATTTTAGACCACTTAAATGGTATTGTCTGGGTCCATTACTCTTAAGCTTTTGGGTCAAGTGGCAATTCAAGAATTTTAATCCTTATGCTTTATGGTTAGGTACTCTGATGTTTGGATTGTTTATTGTAAGCAGGGTAGTGTATTCCAGTGGTTCCTCCAAGAATGGCCATATACATATTTTTTAGGCAGAGACAATAGTTAACTCATTGAATGTGTTGCAAAGAATTTAAATGTATGGTAGTTGGTGCTATTTGCACTATGATATTATCTTTCCAGCCCCTTCGCTATGGCATGCCCCTTCGCTATGGCATGAAAGACCTGATATTATGGCAGTGAAATGTCTATTGTACCGATTTTTTGATACTGTAAGAGTTGCATTTTGAAAACTTATTTGAGAAGTAAATTGTGGAAAAAATATTTTATTGAACTTTTCAAGCTGATATTTCAAGTTGTAGTCTTTGTTAAAGTTTTCATTACTTAATGATTTGATTAGAAGCAGTTTTCCTCTTCATTAAAGACTGAAGCCCTTTTAGAAACATGTTAATAATGCTTGCCCTACCAAAGGTATGAAAATAATGTAAGCTTTCCCTTGCAAGGTGGTGAGTATATGTGTTTTAATGGAACAATGGTTATCAAAAGTGTGCTTTATGGTTTTCGTTTGGGAGGAGAGTTAGGAACAAAAGAAAGCGGGTATAGCAAGGCCTCTGCTTTTTCAGACTTGTGTGCGTAAATAAGTTCTTCTGTGTTTGCTTTCATGATTCTCTCTCTCTCTCTCTCTCTGTCTCTCTGTCTCTCTGTCTCTCTTTCTTAAGTTCTTTCATCACCATAGTCTCATCAGAATTCCAGGGAGCATACAGAGGCTTTTACTCTAAAAACACCTTGACATTGACTCCCGAATTTGTAAATGATATCCATAAACGTGGTGGCACCATTCTTCGCACTTCAAGAAGAGGTCATGACACCAGCAAGATAGTTGACAATATTCAAGACGGGAATAAATCAGGTAGACATTTCTATACTTTCAGTACCAGCTAAAACCATAGTTAGACAACATATTTTATCCTGTGAAGTTTGAAAAAAACTGGAAATGGGGAAAATTAAGCTTTTTGTGGGTTTTAGGTCTACATAATTGGGGGTGATGGTACTCAGAAAGGAGCCACTTTAATTTACAAGGTAACTAGTTCCTCTCCCATTTCTATCAAAAACCCAAAAGAAAAAAAAAAAAAATCCTCTCACATATGTATGTTCCAATCATTCAAGGATATGAAAAGGGCTCTGTTACTGTGATGTAACATCTATATGCTGTTATATTTCTGTTCTTATGGTGTATTACTGGCACATTTTTTTTAAGGAAGTTGAGAGGCGTGGTCTTCAAGTGGCAGTTGCTGGGATCCCCAAGACAATTGATGATGATATTGCTGTAAGTTCACTAACTGTACTTTGCAATGTTGGTATAAGTGCTGCTAAATGATGCAGGCCAATATTAATGAAGTATAGCTGATGTTCAATAAAGGTTTAGAAAATTTTGATGATTCAAGATGAAAATTGATGCATAAACTTTTAATTAAAAGAGAATCATTTTCTTTCTTCTTTTTAAATATATATTTTGTATTGAGAATTTCTTTTCTTTTTCACAATAATGATATCTTCCATTTTGCTTACTGTTTGCTTTTGTGGTTTCAGGTTATTGACAAATCTTTTGGTTTTGATACTGCTGTTGAAGAAGCTCAGAGGGCCATTAATGCTGCACATGTGGAAGTGGAAAGTGTAGAAAATGGAGTTGGAATTGTCGAACTTATGGGAAGATACAGTGGTAAATGTTTTGAATTAACTGCACTGTGTTGATGAAATTTAGGTATTAGTTGTTTAGTTCATCATCCTTATATCTCTGCTACCTTAGATTTTGACTTTTGCAGGTTTCATTGCTATGTATGCAACTTTGGCAAGTCGAGATGTGGTAAGACGTTAGTCCCATGCTATAAAACCCAACTACCTACTATTGATCTTGAAGATTTCTAGATCAAATTTTGGGTGTTACTGAAGTGCCAAGATTTATCTGATAATGAAAAAGCTCCTGTTTAGTTGTTTTAGAGGATAAAAATTAACTGCAAATTAGTAAGAACTATCCACCAATAAATAACCTTGGTGCAAAACACCGATTTGCAAAATTTGTATGTAGATTTCTCATTAAAGTCTGTATTCACAGAAAAACGGCTTGTTTAGCAATATCATTGTCGGAGAGAAAAAAATTTAAGATAGTCTTTGTATTGGCTACTCTATAGCGGATGACATTGATAGCTTATTTTTGGAGTGAGCTTGTGATGTTCTCTTTGTACAATTTATTGCTTATACAAATACCTAATATGGTGTATCATGTTACAGTTTTATGGTTTGGTAATCATATTGCTTCATGATCTTCTGATTACATCTAAATGTTCCAGGACTGTTGCTTAATTCCCGAGTCTCCATTCTATCTGGAAGGCCAGGGTGGGCTTTTTGAATTTAAAGAAAAACAGCTTAAGGAAAATGGGCATATGCTTATTGGGGGAGCAGAAGGAGCAGGGCAAGAATATGTTGCCCAAAGCATAGTTGATGAGAAAGATGCATCCGGAAACAGATTGCTCCTTGATATTAGTCTATGGTTAACTCAAAAGATTAAGGTGGGATACAGAATCTCTTGCTGTTTGATTTCGCTAAACAATGAGATCATACCTTTGGACACAGTTTTACCAAAGCAATATTTTATCATATGAACTTGTGCAAAAGGATTTTTGCAAGGGGAGTTGCTATAGATGGCAGTTGTTATTTAAACCTTTTTATTGTTTTCAGCTAATTTCAAAAGTTGATTCTAGTGGAGATTTGAGAAATATTAAATAATTGAAGTTTTAAATTTCCAGTAAATAAGAAGGATATGCAGCAAAATTAAATAAAAAGGTGAAGTAGTGAACGGGTTGTTGATTGTACTTGGGTTCCAGCTTCCAATGGAAAATTCAGGATTGCTTTAAGACCTCTCATTCTGAAAGCAGCAGTCATAAGCTTTCGCAGCATCAACTTCACTATCGAAAGTTCCCAACCATACCTGGCTTCCCTTCTTGGCTGGGTCCCGAATCTCAGCCGCATACTTTCCCCATGGCCTTCTGACGCCTCTGTACTGCTTCTTCTCTTCAGGGTCTGCCACCTTCTGCGCCACCCTCGGCTCAGGTGATTTCGACCAAGTGCTCCAACCCAAAATGAGTTGCTTTGGACAATACGTTGGTATGTCCACTATATCAGGTTTTATTTCATGAATATGAGGAAGTGGAGGGGGAGTCAGGTTCAGGTTTGATGGGTTGGAGATAAGAATTGAGATTCTGGTCATCTATGGTAGTGGTGAAGTCGTCCAAAAGAAATTGACGGATAAATTCCAGTTGAGGATTCTTCTACCGTTATCATGCTGAACATATTTGAATTGAATAAGTTGATAGAGCAGTGAGTTTTATAGACGGAAGGCATATAAATTCCATACCGCCACGGCCTCACTAAAAGGCATTTGAAATTTGAATCATATCTAAAATATATGCAAATTACAAGCTGGTAAAAATCACGGGGTTTTGGAATTTACAAGAAGAATCTCCATCAGAAACCTTTCCAGTTATCTCTAATCTTCAAATTCAACTCAGAAAGAAAGGTCTCAACTGCAAAATTGACATCAAAGATCTACATTTTAGCATGATTTTATATTATTAGATTCAAGCTCATTCAGCTTCAAGTTCAGCACTAAACTGCTCCAATCGTGCAGCTGTCTTCATCCAGATCTCGGATTGTAGCATGGTTAACTAATCCATCATTCTCACTAGCATGTATATCAGATTGTAGCATGATTTGATATTATTAGATTTAAGCTCATTCAGCTTCAAGTTCAGCACCAAACTGCTCCAATCGTGCAGCATCTTCATCCAGATCTCGGACTGTAGTATGGTTAACTAATCCGTTATCCTCAGTAGCATGTATCTGTCTTCCACCAAACCTGGACAAAAACAGGATGTATTTAAAGACTACAAGCAGTGACACGCTAATTTTAATCCTCATAGACTTAACTTTTCAAACACAGAGGAGCTACTTATATTCCATAACCGATAAAAAGAAAAAGAGTTTTGAATACTTCTACAAATAAAAAAAAATATTCTCACTATGTTCTATTACCATTATCTGAATAGTTTTTTTTTTAATAAGCATAGATATTAAATAAAGTAGGAAGGTTTCTATTCAAGCATTTCCAGTTTTGTAAAGGAAAAAGTCTATAGAATCCATAAGGAACAAATATTTCCAGACGTATTAAAAACACGTAGACATCATCATAACAGTGCAACTTTGGGTCCAAGCTTATTACATGTTCCCATTCCTAAAGAATGCATAAAAATTTATACGAAAAATATTTTATCCAAGGTCATGAAGTATCAGTAGTAGCATTATTACTTTTATTACAAAACTATTGTCTTTTACGGAAATTAATATTTACAAATCACAAGAAAGAATCGTCAAGAGTAGTATGTAACTGAACAAAGGCACTTCCATCACACAATAATAAGACAGTTCTTTATCTAAATGAAGGAACTTAAAAGGATCACACCATGACTGCTCATTCACAAATATAAAACACAAATGTTAGGTCTAAAGGATTACCATCGTCCGTTCATCAACTCTATGCACTTTTGAGCATCCTTCCTATCCTTAAATTTTACTAAAACCACGCCCTGTGGATGATTCTCGCAGACCTGCAAGCAAAACAAAAAGGAAAACAAGAGACGAGTAAATGAGCTGCAAGTTATCACAGGCAGAACAATCAATAATGAGCATATTTTATGCAACCTTCTAGGGAAATTAGACAAGTGAAAAATCTAAATGGGCAGTTAAATGCTAAAACTGTAGTTAGACAACATAGAAATCTAGAAAGACATCAAGCATATATGGCCTATACAACAAATTCATCTCCAAAAATAAAAGTATGATCCATTTAATTCTTGCAAGTAACTTGAGAGATGCAAAGAAAATGCTTCGAAAATGATCAGAAACAGTCTCGTAAATATATAGGAAGGAGGAGCAAAAATTGTTGGGAAAAGCGCAGAAAAAATTGGCAACCTATAGAATAAGATCAAGCAATGTCTAAACAAGAAACTAAAACCATTGACCACTATGACGACGACTCTGGTGGCACGTCTAAGGAAGATACAGGTCAAGAAAGAAATCAGCACATGGCCTTTCATCGAATAGAAGAAACAACACACAAAGTAGAAAAAGAATGTAGTCAACTGAATTAATTTTAGGAAAAGTAAAGACCGTGCACACATTAATAGCTCAATATTAAACAGAAAATTCAAGAAACATTTCAATAAATGAGCCATAATAACACCTGCAAGTGGCAACTACTACCAACAACCCAACATGTGTTTGTGAAGTTCTTAATTATGTAGTTAGCTCACCAAATGATGCGAGAAAGACCAATAGCTTCTAAGAATGATGATAAGAATGCAATTTATTTCATTCAATAATTTCATTACCTTGACTGAGTCCACTGGACCAATCTTTACACATTCCTCTTCAACATCTGCCTCCAACTCTGAACGCAAATTTTCATCAGCCTATCAACATAAAAAAATGTCAAATCAAGGGTTACATTAGAAAATCATGTAAAAGTCCAACTTCAAGTTGCATTACATACAAACAAATTAATGAGAAACTTGTACATTAACTCTTAAAGTGATGCTGAAAAAGTAGATGCAACTATCTTTGCTTGAATCATTGAAATTAGTGCAGAAGACATCAATGCTTTCCATCTTTTAAGGATAAAAAGAGAAACTGATTCTTATATGCCCTCATAGCATGCTAGTTCATTTGATTAATATAATTCTACCAGATTGGCCTTGTCAAAATAATGCACCCCATCTCATAAAATAAGGGGTCTAAAACCATTTGAGCCCAAAGTATGGTTGATTATACTGATTATTTAAGTAAACATGCATGAGTACTTTAATTCAACACATTTGAAATGATGACTAAGCAACTCCACCAGGACAAAGCCGCATGCCTCTTGTATCCCTAAAGCCAATATAAAAAGATAGGGGGTTTTAAAATATAGCAAAGAAAAATCAATTCAAATTCAATTGCCAATGGGCATAAATCACTATTTTCTGCGTGATATTTATGTAGTACATAGGAAGTGGGATCCATTAAATATGTCCAAAAAATGGGAAAATAGGTGTTAAAGAAAGCGGTCATAGCTGATGCTTATTAGGTGTCAATCAGAGACCAATCATTTACGAGGAGAATTGTCAAAACAAATCAGAGAGAGAGTTTTGGGCTTACCCTCATTTCAGTGGGAGCAAACATATAACGAAGAACAACAGTAGCTGAAATTGTCACCTTTGCATCATCTCGACCACCTGTAACATTTAGAGGAACATGGTGGCCTTAGCAATGTCAGATAAAATAGCAACCAATGCTGAAATTTGAGAGCAAAACCTAAGTTAAAGGTTAGGAAACACAAGTAGGAAAAGGAAAGCATAAATGAAACACATATCTTCAACTTTTCAGCTCATTCAGAGACACAGGTTATATTTTCATGTACCACAATTGTTTTGCCTGTAAGAGTACAAACTTTAATCTTGATGCATGTATAGGGAATGCATATTCATATTCATATCATCATCAATTATTTTCTAAAAGAGTATTATAAATAGATCATGCACAAAATAATTGGAAAAAAAAAGCCTGTAGAGAAGGCTGAATAAAAGTAGACCATAAGGTATTCAAGAAAAACAAAAGATGACAAATGAACATATCCAATAGGATATGCTGTTCAAAAGTAAACAAACATCTCCATGTAATATGAAAACATAGATCATCTCCATGTCATATGACAAGATGTAACACCCCTGAACTTCAGTTCCATTTCATCTACAGACAGGGAAAAAATAGATATACCAAATTACAGTATTTACCATTGCTACCTAACTAAAGTAATATTACAGAGACATCAAAACCTAAAAAATGATGTTATAAACCAATATAACTGGCTGCATATTGCTTATAGCAAAGTACAATCTATAATGTAAATGGGAAATAATGCTCCCTAGTAAAACTGAACCACACCTTACTGTAAGGTCAAAATCCAGAATTATAACATATAAACTCAAGATGCCACATATTTCAGATAAGTTTTATGAGTTCAAGGGAGGACTATGAGGAATGTGTGAGGAGGGCATGGAATCCACATCCTCCACATAACCCAAAAAGGGAAAAAGAAATTATTAGGACCCTACCCCAGCCAAGCATCTTGTCTTCAACCTTCTTCAGTTTCTTTTTCTTCTTGCTATCAACTTGTTTAGCTATGAATCTTTCCCCTGCATTTAGCATTATGCAAAATTATTGTTACAACTATTAAGCCTGTAAGTAATTGTGCATTCAACAAATGCAGACAAATGGTTAATTTTGTAAAAAGAGGCGAACAATAATTAATTATCTTTCGCCTTAGTCCATCAAAACCAAAAATAGACATCAAGGAAAAAGCCAATACCCTTCTGCTCAAACTTAGCTTGAGTAACCGACATAGGGATATTTCCACCAGGACGAAAAGAAGTACCATCCAAAATTTGAAGGGCCAGAGCAACTGAGGGTTCCTAGTATTCACACACATATAAACATATAATAAAATAAAAATATTCAGGTATAAAAACCTGAAAATGTTATAAAACATAAGAAAAGCTCAGCTAAGAAAGTACCTTGAGATACGTAACAAGTGCATCGCCCTTCTTCCTTCCTGTCTCTTTATCAACATAGATCTTAACACGGGGTTTCTTGGTTTCCGGATCCTATAAATCCGATCACATGTACCCAGGATATACACAATACAAAATGCATAATATTTAGAATGAATGAAATAACTAAAATATTGCATAAAATTTAAGCACATCTAAATGATTTCAAAGTATCAATCATGCATGCCCATCCTTTGAAGCTAACTAACTCCGCTCCTATTTCTATAACAGGTGGTTAGCAGTTCAAAATATCTGAACTTGAGATAAGAAAGAAAAAGTGGAATGACCGCAATATATATGCCCTGGTTCTCTTATGAATCTTTCATATACTTTTGTTTCGTCTTTATCTTTTGACAGAGAAAAAAACCGTCTACATTAAATCATAAAATCAAAACATCATTTGGTTCTAGTAAATTTGGAATGTTTAAGCCTAATTAAACCTAATTTATTGATGATAGTTAAAATTTTGATCGGCAAACCAAGCAAGGATGGAGCAACTTATTTAAGCAAATAAACTATATTTGTACAAAATAAATTAATTCTACCTCTTTGATTATTCCGCACTTGGAAAATACCTCCACCACCTGCGATATATTCCTGAGGTTAGAGTCACAGTAAGAGGAAAAGAAGAAGAGGAAAAATTAATGGTAAGGATGAGACAGCGACAATGACTTACTTCCTCGACAGTGACATCATCTGGCAACCCAGTCACATAAACATGTGTATTGACTTTTAACTCGAACCAACTATCGGGAGGTTTATTAGCTTCCTGTGAAATTGCAATAGATTGGCAAAAAATCAGATTGTGAATACAACAGCAGCATCTCTATTTGGATACAAAAACACAATATGAACATTGATGAAAGATTTCCTAGAATACTTGTATTTATGTACCATATCTGTTTAGGTTGTATATTTAGTTAATTGAGAGATTTGTAGTCTGGGATAGAAATCTTAGGAATCAACTTTTATTTTCTTCTTAATTAGAGAGATTAGTTGCCTTTTTTATTTCTTAGAAGAGACCTTTAAATTCCTGTACATCAATACAGAAATTATTCAACCTTTTTTCATATTTTATTCTCTGTTTTTATGGTATCAGAGCAGAAAATAAAATCCTAGGGTTTGAATCTGGTTTTTCGTCCCTAAAATGTCCGAAGTCACATCCGAGACAAGCCAGCCCTCTCAACCATCTCAGTCTGAACTTCAAACAGTCCGAAACCTATCTGAAAACCAACCCTTTCAGATTACCACAATCCGACTAAATGGTGACAATTTTCTTCGATGGTCACAATCAGTTCGCATGTACATTAGGGGGAGAGGCAAGATTGGCTATCTCACAGGAGATATAAAGAAGCCTAAAGTGAAGGATCCAGCCTATGCCATTTGGGATGCTGAAAACTCAATGGTGATGACATGGTTGGTCAATTCCATGGTCGAAGAGATAAGTGCCAACTATCTCTGTTATTCAACAGCCAAGGAATTATGGGACAATGTTTCACAGATGTACTCTGATCTAGGGAATCAGTCCCAGATGTACGAGTTAACCCTCCGACTTGCAGAAATTCGGCAAGGTGAGAACTCAGTGACGAAGTATTTTAATTATCTTAAAAGGATTTGGCAGGACCTGGACTTATTCAACAATTACGAGTGGAAATCACCCGAGTATTGTAATCAATACAAGAAGATGGTGGATGTTGGTTGAATCTTCAAATTTCTTGCAGGTTTGAATGTTGAATATGATGAGGTCCGTGGCCGAATAATTGGAAGAAATCCCATGCCTCCAATTGGGGATGTATTTTCTGAGGTACGAAGAGAAGAAAGCCGAAGAAATGTGATGCTTGGAAAGACGGTTACAGGTACAACTGGATCTGTGGAAGGGTCAGCCTTGGCCATTCCTGAAGCTCAAGTCAGCCGTAAAACATACCAAAACCAGCATACAGGAGACAGAAACAATTTGCGTTGTGATTACTGCGGAAAACCGCGCCATACACGAGACAATTGCTACAAGTTGCATGGTAGACCATTTAATGGTAAGGCAAACAAACCTGGAGGACAGAACACACCAGTAGCAAATGAGGTTGGGTCATCTCCATTCAGTAAAGAGCAATTAGATCATCTTCTTAAACTACTAAAATCCCATTCGTCACCTAAGGCTCCTATCGGCTCTATGGCACAAACAGGTAGCAATCCTTTGGCACTTTCTGTTCTTGGAAGAACTGGTCCTTGGATCATAGATTCAGGGGCCTCCGATCATATGACAAGTTGTTCCCAATTGTTTGGTTTCTACTATCCATGTTCTGGCATCGAAAAAGTTAGAATTGTTGATGGTAGTTATTCACCCATTGCAGGCAAAGGGCACATTAAAATTTTAAAAAAAATCACTTTAAAATCAGTTTTACATGTTCCAAAACTTCCTTGTAATCTTCTCTCTGTCAGCAAATTGTCTAAACCTAATCCATGATTGGAACTGCTAGAGAAATAAATGGGTTGTACTACTTTGATGAAACTGCTTTCGGGAATAAAAAAGCTCATGGATTAGGTAGTACTAGTTCAAATTTTGTCTATGATTAAGTCATATTATGGCATAAGAGATTAGGGCATCATAATTTTTCATATCTCAAACATTTATTTCCTGCATTGTTTAAAGGAATTGATTGTTCAAAACTTCATTATGAAGCTTGTCATTTGGCTAAAGACCATCGTGTTTCATTTCCAATAAAATTCTATTCTACTTCAAAACCATTTTATTTGTTTCATAGTGATGTTTGGGGCCCCTCCAAAGTGAACACACTTTCTGGCAAAAAATGGTTTGTAACCTTTATTGATGATCACACAAGAATATGTTGGGTTTATTTGTTGGAAAAAAAATCTGAAGTTGCACAACGGTTTAAAGATTTGTTTTTTATGGTTGAAAATCAATTTCAAACAAAAATTGGCATTCTAAGAACGGATAATGGAACAGAATATTTTAACAAATATTTGGGAACATTCCTTCTAGAAAAAGGTATTACTCATTAATCCACTTGTCATGACACACCACAACAAAATGGTATTGCCGAAAGAAAAAATAGGCATTTACTTGAAGTAGCTTGGGCCATTATGTTTTCAATGAATGTTCCTAAATATCTCTGGGGTAACGCACTCTTCACTGCTTGCTACTTAATAAATAGAATGCCATCTCGAGTTTTGAAATTTGAAACACCTTTACAAGTTTCAAAAAGTTTTTTTCCTACATCTAGGATAACTACAGATCTCCCTTTAAAAGTGTTTGGTTGTGTTTGTTATGTGTATATACCAAATGTTTTTCGATCAAAACTAGATCCAAAAGCTGAAAAATGTGTCTTCATTGGTTATGCATCTAATAAAAAGGGATACAAATGCTTTAATCCAGTCACAAAGAAATTCTTCGAGAGTATGGATGGAAGCTTTGTTGAGGATCAACCTTTCTTTCACCGAAATTTTCTTCAGGGGGAGAATTTAATAGTAGAAGAAAATAATTTTTGGGAAGCTGCACCTATGCCCTTGATTAATTCTGATAAGAATTTGTTGGAAACACCTATTGAGAGTATGGAAACTAGTAGCACTCTTGATCTTACTATGCCAGATGTTACTTTATCAGAGACAAAAGGAGAAGTACTTCCAATAGATCAAAATCCTCAGTCTGAGCTTCAGGTTTATTCCAAAAAAAAGTTCCATAAACTTATTATTGCTCCAGTTACTTCTCCAACAGATGTTCAATCCAATCTGCCGAGTGATGGTCCTACAACTCAGAGTAATCTTCCTTCTACTCCCATTCCTTCTTTATCTCTAGATTTATCGAATTTATCTTCTGATATTGATCTTCCAATCTTCCAATTGCATTAAGAAAAGGAACCCGAGCATGCACTAAACACCCTATTGCAAAATACTTGTCATATGAAAAACTGTCAAATAATCATAGAGCATTTGTGTCTAGGATTTCTGATCTGTTTGTTCCAAGAACTATTCAGGAAGCATTGGGTGATCCGAATTGGAGATTAGCTGTAATGGAAGAGATGAATGCTTTTAGGAAGAATAACACTTGGGGTATCATTCATATACCCAAAGACAAGAAGATACTTGGGTGCAAATGGGTGGTTCACAGTGAAGTGTAAAGCTGATGGAAGTGTGGAAAGATACAAAGCTAGACTCGTAGGAAAAGGATTTACTCAAACTCATGGTATTGACTACCAAGAGACTTTTGCTCCTGTTACTAAGATTAACTCTATCAGAATACTTCTTTCCCTTGCAGTTAATTCCAACTGGCCACTTCATCAATTTGATGTTAAAAATGTTTTTTTAAATGGTGACTTACAAGAAGAAGTATATATGGACCTGCCACCCGGATTTGAAAAAGGACTTGGAAGAGGTAAAGTGTGCAAGTTAAAGAAAGCTCTATATGGACTGAAGCAGTCCCCTAGAGCTTGGTTTGAGCGTTTTGGAAGTGTTATTAGGAGACATGGTCTCTACAATCCACCGAAGGTAAAGTGGCTATCCTAATAGTATATGTTGATGACATAATCATGACTGGGGATGATTCTCTTGAGATCAGCAACTTGAAGAAGAAACTTGAGGCTGAATTTGATATCAAGGACTTGGGAAAGCTGCAGTACTTCCTCGAAATGGAGTTCGCAAGATCTAAGGAGGGAATTTTCATCAACCAACGCAAATACATTCTTGATTTGCTCAAAGAAACAGGAATGACTGGTTGTAAGGCAGCGGATACTCCAATAGAGCCTAATGTGAAATTCAAGGCAGCAAAAACTAATGAAGTGATGGATCGAGTACGTTATCAAAGATTGGTTGGGAGACTAATCTATTTGGCGCACACTAGACCGCACATAGCTTTTGTAGTAAGTGTTGTAAGTCAGTTCATGCATTCACCTGGACCTACTCACTTTGAAGCTGTGCTCAGAATTTTGAGATACCTCAAAGGGACTCCTGGAAAAGGACTTTTGTTCAAAAATAGAGGCCATCTTCAGGTAGAGGCTTACACAGATGCAAATTGGGCAGGCAATATAATTGATAGAAGATCCACCTCAGGTTATTGCACCTTTGTAGGGGGAAATTTGGTTACATGGAGAAGCAAAAAACAGTGTTGTGGCAAGAAGTAGTGCTGAAGTAGAATTTCGCTCCGTGGCACATGGATTTTGTGAAGTGTTATGGATCAAAAGACTCCTAGAAGAGTTGAAAGTTCCAATACCAATGTCCTATCAAAGTTTATTGTGACAACAAGGCTGCAATTTCTATAGCTCACAATCCAGTTCTACACGACAGAACAAAGCATGTAGAAGTGGACAAACATTTCATCAAGGAAAAGATAGACAGTGGCGTGATATGCATGTCTTACATACCTACCACGAGCCAAGCAGCTGACATACTCACCAAAGGACTTCCTAAAGGGGTAGTACGAGAATTTAGTTAGCAAGCTTGCCATGAGTGATATCTTTATGCTAGCTTGAGGGGGAGTGATGAAAGATTTCCTAGAATATTTGTATTTATGTACCATATCTGTTTAGGTTGTATATTTAGTTAATTCAGAGATTTGTAGTTTGGGATAGAAATCTTAGGAATCAACTTTTATTTTCTTCTTAATTAGAGAGATTAGTTGCCTTTTTTATTTCTGAGAAGAGACCTTTAAATTCCTGTACATCAATACAGAAATTATTCAACCTTTTTTCATATTTTATTCTCTGTTTTTAAACATCCATACTCTATAGAACCAATTGGACACTCTTCTTTGTTGTAGCTTTTAAGTTATGCTATTAAGCTTAAGTTTACTCAAATGATAAAAGGCCCTAGTAAACTATTACAGCTCAGAAAATGGGCAACTGTATCATCTAATAAAAAATGCATGGAGCAACTTATGCGCACTACTTATCTTACAAATGTAAGTATGACAATCATGCACCACAACACTAATCATATTAGTACTGATAAAGATAGAAACTAGTGAAGATGGTACTTGAAAGCAGAAATTTAACAATAAGTTAGCAATAAAAATAAGTTGCATTCAAGGAATAAAGAGGAAATGGTGAAAACCTTCTTCTCCACTTGCTTGTCTGGCTGCTTTCTCTTGCCATTATGTTTTGCTTCCATTACATTATCAGTTCCATTGACTTTTTCCTTCACAACTTCATCATTCACAGTGGCATTGGTAACATTCACTGTGGGAAAGACTTCTTCTTCTTCCAAGAAAGTCATCTCTTCTACCCTGTATTTCTCATTTATACTTGACATATTTTCCTTTCACACATAAAACACGTAAAAACCAATCAATTACATAATCAAAACAAGAAAACGTGAGAAAATGGTGACAGTTTTTCACAAATGAACATGAGCTACACACAGCCCCCAGAAAGACAAGGTACTACGGCTCCACAACCCCTCGCCCCCCAACAACCAAAATCCCCTAAAGAAAAAATCACCAAAAAAACTGCATATAGAAAAAAACTCAAGCAATAACATATTCCCAATTTCCTTGATAGAGAAACTTTCCCACATTTCAAGAAGTTTGACACAATCAAGTAATTCTCTCTCATTTAGATGTTTCTGGAAATGAAAATCCAAGAAAGAAGGTGGAACTAGAGGAACTCGTAGTAATAGCAGTAGCATAGCTTTATCATTTGACAAATTGTAAAGTTTAGGAACTAGAACACAAACTTGTGTCACCAATCCATTTATATTTCAAAATTTTGATGGAAACAAAATTAATAAATTAATGAACATAGAAGCACAAACCTGAGGAACCCATGCTTTAAGACTCCCATCCCACTTGTATGTAGTACCATCATCATCAGTGAATTCTTCCTCTCCATCTGGTGATGCTGGAACCCCATCGTCATCATCATCACCCCTCAAGTAACTAGCAACATTGTCTGAGGCAGATCCATTTTTCAATCGTTCTGCCTCTATCTCAGCTTCTCTAACCTCTCTTTGCCATTTCTCAAACTCGTCATCAACATTAGAAGACGCTGCATCACAGGTTAACCAACAATTCCCCATAAGATAAAAGTTGTAATCAGTTATAATTAGTTAAAAAGAAAAATTAAAAGTGTTAATACCTCCCTTTTCATCACTGGAAAAAGATTGGTTTTGCAATCCTAAAGCTTCAATCACCCCTTCCCTTGCCCCCTCAGCACCATCCTTGAAAGGCACTGGTTAAAACATTGGCAAGTAAAACACTATGTCACGAGGATGGAACTGTTTATTGGAATAAAAATCATCACCTTGGAGAAACTAGATATGCTTTTCACCTGCAGTAGAATAATTAGCTGCTGGTTGAGAAATTCCTGACAACACTTGCGGGATTGAAGACAGTGGCTGCCATTCACTTCTTCCTTGAGACCAAACAAGTGTAGTTTCTAAGAGGTACCCATTTAAGAAATGCTCTGTCCAGGCGAAGTAAATAACAAAATAGATGGTTCAACAGCTCATTAGAGGAATTGAACATGTTACAGATGAACAATAGTCGAATGCGTGCTATTGGTTCATTACTGGAACTGAAATGCAAGAAAGGAGAAATATTTCACTGGTGAATTTGAGATATGAAAAATCAAAGAACTTGACTAATATTTTATATTGTCATTAATTGAATTATTTTATTTCAAAACAACGTATGCTGATTACTCTATCGAAAAAACGATAGCAAATAGATTCCAGATAATTATTCCATTGAGAAAAAACTACACAGAGAACTCACCCCGCAATTCTGAAATCGCATAGGGGCCAATATGCTGTTGATTTTCGTCAAGTATGTACCACCCCTCTTCACCTTCTACACCTTTAAACAAAAATAATACCACATTTCTTCAGCGTTTTTCTTATAAAATATTATATTTGTTTGCAATCAATTGAGCAGCTAAAAATCAAAACTGCTCTCTCTCCACAGAGCTTCAAATACAAAATTAAAAAACGAAACTACAAAGACATAATTCAACACTAACCAGAGAGTCGTTGTTGATTATCGACGGATGACATCGTTGAAACTCCTTTAAATTCTCCTTGATTACTTTCTTCTCTGCAAGCAAAGGGAAATTACAACTGTAGAAATGCTCGTAAATTGAAGAATGTGTAAAAATTTGACTCTGTTTGGATAAGGGTTTTAGGCTATCTAAGTCGGTAAAAAAGGGCTATCCTGATTAAGGGTAGGAACGGGCCAGTAACTGGGCTTGAGAAGTTGGATAAATGAAAATTTGCAGAGTCGAAGAGCGAAAGGTAAAGAGTGGGCTTGAGAGATACTAGCTTAGGCCTGACTCATTGAAGTACTAAACAGGCTGATTCATAGAGTTTCAACTCAACCCATTTGACTGAGACCGACGCGGACGTCAATTCCTTATTATTTGCTGTCAAATTAAGAACTCATTATATCTTTATATTTTGTTCTTTAATTTGTCTAACGATAATTTACATAGCCAGTTTCGCTCTCTATATTTTTTTTCTTTAAAATTTTTTTTAACCAATATTTAAAGATAATTTTTATAACAAATATATTAGATTTTTGATTTTAATCAAACGCCAAAATTTTGAATGAAAATATTCTCAATAGTCATCTCGAACAAAATTTAATATTTGTTAAATTTAAATATTAAATTTAAATTTAATATAGTTGGCTGTGTTAATTAATTGATTAAGATAGGAGAACAAGAAAACCTACCTTGTAAATGCATCGTGACATGATTGAGTTCTATTTTAAATTAGATACCTTCGTCCACATGCATGATCTGATTTATATAAAGACACGTGAAAGGCTTGAACTCCAAATCTGCCACCAAAAAGAAAACAAAATATATCAAGTGCTTGAATGTGGACTTCGCGTTCCTTCGAGGGGCAATAAAGCCCGACCCGCTTAGGGCTTAGGGTTTATGGTTTAGGGTTTTTAGGGTTTAGGGGTTTTTAAGGGTTTAGGGGTTAGTTTGGGTTTGGGTTGGGGGTTTGGGGTTTGGTTGGGGGTTTTGGGGTTGGGGTTGGTTTAGTGGGTTTTGGGGTTTGGGTTTCTAGGGGTTTAGGGTTCTAGGGTTTAGGGTTTAAGGGGTTTAGGTTTAGGGTTTAAGGGTTTAGGGGTAAGGGTTTAGGGTTTAGGGTTTAGGGGTTTAGGGTTTAGGGTTTGGGTTTAGGAGTTTAGGGTTTAGGGTTTAGGGTTTAGGGTTAGGGTTTAGGGTTTAGGGTTAGGGGTTAGGGGTTAGGGTTTAGG
>CM051397.1:15978948-16008660 GCA_028052125.1 Melia azedarach | reverse complement strand
AGGAAAGAAAAAGAAAACTGTTGAATATTTTAAAGGTAAAATTATTAAATATAAGTACATAAAAAATAAATAAAGAAACGTGATTTTTATAATATTTAATAATTTTATATTTTCCAAGTCTGTTTCAAAACTTTTGCATTCTTAAGTAATGTCTTGTTCACTAATTGAAAGGTAAATTTTTATAAGTTTTTAAATAAAATATTACAATATTTACTAATTAATAGATGAATAATATATGGTGCCATAGTCATCTATCCCTTTAAATTTGAATGAAAATATTAGGAATTTTAAAATTATTACTTAATTATATACAATAAATTTCGTAAATTTTAATGATCGGTCGATCTATCTATCTATCTACCTATATATATATATATAATTGATTATGACTTAGTATCAACCTCCACCACCTCAATTTTAAAAATTATTAAAATTTTATGTTGTGAAAACAGCTGAAATTATTTCCTCTAATGTTAAGGGCATGTATATATACTGAAAAAATGTTAACGACTTAAAAGAAAATAATCTTCTAACAATAATTATATATGATTTTGATTTTTACCTTTATTTTTATAATTCAGGAAACTAAATTAGTCATACATCAATATTAAATAATTGTAGATGCCTTAAA
Organism: Melia azedarach; assembly: GCA_028052125.1. Taxonomy (NCBI): domain Eukaryota; kingdom Viridiplantae; phylum Streptophyta; class Magnoliopsida; order Sapindales; family Meliaceae; genus Melia; species Melia azedarach. The sequence goes on along the minus strand of CM051397.1, from coordinate 16,008,029 downwards.
ATAAATAATAATGAAAAAACCAAAACAGAATTTGAGTTACCAAGCTCAAATGGACAACAATCTGAATAAATTGGTGATCAATTAGTCAAATTAATTGAATATAATACAAAAATCCGAAGTTTGTGGAACATTTCAATCTTTTGGGGTGCAGGTGTCGTTCCTCTTCCTCCAAATCTTGTGCACATAATAAATTGAATCCACATTTTTTCACCAGTTCGCAACGGCATCCAGTTTGACCACGTACATCACCAGAGAACTGAAAGGACAACTCGTTAATGTAGCTGAATTCATCTGAATTGCCGGAAAGCCAGTATAATTCGAGCCAAAAAACTACGTGCCCTGAAGTCAGAAAATCATGATCGATCCAAAATCTATATTTGGGAAAGACCCAATGCCAGTCCCCATCTTCGGTTTTGAGTTTCATGCGGCGACTCCATTCGAGAGCATAGTTATTGCAGCTGAAACAGCGTTCATCATTTACAGCAAAGCAAAAGGCATAGCCAACAAATTTATTTTTGAACTCATTCCAATGAGCTGACTGTTACAGAAGGTCCCATACTTCGATACTTAAACCACTTCGGAATTTCACTTCCAGGGAAAATGTATTTACCACTCCAAATCTGTATCACATAAACATATCATATGTTTTTAATTGTTGATTCTAATTAATTAATTAACATCCTATTTTGTATAAAAAGAGAGAGTTAGAGATATACATACCCGCTCATCCAATTTATAGCAATTTGACAAGTGAAAGCTCTCAACAACATATTTGTATAAACTCGTAAGTTTGAAGATTGATAAACATGATGATACTTCCAATGATGAGCATTAAGACGCATCCATGAATAATAATTGATTGCAGGGATGAGCATTTGGTAAGGATTGAAGCCTGCTGCAATTTGTTAGACCGAGATGCTCCAATTTAGAAAGGTTTATGATGCTTTCTGGTATTCTCTCGAAGTAGTTTCCATCAAGAGAGTCAGGTATTCTAGTGAGGATAACTGGCCAATGCTTTCAAGTAACTCCCTGATGCCGCAATTAACTACATCCAGAGATATTAGATTATGCAAAGATAATGAAATTGGCAGTATGAAACTACCCATCTCCCACGACCGCTAAATGATCTCTCCTATCGTAGTTCCTTCAACGTAGAGATGCTCCAAAGCATCTACACATCTGAGCTCGTCAGGCAATATCTGAAGTCACGAGCAATCGGAGAGATCAAGATGTGTACGGATTTCAATTTATAGAAACTGCTTGGGAGGCTATTGATACTTGGATAATGCAAATACAATGAAACTAGTCTCGATTGACACCACATGGATGAGGGTAGTTCCTTAATTAATGGTGATCCACACAAATCTAACCATTTTAAATTATAAAATGAGATCTCTGGTAACCTCTTCAGATTTGAGCGTCCCGAAACACAAAGACTTTCAAGAGATTCCGAACGAATGCTTCTTGGAAGATTCAGTCTATAGCAGTTGAACAACCCAAGCCAACCAAGCGTATTCACAAATCGAACAGATGAGTAAGAGTTGACTAAATTTGAACAGCCGTGTAACATCAATATCTCAAGATTTTGGGCCTTCGAGAGGTCTGGTAGTTTGGTTAGCTGCTCGCAGCCAGCGAGCTCTATCTCTTTCAAGTTAACAAGATTCTAACAAAAAACAAAAAATGAAAATAAAATAGTTGAAAAAGACCAACAGAAAATATAAGTATATAAAAGCAACTGTATTAAAATATACCTGAACTCCATCCCAAAGTTGTTCAACCTTGCTGCAATACAATGCAAGGGAAACAAGATTCTCTCCATGAATAGGCAATGATTTCAATGGATATCCATCCCAATAAAGATACCTTAATTTAGGAAAAATATATCCTTTGTCATCAAAACCAAATATTTTCCATTGAAGATACCTTTTTTCAAAAGAATCATATCCTGATTCCTCAATTTTCGATTTTACATTGGAGAAAATTTTTAAGAATCTCAAATTACTCATCTTTTTAAGATTATTAAAATTGAAACTTATCTCTTCATCTTTAGACATATTCAAAGAGATACCTTGAATCGCTTCAGTCTCCTAATAAGAAAATTTCAAAAGTTAATATCGAAATTTTATTAATTCAACAAGATAATTACTAAAAACTAATAAAACTCCTAGTTGCTAATATAAATAAACGAATATAATAATGTGTCATTATTTATAATGTATACAAATAGACGTATATAAAGTTTATAATGTAACATTGTTCTAAATATTAATGTCTGATAAAATACTCACCGTGTTACACCTCAAAACTTCCAAAATCTCCTCAATATGACATAACCGACTGCGTTTTCCAGGATCATCAATACATTCTCGCCGAACAATATCTCGACCCATTTCTTGTAGTAGATCATGCATTGTTATCTTATCATCTGATATAATTATGAGACACCTATCGACAAGAACTCTAAGTCCTATTTCTGCATAAAAGCCACAAGCATCCAAGAATTCTAATGCAAAGTTTCTATTCACATCTTTAAGGAAACACGCAATGTCAAGGAAAATATTTTGTATTTTATCATCCAAGTCGTCATAACTTATTTTGAGCACCTTTTGGATATCTATATCAGGAATTCTTTTCAATTTCTCTATTTCACTGTTCCATTCTCCTTTACTCCTTCCAGATAAAAAAGAACCCAAAACCTTAAGAGCTAATGGAACACCTTGAGCGTATTGCAATACCTTGTCTGGCAACTCTTTGTAATCTGCATCGGGATATTCTTGTTTGAAGGCACACCGATTGAAAAGCTTAAAAGCATCTACATTTTCTAATTCCTCCATCTTATATATGTTTTTCACATCATAATTTTGAAGAATTTGTTTATCTCTTGTTGTTATAATGATTAGACTTCCTGGCATAAACCAATCAAGCCTACCGACCAAGGATTCTACTTGGTCGGGACGAGTCACATCATCAAAAGTAATTAGAACCTTCATGCGACTTAACCTTCCAAAGTGGTACTTTATGTCAGAATTGACAATCTTCAAATTTTCATCCCTCAATAATATAGAAAGAAATTCTCTTTGCAATTGAAGTAAACCTTTCTTTTCACATTCTTCTCTAATATTTTGAAGGAAGCAAGAACCATCAAAATGATTAGAGAATTTGTCAAAAACAGCATGGGCAATTGTCGTCTTGCCAATACCACCGATGCCCCAAATGCCCAAAATGTGAACACCTTTTGACCCATTACTTAATAATGATTCAATTTCCTTAACGCGTGATTCTACTCCAACCAAGTCTTTGTCAAGTTCAATAGGCAACATATCATACAATCTCTTTAAAATAACTTCCACAATTTCTTGTACAAGTACAGATTCAGACCTGACAAGTATGAATTAAAAGAATTATAAATTTTATGGATAAAAAAAGATGAAAAGTTAATTAAAGATTTAATATAGATATGTATTAAATATACATAGTAATTTTATGTAACAAATTAATATCAAGAAGAAATACCTTATGACATGAGAATCAAAGCCTGACAAATTGGCTGCTTTCCTCAAAGCTTTTCTCCATCTCTACAACTTCTCTACCCTTTCCTTGAATCTTTCTTCGAGCTTCGAAAATGCAACCCCAAATTTCCCAGTCTGCTTCTCTACATTTGATGGATGAACCTTATAAAAAACGGGTATCACAATCTGTCCATACTTTTTCTTGCATTTAAGAATCTTTATAAGTTCTTTCAAGCACCATCTAGAAGAAGCATATCTTTTTGAGAAGATAACAATTGCAATATCTGAATCTTTGATTGCATTCAAAAGAGATGGTGAAATTTTTTCTCCTCTGATTAGTTTATCATCAATGAAAGTTTTGATATTTTTTTTAGCAAAAGCTGAGTAAAGATGGCTGGCAAAATTATCTCAAGTGTCGACGCCTCTAAAACTAAGAAAAACATTATATTTCTTTTGGCGAGTTGTATTGATGAACGATGAAGAAGAAGAATAACAAGCCATCACAATTCAGTTGGGAAGAAATTTGGATTTGAAAACTGAAAATTTCGATGGTCAAAAATTGAACTATCACTGCATGTATAATTTATCAACGCTATTTGCTCCCGTTGAACCTTGCTGGATGTTTCATGCTTTAGCTACTCCCTCTATCCTCCCAAGAAATTCTATGTTAATCTTATCGATCTTCATTTCTAAAAGGTGCCTTTGATTGGTAAATTCACTGAGTTTAGGGCAATGACAGCTAGAGGGCTCACATTTATCAATAATTTCTTGATTGGTCCACGTGTCTTTACGAAATTGAAAAAGCCTCGCCATTATGACATCAGACAAATTAACAACACACGCAAATCACACTTCAACCTATTAAAACAATATTCTAATTAATCTGGTTCACATGTTGTTCATTCAAAGAAAATTTAAAAATATAATAAAAAAAACAAAAATGAATGGGGAGAATTTGATCATATATATCTTCCAATAAACGTCCTAAACATACGCAAATCACACTTCAACCTATTAAAAAAAATTATATATTAAAACATCGAATATTATTATGTTCAACTCTATAATTTTAGTAAAAGTAAGTCGATATAATTTCTTCAATCTTAACAATTTAATGCTTGTTATTTTACAAGGAACAGTTTGAGTTAACATGTTAAATTTGTGTTGTGTAAAATAAATGTATATAACATATTTTAAGTTAATTGGAACTCACCTATTAAATAATAGTGTCCTAAATTAAAATTTTAACTTGACTTATTTATTAAATTAGTTATCCATTTAATATAATTTTTTATATGCTTTAATATATATATACTAAAATATTTACAATATAACTTTTGCAAATGATAAGAAATTATATTTTAAATAATATTAAATATTATATTAAAAATATAATGAAATACATTAACAGATATGAGAAAATATAAAATAAATTTTAAAATTAATCATAAAAAATTTAATAATCAAATTTATAATTTTAATCAATTCAAAACAAAATTATAAAGAGAGAGGGAAAGAAAACTAGACTAAGTGAGGTGAACTTGAATTTACAAATTAACGAAAATCTCTCAATCTCTTATCGAAATTTTACTTTTTTTTTTCTTTCTCTCTTCGTAAAATTCCTCTTTTTTTCTATCTAAAACTGCCCCCTCTCAAATTGTCTACGGGACTTGATTATGCCTGCAAAGTTTGATTCTTTTGAATTTCGTTCCCCTATAAGATATGTTTGCATTGTAATCCTCATTTGGCATTTGCTTACTTTTTAATCCCTAAAAGTAAGAGGCAAGAACAAAAAAAAATTGTTACTTTCACGGATGGTTAGCGAACATACTTCTATTCTATGTTTTCATATCTTTCATATTAAAATATGTCAATATCTGTAAATATAATTAAAATACATAAAAAAATAACTACTCAAAATATATTAAATAACGTTAAATATGTTAGTTAATAATAAATAATTTAAATATAATTATGTAATAAAAATTAAGATATATTTTTTTAAGAGGTGATAAAATAATTTCTTCGAAGACGCCATTCAATGATAAGTTTGCTGACTTTAGTCAAGACAGCTAGAAAGAAGCAAATTAATGTCGATGCACATGTTCTTCTTTCGTAAATTGACCAAGCAAAACAATTATGACATATCTAACGTGGTTAAAGAGTAAATGTTTCGAGCAGATAAAAGAAGAATGCTTCCGTTCTTCCCTGAAAGCTTCTCATAAGAAATTCTGCGTTGATGAAATAATTTTTGGGAAGATGTCTTTGAATGGCTCAAAATTAAAGCCAAGAAATACGATAAGAAAAGAGGTGACTGACTACCAATCAATGACAGCTGAAAAGAACTGAATTTAATTAATCCTGTCCAGATGTTGTTCAATCAATGTAAAGCATTGATGACATATCTACTACGTCGTTGAAGAGTAAATGTTTCCAACAAATAAAGAAGAAGAATGCTTCCGTCCTTACATATGCTTTACCTACTTCGTTGAAAGTTTCTCATACGAAACTCTATATTGATGAAATAATTTTTGGGAAGACGTCTTTGAATGGTAGCTTTGCTGACACTTGGCTCAAAATTAGAATCAAGAAATACGATAAGAAGAGGTGGCTGGCCACCAATCAACGACAGCTGGAAAGAACTGAATTTAATTAATCTGGTTCACATGTTGTTCAATCAAAAAAATAAAGCAAAAAGAGAAAAATCAGCGGGGATAATTTGATCATATATATCTTCCAATACTTAGGGATGGCAAAATCCAGAGTTTGAAGTTTCATGAGTTCCGTCTCAGGTAGGGTAAAATTTAAATGATATAATAAATAACAAGATAAGAAATAAAAGGAGATTAATTTTTGAATTGTTAATAAAATAAAAAACGATTTAATACTCTCCACGTTATTACTATCTCATTCTTTAAATATACATGATTATATATTAATATATTATTTTTTAATTAAATATATATATAAACTAGATTTAATTAATAATTCATAATTTTTTATTTTATCAAGTAGTAAAATTTATATTTTTAATATAATTATTACATATAAATAACATTATAATATATTAGTAATATTTTAATTAATATTAATTAAATAAATATAAAAATAAGAAAATAAATGGAGATAAGAAATTTATTCCTCATATAGAGATTCTCTATTTCCGTCTCATTATATTTTATTAGAGAATAGGATGAAGAATGAGAATTAAAATTATAACGAGCTGAAAAACGAAAGGTCCTCCCCACCTTGTCCCATTGCCATCCTTATCTAATACACGTCATTTTTATTATGTTGGGTTGAATAGTCAAAAACATACACAAATCAAACTTTGAACTATTAAAAGAACTTTTAACAAGTTTATTTTTTGAGTTAATTTTTAAACGATATATTATTAAATTTTTAACTTTAGGGAAAGCAGTGAATATAAAGCCCTTGCATTTAGGGTGTTGTTACCTATCCCTAATGTTTGATGAAATAAGCATATACCAAATAGATGGAAGTTAAATTTCTCCTAGTTAAACTAGATAGGATATTATCATTTTCATCAATCCCTAAATTTAATAAAAAACAAATCGAAATATAATTTTTTCAATCTTAGCAATTTAATACTTACTATTTGTAACATATCATAGACGTGACAATTAGAGTTAATATGTCATATTCATGATATGTCAAACAAAATATAACATATTTTAAACTAATTTGAATCCAACTTATTTAATAATTTGTGTCAAGAATTAAAACTTGACCTAATCTATTTATTAAATAAGTTATCTATCTAATATGTTTTTTATATATTTTAATATATATACTAAAATGTTTATAATATTACTTATGCAAATGATAATAAATTTTATTTTAAATAGTATTTGATATATTTTAAAATACTAAAAATATAAAATAAATATATTACATTATAAATAAATTTAATGTTAAATTTTTTATAAAGCACTTTAATATATTTTCACAAAATGTGTTATTCTTAGAAAGAGATTTTCATAAAGTACTTTTAAATGCATGAATCATGTGCAACTTCGTGTCATTTATTTAGTAAATTTAAGATTAAAAAATTACATAATAATCTACATATACATTAAAAATTTTCTCAAACAACAAATGTCTTTGCATTTCTATGAGAACAACAATTATTCAAGCAGATTTATTTATTTTTCCAAACAATAAGATAAGCGAGTAAGTATTGCCTTTCATCGCAGCAGCTTCTACTCGCTTTCCACCAATCTATGCAGTGACTTTCACAAGATTTCATAAAATTCTAAGAAAATGACCAAAAGTATGAACAGAAGAGTATGAACATGTAAGAATGTAAACTAGATTCAAGATATATGACAGAAAATTTTCTATTATGCTTTCTCATATGTAACAAATGTTTCCATGGTCTAGGATTAATAAAGAAAGGCAGGATGAATTAAGGTTGAAGACAGTACCTTACCCATGAGCCAGTATCCAATAGTCGGCACGTATTGCACCAGATACATTACAGCAAGAACAGGCTGAAAGAAAAACCGAATGTTAAAAACATTTGTACTTTCTAAAATGCTTTTTCCCCATTACTTCTTGGAATAAATTACCATCTTCATGTCTTTGTCATCAGGCCTTGTGCCAATTCATCTCGGTTCAAAGACACTCTCAAACTGATCCCTCAAGAAACTTGGGAAAAAACAGTAACATAACAGGTGGAATTGCTAACATGAATGAATGGAAATACGTGGTTCGATATCCAAACTTTCTTTAGACTATGGGTGGCGGGATGATGGTCAGTTCTGCACACCTTTCTGATGACACATGTTTCTGTTACATAGTTTTTAATTCATTAGAAAGAAAAGGGCTTGACTGCTAGATATTCAGTAGATACCATATTTTCATACTCTAGAAGCACGATAACGAAACACCAGTCAGCATAAAGCTAATGGATCATCATTAATGGCACATAGATGAGAAGATATGGTGTCAGAATATAGAGCCCGTGATGTGGGACACGAGATTGGTTTCGTTAAGAAGGCGTATAGTCGTCATATTTTTGCACATAATATATGTTGTTTCAAAGCTTTCTACAAGATTTGCAGAACTCACAGCTCAGCCACAGTGTACACTGGGTTTTTGCCAAACTCTACTATTTGGACTCTCAAATCTGCATTTTTTTTTTATGTTTTTGTTCTTTTATGGAACTTTCCATGATTTTTTATCTCTCTGTCTTGTTGTCAAAATCAAGCACCATCAACCATCAACATGGAAACAAAACCTAAACAAGTAAATCCCTAATGAATTCCGAGGCAGTTCTTTCCTTTAATTTAACTCAAGGAGGTTATTGTAATTGCAGATTATTTTTCAGGTATAAGAAGGGCCTCTAAACTGTAATCTTCCTATCTCATTCATCATTCAAAAAAACAAAAAATTTTATCCAGAACCTAGTGTTCATCTCCTTTTGTGTTCCCCATTCGTCAACCTATTTAGACCTTTCTCATTCTTAACGGTTAGATCCTTGTAAACTATGCAACATTTTGGTTCATAAGTCAGCACGATAATGCATCCTTGTAAACTATGCAACAAAAATTGTTGTGTGTAGAACAACTTGCAATGTCCTAAAGTACTTTGGTCTGCATATCAAAGGCAATGAAAGACTGCCCGGTCACTTTCAAGAGCATAGCATATCAAAATTGGTATAACACAATTACGACATGGTAAAACCTAATCCTAAATATAGACCTAACTAATATCTAAATACGTGAAAAGATAAGGTTGATTATTCAATGGGGTGTAAAAAAGAATGGCCTATTCATACCTAAATTCAATATCTGTGGAGAAGTTGTTCAAATTATTTTTGCCAATCGAACAATTGCTCCTTTGCTACATAAAAATCACCCTCATCTTTAGCCGTGAGGGAGTGCATACAGCCATCAGTCCCCAATATCTGATACGCCACTGCACTGACGAAGTTGGTCATAAGAAGGTATTGAATTGATCCCAGGCCAAAATGTTAAATTGCCAGACACATTTGCAGTAGCAATAGTTGGACCCTGAACTGCTTGCCTTCTCATATGAGTTAATCTTGAAGAAAAAAGACCCTGTTTTCCAGGGTAGAAGACGGATGATGGTATAATCTCTCCTCCAAGATTGTCTGATGCAATGGCTCAGTCTCTTGTGCCCTGGCAGGCTGAACTACTGTTTCCCCTGCCCTGATCAACTTGAGAGTTCGAAATTTCAGAGTTCACTACTCAAATTGGCTGTTGGTGTGCCATCCCCACTACCAACCATAATATTCATTCTATTAATAGATCCTGATGAGGCTGCCTGGACATCTCCGACAGGAAATCTGGGAGGTGTAAGATATCCAGATCTTTGATTTAATGTCACACGAGGCGAAGACAACCAAAAAGAGTCCAAACCTTCCCCTAAAACTTGCAACAGGGAGGCCTATTATGGAAGACGGTCTATTAATATCATTTATTAATTAATTAAATTTTATAAAACTATTTTTAGAAGTAAATTTTTAATTAATTCAACATTAATATTTAAAAAATAAAGAGAATAAATATTTATATAAAAATTTATCTATTTAATTTTTTAAATTATATTATTTAGATATTAATAAAAAATATTTATTTTAAAATATTTTATTAAATTTAAATTAAAACACGTATTTTAAAAAATTATCTGAACATAAAAATATTTGATATAATAACCTTATCTATTGTATTAGTTACTATACTAATCCAAACTTATTATAATATATTTTAGACAAAAAAAATTTAAATAGTCTATTAATATAATCACTACATAGAGTTCAACTCTTCATAATTAGAGTTAGGTCAATTTTTTATTTTATCTCTTTAATTATATTTTTATCTTTAATTTATATTAATTTACATTTAATTTATAAATTAGTTATAAATTGAGCGTTCAAACAACTTAATTTAATTTCAAAATTTACAATTAAAAGAATCTTGTTGACTTCCAATAAAAAATAACAAAATTTATATGAAAATTTAAACTATTTATAATCAGTCCTATATAATCATTAACAATCCGAATAAAACTATAACATTCCTAATATTAATAAACCACACTAATAATATTTAATTAAAAAACATAACTTTAAATTATTTTATTAAAAATTATTTTAATTTATTATCCAAAATTTATTAATACTCTTGTATATATAAGACTTATATATACTAATATTATAATTACATAAATAAAGTAAATTTTTATATTAAATATGAACATATTTAAATATAAGAAAATATCAATTTTATTTATTTTAAAAAAATATATAAATTATATGCTTTTACAATATTATCCTTTAACAAGAAGATCAGAGAGCAACAGGTTTACAGCCATCACAGTACCAATTCCCTTCAGGTACAACCCGCCCAAGGCCAACACAATAGGTGTGTGATGGTGAATCACAGAAGTCACATAGTAACGTAAGATCATCATCTCCTTCTTGGTGGCATTCCGAACAATTCCCATAGGGATCGAGATAACTTCTAGGGTCTTCCTCAGATGGTTGATAAACCTGTTTCAGCATCAATCTCACTTTAAGATGTAATAACAAAGTAAAGAAGATAATATGCATGAAACGATGGGAAACAAATAATATATACCCGATCCCGCTTTGGTACTTGAATCACCACAATTCTCAATGGGCAACGAGATTCCACTTTTGACATCTCCATGATGCAAGTGAAGCAAAAATAATGATAGCAACAATTGGGGGTTCCCCTCAACCTTCTTTTATCTTCCCTCAGACAAGAATTTTCCCACAAACCTGCTTTACAACTTCACTCTTCTATCTTCTCCTTACCTTTTCTAAACATACCTAAATTATTGAATATATTAAATAATTAATCGATCTTCTTTTCTAAAGGTGATGAATAATTAACCATAGAATGATAACTTAGCTGAGTCAATGACAGCTATAAAAATAATAAAAAAAAGAAAAAGAAATATTCTCTTCATGTTAAAATTTTTCAATCAAAATTATATTAAAACATTAAAAAGAATATCAAAATGGCCATATCCCGAAGCAATGGCCTTATCAACTATTGAGCCCCATAAATACTTCCAAGTCTCGGTGTATGAAGCTGGTAGAACTCTTGCTCTCAGTAAAAGCTAACCAACATGTTTTCAATCTCTTCATCGGCAACATTCAAATATTGAAAGGGCTTTGCTTTCATTCCCTATAATTTGGCAAACCAAGGATGGTTGCTGCAACCAGTCGGGCTAACCCAAGTAGCTAGGAGCCATCACCTTTCATTGACAGGTCTAGGCTTTGACCTTATCAAATGAATTTGTTTTCATCTAAGTGAAACCTCTATTATATATAGGATCCATCATTTACTATAAATAAAATCTATCATATTAGCGTGTAAATAAATTCCTTTCACATGATTGTTAAACCTATATAAATATTTTACTCATTTTCTAAGATGATATATAAAATTTGACCTGCTATCTTTTCTCTGTCAACGACAGATTAAAAAAGTGGTACATTGCACCAAAGTTTTATGTTCAATTTTGAGAAAGCACTTTTATATACTTTCACATGAAAGTGTGATTAGAAAAACGATTTTCATAAATCACTTCCGAATGCATCAATCATGTGTAACTTCGTTACAGACGTTATTTATTTAGTAAATTTTAGATAAGGAAGTTACATAAAAATCTGAATACATTGAAAACTTTCTAAAACAACAGATGTCTTTGCATTTCTATGACAACAAAAGTTATTCAGGCAGATTTGTTTTTCCCTCCAAACAATAAGCTAAGTGAGTAAGTGTTGCCTTTCTTCGCAGCAGCTTCTACTCGCTTTCCACCAATCTACCCAGTGATTTTCACAAGATTTCATAAAATTCCCAAAAAAAATTACCAAAAGTACGAACAGAAGGAAGATTATGAATATGTAAGAATGTAAACTGGATTCAAGATATATGACAGAAAATTTTGATTACGCTTTATCACATGTAACAAATGTTCCCATAGTCTACGAATAAAGGAAAGCAGATAAGATGAATTAACGTGAAGAAAGTACCTTATCCATGAGCCAGTATCCAATAGTCGGCATGTATTGCACAAGATACATTACAGCGAGTACAGGCTGAAAGAAAAACCAAATGTTAAAACATTTGTACTTTCTAAAATGGTTTTTTCCTCATTACTTCTTGGAATAAATTACCATCTTCATGTCCCTGTCATCAGGCCTTGTGCCAACTCATCTTGGTTCAAAAAGATCAAGCATTTCTCTCAAACTGATCCCTCAAGAAACTTGGAAAAAAGAGAAAAGTAACATAACAGGTGGAATTGCTAACATGAATGAACGGAAATACCTGGTTTGATATCCAAACTTCCTTTAGACCATGGGTGGCGGCAATGAGTGTCAGTTCCGCACACCTTTCTGATGACACATGTTTCTGTCATATAGTTTTTTATTCATTAGAAAGAAAAGGTCTTGACTACTAGATATTCAGTAGATACCATATTTTCCTACTCTAGAAGCACTATAACAAAACACAAGTCAGCATAAAGATAATGGATCATCATTACTTGTTTGATTACTAAGGCGAAGGTTCTGCATACTTTGTCATATTTTTGCACATAATATATGTTGTTTCAAAGCTTTCGACAAGATTTGCAAAACTCACAGCCCAGATACAATGTCCACTGGGTCAGGCTCTGCTATTTAGACCCTCAAATCTGCATTTGTTTATGTTTTTGTTCTTTTATGAAATGTTCCATGATTTTTATCTCTGTCTAGTTGTCAAAATCAATCACCATCAACCATCAAGATGAAGCAGGACCTAAACAAGTAAATCCCTTACGAATTTCGGGCCAATTCTTTCCTTTATTTTAATTTAAGGAGATTATTGTAATTGCAGATTATTTTTCAAGTATAAAAAGGGCCTCTAATCTTGCTATCTCATTCATCATTCAATAAAACAAGACTCAAAATTTTATCTAGAACCTAGTGTTTCGTCTACATTGTTCCCACTTCGTCAACCTATTTAAAGCTTTATCATTCTTAACGATTAGATCCTTGTAAAAAATACATAATTTGGTTCATAAGTCAGCATAATAATGCATGGTTCAGTTAATATTATTAATTTAAATGAACCAAATATTTTTGGTTAATGTCTACTATGTGAAACAAGAACAAAAAGAACTAGTCAAAGGAAAAAAAAAAGGTTTTATTTAACACAAAAATATAATTAATTGCATAATTTTCAGAAACTCACATCAGAAAAAGCCTTTGAGCTGGTCGATCCAGTTCCATTTGATGTTTTTATAGGCCCAGGACAAACAACTGTCACCTTAATCCCCTCTTGACAGAGCTGAGAGCAAAATATTAAATAATAAGAGAAAGGAAACAGGAACCAAAAAGTAAAATGAAAAGTAAAAACACCGTTAAGAGTGTCGTCATAATAGCAGATGGTCTGTAAAGCACTAATTTAGTTGAGTTTCACAATGAGTATTTTTGTTTTTTCTAAGAGAAAATGAACTGTCAAATGCTCTTGGTGTGTAGTATGAAAATGAAAATAGACTTAATTTATGTTGCTGTGGAGCAAAAGAGATAAAGAAGAAGGAAGACGAAATCATGCAGAAAAGAAAGAAATTCTAACAAGAAATTAGAGAACAAAATCATTTGCTCAGTAATTCATCAATAATATAATAGTCTAACGAAAAATAGAATGTATGGAAAAAAGAAAACTCAACTTTGGAAATCAAATCACTAAAAAATAAGAAATCTGAGTTCTTGATTCTTCATCACCTTTTTCTTGCTTTTTTCAACTACCAGCAAGTATTGCAGAATGTTCAAGATATAAGTTGCTACAATAAAGCAATTAATGAACAATGAGACTTCACATTGTTTTGTTTGAAGACAAAATCATACTATATATATACACCTCAGAGCGTAATGTGTGAAAGTATCCATTCAGAGCATATTTTGAAGCCGAGTAGACAGCTTGCCCTGGTGCAGGTGTCTTTCCTGCAGCACTGCTCATCTGCACATGATGTGTAAAAATTAATGCATAAAGAGCATTCATGAACTGGCAAAACAATAAACAGGACATCGATTTACTGCAAGCACAAGATAGATAGAAGTCCTGTTTAGGAAATCTATCTTTCAATCACTAATCGTGAATGGTTAATATAAGTATGCGCAAGAGATAGTTGAGGTCCTCAAAGAACAAAGGTAATGTTTAGGATTGTGCTGCCTTGGGTTCAAAGCTACAGCTGTTGTGGGATGGAATCATTAAATATCACTAAAATGCAAAAATAGGTGGTTTCCAATAAAAGTTGATGTTTACCAAATACTTTAATTGATGTGCTTCTAAAAGTGCGGTAGTATTTAGCTTCAGGATCATTCAATTGGCGACTTTCATTGTGTCAAAGTCCATAAATGTGGCACTTGAACTGATTATCATGTTTAGTCGTGTGAAGCCATAGTGCACCATCCATAAGATATTGTGTATCCCCTTATATGTTTTTAAAGTAATTATTTGCTCTGACAGAAATCGTTATGCATTAAAATTAGCAAAAGAAAGATGATATATCCATGTACCACAACAAAATGACCACCTCCCCGCTTCAGCATAAAGGGTGCCAATAGCCGTGTCAGAGATATTGTCCCCAGAACATTGATATCAAATGTAGCCTATTCAAAAACAGAATAATATGATTAATTGTGTGATGACAGGTTAACAGTAATAAGATTAAACATCACGTAAAAGTTGGGGTCAAATGGTGGATTTCAATGAGCAGCAAGTGGCTCATTGATCCTTGTTAATGAAGAGACTGTCTATACTATTAGATTAGATACACATTCATTTCTAGATACCTTGAGGCTTTCCTCTGAGACTTCCAAAGCTTTTGATTTCTGCCAAACACAAGAAAAAAAGGTGGGTTAAATGACAGAAAAATTGTTCTCCTCCCAGTGGCAGTTCCCTCACTGCATCATCATGAATACAACAGAAATATTAGCAGAATTAATGTACAAGAAGCAAAAGTCATAATATCAACATCAACAGAGTGTTTTAAGACCAATATCAGTGGTGAATTTGAGATCCACTGCTTAATGTTTAAAGAACAAAATAATATTCATGACCTGATAAAACGATGCATCCATTTGCTCCCCGAAGATAATATCAAAATCGGCAAGGATCGAGCGAAGAACTCAGTTAACTATTTGCAGTCAGTACAAAAATAAGACCCTTTTTACCTCTACTCCCAGATTATAATAGCACTGCAAGTAATTAAAAGTGTACATGTTTGCATCTTTGTGCTTTGTTTAATCATCTGCATGGCTAGTAAGACTTCAGTATATCAGGAACCAATTACTTACAGGACGCTCATAAGCTGCATTGTGGATCATATAATTAACACCAGCACCAGGAAAAAATGATTCTGCTTTTTCTACAGCCACCTTAAGTGAATCTTCACCAGATGCCAAATCCAAGGGTAAAATCTTCACTTCGTCAGGTGCATACTTACCTGCATTCATGGCAACCACATCAGAGAGAAAGAGAGAAGAAAGAAAATGAAAAAGAATGAGGAAAATGCTTCAAGGATTCAAAAGGCCTAGACTCAGCTTCTGAAAAGGGATATACCTACTAGCTGCTTCTTAACTCGCTCCAATTCAGCTTCATTCCTTGCTGAAAGAATGAGTTTCGCACCTAAGCTGGCCAATTGCTTAGCAAGAACCTCACCTAAAATCCGCCACTTAAAAAATCAGATAATTTACCAAATCTGAAAGAACTGACAGGTGGTGCTTGATCACAACTTCGAAAACTTTCAACTCGAATAAGAACCAACTACAGATGTCACATAGATAAACAACTGCATCTGCTTTTGTGCTTACAGCTTTGGCAGAAAATCCATTTAGAATGATGAAAAGGCATACAATTAAAATAAGATGGAAATGATTCAAAATAATACAACAAAAGACATTTCACTTTTAAAGAGATTTAAAATATATAATTGGGAAACAAACAAATGTCCACCGAGTGTAAAAATTCCATGAGGTCACTACTTCTGGTATATTAAGGGTTCTTTTGAATCACATGTCAATGCTATCAATCCACTAAAGAGGATTCTGCTCAGTTTTAAGCAAATGAATGAATTTGGGGTACTAACTAGTTATGTTGGTAAAGTCTCTTGGGATGACATGAGGTATTGAGATAAAAATATTTACTGCATCAGGGTTTCAGGTTGCAGTGTTTATGTGGGTAAATATTGGGAAAAAAATTTTCAAGTTCTAGGACAAAACTTGGATCTTGTAGTGCAGACCCCATCAAATAGGCCAGCCAGTTAGATGACAATCTATATCTAACACCTCAAGAAGCAGCAAAAGGATTCCAATTCCATTAGATAGTTTATCATTATCATTGCTGAATGTTAGATAAGACAAATTCCATGGCCAGTTAACAGCAATAACAGTGAATACAACAAATGACAACAACAAAAATGAAATTGATATTTACAATACCATTATTCCTGTCAATAAGCAATATGATCATTACCATCAAAAGCATAATCAGAAGCAACATTATTAAAAATCATAGTTGCAGGATAATTGCAATATATGTGTGATTTACCATTCTACTTCAGAAACACATACTTTCCAAGTAAATTAACACAAGAACCCAAAAAACAATGAAGTGTTTAAATAATAAATTTATCACATCAAGAACAAGTTCTTTGGTAAACAGGGAAAATTAATCAAGAAGAAGGACCAGAAAAATTACAAGTGAACACAAATTCATCAATTTTCTACAAGTAAAATTACAAAATATTTATACAAATAAAAGTAAGAAGAAAAATTTTATATATATATATATCATACCGATTCCGCGGCTGGCCCCAGTAATCCAAACAACCTGAAAAATTAACAGAATCAAAAAATACACAGATAAATATAAATATTCAACATATCCAAGATGAAAGAAAATCACATGAAAACTTGTCATGAACTTAAAAAGAAAGACGAAAACCAAATAAAAGAGACTATTGTGTTATGCATAAGAAAATCAATACATGGGATCAAACCTTGTCTTCTATCGCTTCTTTCTTTACATGCTTCTTTGAAATTAATGTGAAATCACCTGAAAACCCGAAAAAATAATTGAAAAGTAAGTAGAATAGTGAGCTTAAATTTGTCGAACATAACAAAGGAACATGAATTCATGCAAGTGGGTTTTCGAAGTTACCCTCAGCAGTGATGAACTTGAAGAGAAGAGTGAGAAGGAGGAGGAGAAATAGAGAAATGAAGAGAAATGTAAGCATTTTTGATAAAGAGATTTCAGTTGGTCGTTAAATCACAGGCAACAGCGGAGCAATCACGGAAATTTATAGAATATGGTTAATAACATTTAGGTCCTTAAATTTTATCAAACTTACAAAAAGGAACGTAGTTTACTAGCTTATACTTCTTTGTCGTATGGGTGGGTTAATTGATATACTGTATTGAGACTTGAGAAGAATTGGTAAATGATTTGTTGTTGTATGCTGAAAATTTTGAAAACAAATAAATGTTAGATAAATTTGATTTTAAAAATATAATTTAACTATAATGTAATGCTCTAATTGGACATATATTGAACATGTGCTAAAATATGATGATATGTATTTAAATACTAACTTGAAATTAATATTTTTCGCAAATTATTTTATGATGACCACATAATTTACCTTTTTTGTTATTAAGTGTTCAATTCTAGATTTAAATGAGTTATTATGTAACAAAATTTATATTTATTATTTTAAATAGAAACTCTAATCTTCTAAAATAGTAGAGTTAGGTAGTGTTTATTTTTTTATTTGAAGTCTGAATGTAATTGAAATATGAATCTAATTAATATATTTATTTTCTTATCTTAAATATCTTAATATAAATATTAAGTTGTTTATTTTTATAAAAATAAAAAATCTGAAATTGATATGTTGACTTATATATCCTCAAAATATGAAATTAATATATTAAGTTATTGACATATATATAAATGTTAAGTAATAAATTAAGGGTGTTATTATCAAATAAAATATTTAATGTATTCAAACATTTAACTATTCAAATTTAAGTTAAAATTTTTAATTTAATCACATTATGTATTTTTAACAATTTTTCAGATATAAACTAAAAAATAAATAACTCTTAAATATTTGAATAAAATTATTTGAATTTAAGTTAAAAAAAATATGCCCTTAATATATAGTTAAGATGTTGTTTTAAACAATATTTCTTACAAAACATGATTTAAACTTATTTGAAAATGTAATTTAATTTAATCAAATAGTTAAGAAAATTTATAACCTTTAATTTTGGAATAAAAGTCCAAAAATAATCATGTTCAAACCAAAACAAAATTATTTTTGCTTAAGATCAACTTAGATGGAAGGATAATTAAGATATGTAGTCATATTATAGCAAAAATATTTAGATCTTAAAATTAACAAACTGTTTTATGAATGACTTTTCTTACCTCGATAAATAAATGATAAACTTATATCTCAACCCACTTAAAAAAATCGCCTATGTTCTATTAAATATTGTTGGCGTATTTTAAAATTGTTGGTGTATTTTAAAGTTAAAAGGAAAGATTTATACAAACATGTATTGATACATGCATTTAAAAATTTCAAACTTTGCATTTAAAATTTAAAATCTTGTATTAGATATGTCAAACTTTTGTATTTAAATTTGGTATTTCAAGTTTTATATTAGAGATTTTAAATCTTACTTAAAAGTATTAAAACTTTATGTTGTAAATTGAATGAATGTAATGTTACTCTCAATGTAGTAGCTATGTCCAATTATATTAGTCTCTAATTCAAAATAAAGGTGTCAATTGTATTTTGTTATGCTAACTCAACTGTAAAACCTAAGTTTCTTCATGCTTTATGTAAAAGTTTGTATCTTACCTATATTTTGAAAGGCCGGCCAACATAATTCATGAAATCATATTTAAATCACATCATGTAAAACTTTGAGTTTTTCTTTTAAATTTTTAATTTGTTTAATTAATTAAAATGATCAAATTATTGTAAAATATATTTTTTGTACAATTATGACTAAACCTATTGTAAAATTTTAATAAATTAAATATTTTATTTATCAATAATACTCTTAATTTATTACTTAACATTTATATATATGTATTAGTTTTAAATTATTTAGAACATATATGTTAATATATCCATTATAAAATTTTTATTTTTATAAAAATAAATAATTTAATATTTATATTCAAACGTGTATGTGAAAAAAAAATTAATTATATTCATATTTCAGTCAAATTCAGATTTTAATTATATTTAAACTTAAGATAGAAAAAATAAATACTACAGGTAGTGTTTGTATTTTCTGTTTAAATTTGAATATGGTTATAATATAAATTTAATTTAAATTTAAATTTGATTAATATATTTATTATTTTACTTTAAATGTTTGAGAGTTATTTCACGTTACCCCTAAATTTATTGAAATACATAAAAGATACACCAAATTTTGTAAAAGACATAACTTTAACTCAAATAACGATAAAATGATTATTTTATCCTTATTTTAAATAAAAAAAAATTTAAATCTAACTTAAATATAAATGAATAAATATCTTGATAATTTAAATATTTTATTTATTAATAATATTTTTAGGTAATTTTTTTTCTGTCTGAAGTCTGATATGGTTGAAATTTATATTTCAATTATTTTTTTAACTTAAATATTTAAATATAAATATTATATTATTTATTTTTTAAAAAATAAAAAATATGAAACTAATATATTGACATATATATACTAAAAAATCTTAAACTAATTATTAATAAATAAAATATTTAAATTGTTTAGATATTTATTTATTTAAGTTTAAATTAAAATTTTAACTTAATTATATTTAAATATTTAAATATAAAAAAATAAATAATTTTTAAATATTTAAATAATTATATTAAGATATAAGTTAAAACATTCTTACTGTTGTTAATTATATTTTAAGTCATCGGGGTCTAACAATACTTGATAATTGAACTACACATGACCCGACTTTCTATCTAATTTTATTCCCGTAAGAAAAGTTCAAAAATATATAAAGAATGAAAGTGCAAAATAATAATGGTCACAATAAAGTCAGGAAGTCATAGGTCAAAACCTATATGTCAACTCAACAACATTGAGTCCTTATGTTATAATATATTTTCAAATTAGGGACATATTCTACCTTTTATATAAAATAAGTCCCTAAAACTTAACACCTTCATTTAAATAACCGAAACACTATTTAGTATTAAATTATATACTTCTAGGGTTAGACTTTTACCACTTAGTTAGGCTCCCAATAAACTAATGTTGTGGCGTTCACAAATTTTTTTCTAATTATTTATATGAGTAGAAATTTTTTAATTTGAACATAAATTTGAATAATATTACTGTAATAATAATGTTAATGCTCAAGAAAATAAATATATTATATATATATTTTTTGAATATTACACACCATTTAATTTTGAGCGATGTTTGTCTATCTTCATGAGAGAGAAAATAGTATTCTTACGAAGGAGAAAAATCTACCAATATTATAATATAATAGATTCTACTTTTAAGTAAATGCATTAACACATAGGTGAGAAATAAATCCATACAATGATAAGAATCGAAGCCAACACCACCAAAAGGTATCGACTCCTAGCCACTTGAGTTAGTCCAAATTAGAGGTGACAAAACAGGCTGGCCGACCTGAACACGATATGGCCCAGTCCGTAAATAGTATTTGCACTGCCCGACATTGTTCACAGATTAGGTTAAGAAAAAAAGCCCGTTAACTGTGCCCGACCGTGTCATGAACAGTGTTAGTGCAGTGATGGGCAAAAAAAAATACATCGGTTACTATTTAACCCATAAATAGTAAAATTTAGTTATTATTTACGATGAACAATATACTATTTATTATAAATAGTGATACTGTATAGTCCAAGTGGACTGCATTTTAATGGACTGGGCTGGCATGATATAAACAGTAATCGTGCCGTAGGTCGAACTAAGTTTATATATTTTACTGTGCCTATCGTACTGGCTTAGTCCGAAAGCCCACATGGGCTCATTTTTCATGGGCTGTGCGAGTCCGGTATGGCCCATTTGTCAGCTCTAGTCCAAATGGTTAAATATAAACTCAAAACTTATATTTAAAGGATAGAATGATCATTTTCTTAAGGGACATAAATCTATTTGATATAAATAGAAACCTCCTGTGCAGATATTTATAAGAACGTAAATACTATGGACCTAAATGTTATTACTCTCTTATTATCTCCACCTTCTAGTTTCTTTTAATAAAAAAAGTGACAATAGAAAGAGGGATTATTAGAAAGAAAGAAGAAAGCAGAAAGAGAGCAGAAAAAGGAAAAGGTTGGATAGATTAGATTAGATTTAGCCGCCCAGAGAGAAGAAAGCGAGAAAAAAAAAATTTAAGAGTGATTATTTTGCATTGGCAATGAGTGCAGCAGTCTTACCAATGAGGCTTTTGCTGCCTCTTTCAACTACCACAAACACTTCCTTTTACTCTTCTGATTTTCCCTCCAAATCTCTCAAATCAACAAACCCTAATTTCAATTTATTCTCATATTCTTCTTCTTCTTCTTCAACTTCTTCTTCAGTTGGTTATGTGGGTTATCATCAACATTCATGTCCTTCCAGAAGAAGCGACAAAACGGTAAGCACACCCACTTGTAAATAGTGTTGTAAGCTCTTCTGGGTCTCTGTTTTATTGGTGAAAGGTTGATTTATTTGATGTTAAATTGGGACCCGGGTAGGTTTTAGGTCGGGCAATGAAAATGCTGTTCTGGGTATTTGTAATATTGATTAAATATTGGAACTTTTGGTTTTTAATTTCATTTTCATGTTACTTTTAGTAATTAGAGGTATAAACCCACATGCCATAATTTAATAAAGTCTGTTAATAAGTAGCTTTTGGAATGATTGGTTCTTCTTGTGCTGAAATTTTGAAATGTTCACATTTATATTGGTGAAAAATATTGAATCATAAGTTGTTAAATTGCATATTTTGGAAATTATAGAAGGAACTGAAGTGTGGAACCATGTGTATAGTTCAATAAAGTCTGTCAATATCTAGCTTATGGCATAAATAAACACTTCTTATTTTTGTTTGTGCAGTTTAGAGTTTATCTTACTGTTTGTCAATATGGGCAAGTAATAGTGAGTTACTTGATGTACGGCTCTCTGTGTCGCACTGAGTAGCAATTATAGTTTTGATGATTATATAAGTTGGTATATATATGATAGCAAGTACTTTTGAAAGTTTATATTTAGCTGTATTTCTTTTTTTGCCTTGGGGTGCAATTTGCGGTTAAATTAAAGGATATTCTATATAAAGGTGTTGAAAATTTTGGTAAGTTGTGGCTAAGAGGCATCTGTTAAGATATTGTAACACTTTTGTTTCTCTCTTTTCAAAAGTAGATACCAAAAGCTGAAAAGCAGGATGTGTTTTTTGCCCCCTTTATTTTCACTTCTTTGTATTAAATAACTGAAAGCACAAGAATTCGTCTGTAATAAGTATAATAGTTTCATGATGACTTGTTGATTGGCTACTTCACAAAAGATATTCAGATTTTTTGTAGACTGAGGTTGCACCTTTTTTCTGTTTTCTCTTTTCCATTTGAATGGATTTGAATTTTTATAGAATCTAAAGGGGTCTAAATTATAAGTCCAAATTATATGTTATTTTCTTGTTATGATGTCTAAATTTAAGCGAGTGATAATGGAGATTTTTGGAGGGAAAAAAAGGAGAGTGGATAAGGTTATGATGAGATATTGGTTTTCAGGGAAGGAAGTGAAAGAGAAAATATGTCATGAAATCAAAACATATTTTTGGTCTAGACAAAGTGATAAGACATTTGTTTTCGGTAAAACTTCCAAAGAAAACATTCATTATTTATATATAAGTATTTATAATGACCATTAAACTGGGGAATGAACAAACGCAATGGAGAACATCTCCATGACTTACTATAAAGATGTGTGAAGTCTTTTACCAGGAAAGAAAGAAAAAATTGAGTCTGTCTTATTTCCCAGGTATTGTGCAGAGGGCTTTAACTGTAGAAGCCATTATAGGGGGAAGGCTTAAAAGGACTTTAGAGTTAGATAATGCCTTTTTTTTAAAAAAAAAAAATAAAGTAAAATATCACTGAGGGAATAATTTAGTTAACTTACCCTTATTTGACTGAACATGATAAATTGAGTGAGAAGCTTTGGGGGTCATGGACATGACAATCATTCACATGGGTTGTTGAAGGATAAGAGATCTTGACAATTTAACAGTTTGTTTGATTGTTTGATGATTCTTGGCTTACAAAATTGATTACAACTGCATGTGTAGAATTCTCGTAGTTCATTATGTTTAAATTTATGCACTTTTAATTGTCTGGATTGCACATATATTTAACTTAAGTTTTTGAAATATTTGGCTTTCTTGAGTTGGTTACATTATTCCTGTATGTTTGGCATTGTGCTATTGCTTTGTCGGTTTATCACACAGATTCAAGTTTCCTTAGTGTTGAAGTGTGATGATCCTAAAATATGGATCTCTATACTTAAGTCTATCTTCTCTCAACACACACAAAAGATATATTTCTCTTTGAATTATTAACAGCACTCTTGAGCTTGTGCTTGTTAGATGTCCACCTCTCTGTTTGTTTGGTGCTCTCCTTTATCTGCAGTTGGTTTTCACTAATGATTTACTACCAGGGCCTGTGTTTTTATGTACTGGTATAGTGGCTTTGTGGACATATGAGAAGAGATCAAGACATGGATGGTTGGAAGTGTGAAGAAGAAGATAATGTAGTTGGCATGTTTGGTTCCGATGAAGATACTGGCACTCAGATTCCGACCCAAGCCCAATCGATTGTGGAAGGATCCGGGGCAGTTATGGTGTCAGAGTATAAACCAGTTCCTGATGTAGATTATCTACAGGTGTGTGAACTCTTTGTTCTAAAATTGTTTCAATTCCAAGCATGTGCATAATCTCTCTATATATATACATATTTTTCGCAGGAGTTGTTGGCCATCCAGCAGCAAGGACCCAGGGCCATTGGCTTTTTCGGGACACGGAATATGGGCTTCATGCATCAGGAACTCATTGAGATACTTAGCTATGCTTTGGTTATAACAGTAAGAAACCTATATTCATTGCAGTTTATCTTTGGTGCTGTGTTAGTGTTGATCTCATCAAATGTTGACAAAGCACTGGGCTTCACTCGCTTTTTTCCATTTTAGGCACTGACTGTGTATATTCCTGATATTGCTGCTTTACATTTCTTGCAGAAAAATCATATTTATACGTCAGGAGCATCCGGGACTAATGCAGCTGTTATCAGAGGAGCTTTAAGAGCAGAGAAACCAGAGTTGCTGACAGTAATTTTGCCTCAAAGCTTAAAGAAGCAACCACCTGAGAGTCAAGAATTATTGGCAAAAGTAAGAGTGTCTGTTTCAGGGTATTTTTGCAAATTATGGATTTCAGAAGTTAGCGTACTATTGCTGATAGGGTTTCTAAATGACAAATGATTCCGCTAAAAGAATTGAAGTAGTTCCCGTGTATAATGCATTTTAAATACATATGAGAACCAGTTGAACTTTGAACTGTATGATATGAAAAAAAATCAGTGAGGGAAGGGAAATAGACAGAAAATGCCAGGAATTTATGCCTTTTACATAAACCAAATCTGAGAAATAAACCAAATCTGAGAGATACCTGTGTAGGAACTTTCAGACTTCTTACTTATTCTGCTAGGAGTAAGATTTGTAAAGTCAGGAGAATTAGTAATCTTTTAATAACAGAATTTCGTCTAAATGAACTAAAAGCAATATGAAGATCTAATAGTGGAATTAAGAGGCTAAGACAATTAAATTACCAAAACAACTTTTGTGTCTAGGAATCACTTAAACTGCAGTTCTACCTTGCATCAAGAATACCCTTAACTCCTTAATTAGTAGAGCTTTGAATTACATGGAAATTATGAGTAAAATTCTTACCACATGGTTGCATCATTCTCCCCTGGTTGTAGAAAACACGAACTTGAGTGTTAACCTGTCAAAACTCTCAAAACTTCACTTGATTACCACAATTCAATTCTGTAGATTGCATAAGTTGAGTTCTGTATATAGAAGCAAGTAAATGCTAGATGATTACTTCATATTATAGTTTGAAATTTGTCACATATGATGAAAAAGTAATTGGGACCAATGCGCACTAATCATGACCTCTTTTTTTTATTTTAATCTGCTCAGACTTGTTGACTTGCATCTCTTTCTTGTGATCCCCATTGTCTTTGACTTTCGTTTCCATTTGATCCCTCCTTTCGTATATAAAGATAATGTCTTTATCTGCAAAATTAGGTTTTATGAATAGCTATTTTCAAGTATATTCTGTAGGGGGTTAGGCCCAACAGGCAGTTGAGACTGTAGGGTTGAAATCATAATTAGTGATAGAAACACAGAGATTGGCATCGCAGAAAACTTTCAATTTTTTGCTTGGTGATTATGGAAAATCGTACAAACAACATAAGCTATGAACATTAGAAAAAAATCGATTATTATCTCTAAGAAAAGATAAAATTTAAGATTTTGATACTTGGATGTGATAAAGAGATTCAAATCAGACTTATTACTGAAGTGATCAGTTCGCTTTCACAGATTGTACTGGTAAACTTTCCAGCTTGTAAGTTTCAAATTTCTTGCCTTATAATAGTAATCATCAGTATATGAGTAAGAATCATTTGCTTGAGAATTAGAATTTAGATTTGTAGGATTACGAGTATGGATTGAATTCTTGTTGTAGAGAATTATAAATTATTGCTACAAGCAGTTTATATCCTATCCTATTACCAGCGTTGGATTGTGATGCATGTAACACTGATAGTTCTACTACTAGAAATCCCAGGTTTTGTCTGACTGGGTTGAAATGTTTTCTGCATATTGCTATGATTTTCCTTGCAAAAGAAACAGATGGGAATTTAGGCGGCCGAGAAATACTAGATAATTCTACTTAGATGTGCAAACACCCTATGATGGAGAGATACAACACTGTAGCTATAGGGTGTTCTATATTTGATCATTGGTTCTATGAGGTGGTTTTCTATCTCTTATTACCATGATTATATACCATGGTCCAACCATCAGTGGCTATTAATTACTTGCCAATGCATTTTTTGGGTCATGAGTTGGCATTCCTTGCATGCTATTCAAAACAAGCTTGAGTTTCTCATGATAAGTTTGGGGCCATAATAATTGATTGACTGTTCTAGTGGGTTAGATCTGAGTGTATAATGAACTTTATTACTATATATTTTGCACAATGTTAGAAATTATCCTTGGCCTTCTCATAACTATTGCTTTGTTTTGGAATTTGAAGGTAAAGACTGTTATCGAGAAGCCTCATAACGATCATCTTCCCCTGATAGAAGCCAGCAGGTTTGCAATCTTTTTTCTCCTTCCTTTTTTTGAATAATTTATTCATTTTAACGACTTAGGGATCGCCTCAAGGGAATAGATAATGAAAAATAGTATCTGTTCTTACGCCGAAGATTTTTGAACTTTTGTGCTGGTCTCAACAATGTTGTGAACTGAGTGTGTCTGTCAGTATTGTTCTTGAGCAGATTTGAACCCATTTTGAGGATTTTATTTATTTTGCAGTATTATCAGAGATTAGATGCCAGTTACTTGGCAACTGTAGTTTCCTGCCACCTCTTGACAGCACCAAAATATCATTCCTATATCTGATGTTTAGATTAGTCAGAACATTCTGGCTTTTGATTTCTGCACATGTGCAAGATTAGCCTTTCTTATAGTTCACTAAACACTAGTTTGTCTCAAATTTTAATTATAATTTTCTGTGTTTTGATTTCCAGTTCACATAATATCTATATAGCTAACAAATGAACGCAACATCCCTTTTGATGTAATCCTATATCCCATTGTTTGTTTTTTCTCTACACTCCTGCAAGATTAGCTGTTATTTGTGGTCCGTTAAGAGCTAGTTTCTCTGATATTTTGTTTTCATCTCAAATTTTCATTTCTATCTTTTGTTGTGGTGAATTGCAGGCTGTGTAATATGGACATCATTTCACATGTACAGCAAGTAATCTGCTTTGCGTTCCATGACAGCAAGTTGCTGATGGAAACATGTCAAGAGGCGAAAAATCTCCGGAAAATCGTCACTCTCTTTTACCTGGACTGAATCAATTTGTTCATTTGTACATTGTTTTAGGGGAAGAAAGAAGGGAAGGAATTATTTTTGTTTGTAAATTAGGGGATGGAATCAGACTACAGAATTTGCTTACCTTATTTTGGTAGATTGTAATTGTGAATGGAGGCAGCCCATTTTGCTCCTCTTTCATTGGAAAGCCAAAGAGAAAATAATTCTTATTTCTTTTAATATTAATAGAAAAAATTGAACATATTCTGGAGAAATTTGAAACTTCTCATTCAAATGAATTTGTTCTTGCATTTTGATGTAACAAATTTGTTCTTGAAGATGATCTGATGATATTTTATGCTAGTTTTCGAAAATGCAAATAATGTATCTTCTGAACGATGATTCAAATGTGTAGTTCATTCTTAGTCGCAGATGGGGGCAAATGAATTTTTGATCTACATAGTGTGAAATGGCAAATATACCCTTATAAGTAAAAGAAGGGCAAAAGCCACATCTTTATGTTAAGTTGGACATGTTTTTGTATGTTGGTGTGGGCCACATGCCGTGCGCGTATTGGACCAGCCCACTACTGTAAGTCCCCTAACATATATCGCCCCGTTTATTCTCGGATCAGATTATTCCTCACTTCCAAAACCCACGACGCAATAACGACGTCGTTTCTGCAGCGGCGAAATCGTTTACTGCTACAACAGTCCGATATTTATCAGTCTTTTCATTCGCAGCTGCTACAACAAAACCCAAGCCGATTCCCTTCACAGTTCCCTTCACAGTTCCCTTCATCTTCTTCGTCTTCTTCAGAAACTCAAATGGCGGCGGCGAGAAGCGCGTTGCTGAAGCACCTGAGAGTGAACGTAAACGCTGTGCCCCGAAACCCTAACCCCCTATTCTCTCTCTCGTTCAACGCCATACGCCGTCATTTCTCCGAAGAGCTCAGAGGCACTTTCCTCGAAAAATCCGAAGTAACCGATCGCGTCATTCGCGTCGTTAAAGAATTCCAGAAAGTTGACCCTTCTAAGGTATTAACTTTCTTTTCCCTTTTGGATTTTCTTTTTTTAAAAAGAGGCTTTTTCGGAATCAATTAATTCCAGAATTTGATGCTTTCAACGTCAATTTTTCTTATATCCAAGATTTCAACATTAGGTTTATGCATTTTTACGCGGGGGGGGGGGGGGGGGGGGGGGGGGGGTGGGGGGGGGAAGGGAATGGAAGAGTGTGGGAAGTTTGGGGTTAATGTTCTGCAAGGTGAATTTGCTTGGTCGAAGAAGAGTGAAAGAATTAGATTTGGGTGATTACTGAAATTTGTGGAGTTTGTTTTTGGCTAGTAAGAGAT
>CM051397.1:15813979-15978848 GCA_028052125.1 Melia azedarach | reverse complement strand
CTTTTTTTGCCTTGGGGTGCAATTTGCGGTTAAATTAAAGGATATTCTATATAAAGGTGTTGAAAATTTTGGTAAGTTGTGGCTAAGAGGCATCTGTTAAGATATTGTAACACTTTTGTTTCTCTCTTTTCAAAAGTAGATACCAAAAGCTGAAAAGCAGGATGTGTTTTTTGCCCCCTTTATTTTCACTTCTTTGTATTAAATAACTGAAAGCACAAGAATTCGTCTGTAATAAGTATAATAGTTTCATGATGACTTGTTGATTGGCTACTTCACAAAAGATATTCAGATTTTTTGTAGACTGAGGTTGCACCTTTTTTCTGTTTTCTCTTTTCCATTTGAATGGATTTGAATTTTTATAGAATCTAAAGGGGTCTAAATTATAAGTCCAAATTATATGTTATTTTCTTGTTATGATGTCTAAATTTAAGCGAGTGATAATGGAGATTTTTGGAGGGAAAAAAAGGAGAGTGGATAAGGTTATGATGAGATATTGGTTTTCAGGGAAGGAAGTGAAAGAGAAAATATGTCATGAAATCAAAACATATTTTTGGTCTAGACAAAGTGATAAGACATTTGTTTTCGGTAAAACTTCCAAAGAAAACATTCATTATTTATATATAAGTATTTATAATGACCATTAAACTGGGGAATGAACAAACGCAATGGAGAACATCTCCATGACTTACTATAAAGATGTGTGAAGTCTTTTACCAGGAAAGAAAGAAAAAATTGAGTCTGTCTTATTTCCCAGGTATTGTGCAGAGGGCTTTAACTGTAGAAGCCATTATAGGGGGAAGGCTTAAAAGGACTTTAGAGTTAGATAATGCCTTTTTTTTAAAAAAAAAAAATAAAGTAAAATATCACTGAGGGAATAATTTAGTTAACTTACCCTTATTTGACTGAACATGATAAATTGAGTGAGAAGCTTTGGGGGTCATGGACATGACAATCATTCACATGGGTTGTTGAAGGATAAGAGATCTTGACAATTTAACAGTTTGTTTGATTGTTTGATGATTCTTGGCTTACAAAATTGATTACAACTGCATGTGTAGAATTCTCGTAGTTCATTATGTTTAAATTTATGCACTTTTAATTGTCTGGATTGCACATATATTTAACTTAAGTTTTTGAAATATTTGGCTTTCTTGAGTTGGTTACATTATTCCTGTATGTTTGGCATTGTGCTATTGCTTTGTCGGTTTATCACACAGATTCAAGTTTCCTTAGTGTTGAAGTGTGATGATCCTAAAATATGGATCTCTATACTTAAGTCTATCTTCTCTCAACACACACAAAAGATATATTTCTCTTTGAATTATTAACAGCACTCTTGAGCTTGTGCTTGTTAGATGTCCACCTCTCTGTTTGTTTGGTGCTCTCCTTTATCTGCAGTTGGTTTTCACTAATGATTTACTACCAGGGCCTGTGTTTTTATGTACTGGTATAGTGGCTTTGTGGACATATGAGAAGAGATCAAGACATGGATGGTTGGAAGTGTGAAGAAGAAGATAATGTAGTTGGCATGTTTGGTTCCGATGAAGATACTGGCACTCAGATTCCGACCCAAGCCCAATCGATTGTGGAAGGATCCGGGGCAGTTATGGTGTCAGAGTATAAACCAGTTCCTGATGTAGATTATCTACAGGTGTGTGAACTCTTTGTTCTAAAATTGTTTCAATTCCAAGCATGTGCATAATCTCTCTATATATATACATATTTTTCGCAGGAGTTGTTGGCCATCCAGCAGCAAGGACCCAGGGCCATTGGCTTTTTCGGGACACGGAATATGGGCTTCATGCATCAGGAACTCATTGAGATACTTAGCTATGCTTTGGTTATAACAGTAAGAAACCTATATTCATTGCAGTTTATCTTTGGTGCTGTGTTAGTGTTGATCTCATCAAATGTTGACAAAGCACTGGGCTTCACTCGCTTTTTTCCATTTTAGGCACTGACTGTGTATATTCCTGATATTGCTGCTTTACATTTCTTGCAGAAAAATCATATTTATACGTCAGGAGCATCCGGGACTAATGCAGCTGTTATCAGAGGAGCTTTAAGAGCAGAGAAACCAGAGTTGCTGACAGTAATTTTGCCTCAAAGCTTAAAGAAGCAACCACCTGAGAGTCAAGAATTATTGGCAAAAGTAAGAGTGTCTGTTTCAGGGTATTTTTGCAAATTATGGATTTCAGAAGTTAGCGTACTATTGCTGATAGGGTTTCTAAATGACAAATGATTCCGCTAAAAGAATTGAAGTAGTTCCCGTGTATAATGCATTTTAAATACATATGAGAACCAGTTGAACTTTGAACTGTATGATATGAAAAAAAATCAGTGAGGGAAGGGAAATAGACAGAAAATGCCAGGAATTTATGCCTTTTACATAAACCAAATCTGAGAAATAAACCAAATCTGAGAGATACCTGTGTAGGAACTTTCAGACTTCTTACTTATTCTGCTAGGAGTAAGATTTGTAAAGTCAGGAGAATTAGTAATCTTTTAATAACAGAATTTCGTCTAAATGAACTAAAAGCAATATGAAGATCTAATAGTGGAATTAAGAGGCTAAGACAATTAAATTACCAAAACAACTTTTGTGTCTAGGAATCACTTAAACTGCAGTTCTACCTTGCATCAAGAATACCCTTAACTCCTTAATTAGTAGAGCTTTGAATTACATGGAAATTATGAGTAAAATTCTTACCACATGGTTGCATCATTCTCCCCTGGTTGTAGAAAACACGAACTTGAGTGTTAACCTGTCAAAACTCTCAAAACTTCACTTGATTACCACAATTCAATTCTGTAGATTGCATAAGTTGAGTTCTGTATATAGAAGCAAGTAAATGCTAGATGATTACTTCATATTATAGTTTGAAATTTGTCACATATGATGAAAAAGTAATTGGGACCAATGCGCACTAATCATGACCTCTTTTTTTTATTTTAATCTGCTCAGACTTGTTGACTTGCATCTCTTTCTTGTGATCCCCATTGTCTTTGACTTTCGTTTCCATTTGATCCCTCCTTTCGTATATAAAGATAATGTCTTTATCTGCAAAATTAGGTTTTATGAATAGCTATTTTCAAGTATATTCTGTAGGGGGTTAGGCCCAACAGGCAGTTGAGACTGTAGGGTTGAAATCATAATTAGTGATAGAAACACAGAGATTGGCATCGCAGAAAACTTTCAATTTTTTGCTTGGTGATTATGGAAAATCGTACAAACAACATAAGCTATGAACATTAGAAAAAAATCGATTATTATCTCTAAGAAAAGATAAAATTTAAGATTTTGATACTTGGATGTGATAAAGAGATTCAAATCAGACTTATTACTGAAGTGATCAGTTCGCTTTCACAGATTGTACTGGTAAACTTTCCAGCTTGTAAGTTTCAAATTTCTTGCCTTATAATAGTAATCATCAGTATATGAGTAAGAATCATTTGCTTGAGAATTAGAATTTAGATTTGTAGGATTACGAGTATGGATTGAATTCTTGTTGTAGAGAATTATAAATTATTGCTACAAGCAGTTTATATCCTATCCTATTACCAGCGTTGGATTGTGATGCATGTAACACTGATAGTTCTACTACTAGAAATCCCAGGTTTTGTCTGACTGGGTTGAAATGTTTTCTGCATATTGCTATGATTTTCCTTGCAAAAGAAACAGATGGGAATTTAGGCGGCCGAGAAATACTAGATAATTCTACTTAGATGTGCAAACACCCTATGATGGAGAGATACAACACTGTAGCTATAGGGTGTTCTATATTTGATCATTGGTTCTATGAGGTGGTTTTCTATCTCTTATTACCATGATTATATACCATGGTCCAACCATCAGTGGCTATTAATTACTTGCCAATGCATTTTTTGGGTCATGAGTTGGCATTCCTTGCATGCTATTCAAAACAAGCTTGAGTTTCTCATGATAAGTTTGGGGCCATAATAATTGATTGACTGTTCTAGTGGGTTAGATCTGAGTGTATAATGAACTTTATTACTATATATTTTGCACAATGTTAGAAATTATCCTTGGCCTTCTCATAACTATTGCTTTGTTTTGGAATTTGAAGGTAAAGACTGTTATCGAGAAGCCTCATAACGATCATCTTCCCCTGATAGAAGCCAGCAGGTTTGCAATCTTTTTTCTCCTTCCTTTTTTTGAATAATTTATTCATTTTAACGACTTAGGGATCGCCTCAAGGGAATAGATAATGAAAAATAGTATCTGTTCTTACGCCGAAGATTTTTGAACTTTTGTGCTGGTCTCAACAATGTTGTGAACTGAGTGTGTCTGTCAGTATTGTTCTTGAGCAGATTTGAACCCATTTTGAGGATTTTATTTATTTTGCAGTATTATCAGAGATTAGATGCCAGTTACTTGGCAACTGTAGTTTCCTGCCACCTCTTGACAGCACCAAAATATCATTCCTATATCTGATGTTTAGATTAGTCAGAACATTCTGGCTTTTGATTTCTGCACATGTGCAAGATTAGCCTTTCTTATAGTTCACTAAACACTAGTTTGTCTCAAATTTTAATTATAATTTTCTGTGTTTTGATTTCCAGTTCACATAATATCTATATAGCTAACAAATGAACGCAACATCCCTTTTGATGTAATCCTATATCCCATTGTTTGTTTTTTCTCTACACTCCTGCAAGATTAGCTGTTATTTGTGGTCCGTTAAGAGCTAGTTTCTCTGATATTTTGTTTTCATCTCAAATTTTCATTTCTATCTTTTGTTGTGGTGAATTGCAGGCTGTGTAATATGGACATCATTTCACATGTACAGCAAGTAATCTGCTTTGCGTTCCATGACAGCAAGTTGCTGATGGAAACATGTCAAGAGGCGAAAAATCTCCGGAAAATCGTCACTCTCTTTTACCTGGACTGAATCAATTTGTTCATTTGTACATTGTTTTAGGGGAAGAAAGAAGGGAAGGAATTATTTTTGTTTGTAAATTAGGGGATGGAATCAGACTACAGAATTTGCTTACCTTATTTTGGTAGATTGTAATTGTGAATGGAGGCAGCCCATTTTGCTCCTCTTTCATTGGAAAGCCAAAGAGAAAATAATTCTTATTTCTTTTAATATTAATAGAAAAAATTGAACATATTCTGGAGAAATTTGAAACTTCTCATTCAAATGAATTTGTTCTTGCATTTTGATGTAACAAATTTGTTCTTGAAGATGATCTGATGATATTTTATGCTAGTTTTCGAAAATGCAAATAATGTATCTTCTGAACGATGATTCAAATGTGTAGTTCATTCTTAGTCGCAGATGGGGGCAAATGAATTTTTGATCTACATAGTGTGAAATGGCAAATATACCCTTATAAGTAAAAGAAGGGCAAAAGCCACATCTTTATGTTAAGTTGGACATGTTTTTGTATGTTGGTGTGGGCCACATGCCGTGCGCGTATTGGACCAGCCCACTACTGTAAGTCCCCTAACATATATCGCCCCGTTTATTCTCGGATCAGATTATTCCTCACTTCCAAAACCCACGACGCAATAACGACGTCGTTTCTGCAGCGGCGAAATCGTTTACTGCTACAACAGTCCGATATTTATCAGTCTTTTCATTCGCAGCTGCTACAACAAAACCCAAGCCGATTCCCTTCACAGTTCCCTTCACAGTTCCCTTCATCTTCTTCGTCTTCTTCAGAAACTCAAATGGCGGCGGCGAGAAGCGCGTTGCTGAAGCACCTGAGAGTGAACGTAAACGCTGTGCCCCGAAACCCTAACCCCCTATTCTCTCTCTCGTTCAACGCCATACGCCGTCATTTCTCCGAAGAGCTCAGAGGCACTTTCCTCGAAAAATCCGAAGTAACCGATCGCGTCATTCGCGTCGTTAAAGAATTCCAGAAAGTTGACCCTTCTAAGGTATTAACTTTCTTTTCCCTTTTGGATTTTCTTTTTTTAAAAAGAGGCTTTTTCGGAATCAATTAATTCCAGAATTTGATGCTTTCAACGTCAATTTTTCTTATATCCAAGATTTCAACATTAGGTTTATGCATTTTTACGCGGGGGGGGGGGGGGGGGGGGGGGGGGGGGGGGGGGGGTGGGGGGGGGAAGGGAATGGAAGAGTGTGGGAAGTTTGGGGTTAATGTTCTGCAAGGTGAATTTGCTTGGTCGAAGAAGAGTGAAAGAATTAGATTTGGGTGATTACTGAAATTTGTGGAGTTTGTTTTTGGCTAGTAAGAGATTTCATAGGAAGTACATTGCAAAACTTTCGTACTTATGTGAAAAAAATATCAACTTTTCCAAGAATGATGTACTTTGAAGTTGTTGTTTTATTGCACTTGTATGTTGTTAGTGGGAAAAATTGATTTTCTTTTGTTGAAGTAACAATCGTATTTAGCTATTGAGGCTTATGTTTACCAAAACAGTTGTGGGGGTGGAGGGCATACTAATCATTTTGTTGTTTTGATGTAAATTTGGTTGGAATTCTTCCTCCTGAGAATTTAGTTTTTCTGAAAGTGATGTGTAACTCCATTTTACAACATTTTTGTAAATATATTGTGCCTTTAGTAGATGTTTATTATGTCTAATGCAATGTAAGGTGGCGTTTGCTATGATCTCTTTATTCCAACAGCACATTTGTGTACGCATGCATGCTTGTATATATGCTCTCATGAACATGCATTCAGCATTTGTATTTACAGATGTGTTAGTACATTACATATATATTTCTGCATTTGGTTATGTACATGTGAGTCTTTTGTACTTATGTATATACGTATGTACGTGCTTTGAAAATTGTATATGGCGAACATGGTCTGGGAATCTGCTAGAGTTGGAGCTCATATATGAGTCTTGAATCAGTTTAAGGTTATAGCGAAGATGAATTTAAGATTATGACTTGATCTAACTTGTAAGAATCGGGCATGTATTATTATTTGTGTAGGCAAAGTCATGATATTAACTGTAAACTTATGAGTAGGGACTTACTATGCTGGTTTTAATCAATATATCTTCCATATTGGACCACGTCTGGCAGCTAACTAATAGGAAACTTGTAACTTTTTGCAATAGCTTTGCTTACCAATGTGAATTCACATTTGTGGTTTGTGGCCCAAATAGCACACTACTCCCTTTATTCTGTCAATGAGGCCAGCATAAAGATGGATAAGTTGAATTTAATTCTGACAACTACTCTTCAATTATATTAAAAGTTTAGGATTTAGGGTAGTATGAGGAATTCAAAAATAAGCTTTTAGCACAAATCTTCTTACCTTACAAATTTTACTTGTTTGTAATGCATTTGCACTAAAGGAACACTTAAAGAAGCATTGCATTGGAAAGCATGAAACATATTGATAATTATTTTAGTAGTATTAGTCACATGTTGGCTTAGTGAAACTTACAGCTGACACTCCTCAATAAAGGAGATTGCTTTAGCTTTTATACATTGGCAGAGCACTCAGTAGTCATATTCTGGTCATGCCACAACTGATTTGCTAATTAAGTGGTGCTTCTCTTATGAAATTCATAAATCCAATGGAATCCATTATGTTCCAAGTTCATTTTGTGTTTTGGAGTTGGTCATTATACATATGTCCTGGAGTTACTGTTGGGTAAATTTTGAAGTTCTTTACATTTTTGTTTCACCCTTGTATGCTTCTACACCAAATAGGGTTAACATATAGCCTGTAGTACTCCATGTATGGCAGCATTGAACAATTTTAAGTTTGGGGGTGCTACGTGGATTCCGACTTTTGTTTTAATCAGTGAAAATATGAATTCGACATGGCTGTATGTTATGATTACAGAATACATAATTTTTGAGATGTGGCTGCCCCTCGAAGCTTAATCTTCTCCATCTTATTCTCTTCACTTGTTTATCTAATTCCCTCTAGTTTGTGGGCATGTGCTATGGGTTTGTGAATTATGCCCCACCTTGTACACTCTTTATCAGGCCAGATACCATAAAATCTTGTTCTCTTCTAGCAATGACATTACATGGTACTTGTACGATGAATCATAATTTGGAAGTCTGGTTTTTCTCTTCTGCAGGTTACACCTACTGCCCACTTCCAGAATGATCTTGGTTTAGATAGTTTAGACACTGTGGAAGTTGTGATGGCACTTGAAGAAGAATTCGGATTTGAGATCCCAGACAATGAAGCAGACAAAATCACTAACATCAATACGGCTGTTGATTTCATCTCTTCTCACCCTCAAGCTAAGTAGGCCAGAATATGAAGTTCTATGATCTTTTGATGTTTGAAATTAGATGCAGCAATATAATTCCCGTATCTGGGTACCTTCTTTTGTTCTTTTAAAACTACCAAATTTTACCGAATGATTTTGCTACATTTCAACTCTGTTTGGAGAGGATTGTTTTCAGTTTTTGCCACATCAAAAAATGCTTTCCTTCCAATTTGTGGAAAGAAATTGTAATGGTCTAGTTATTTCATTACGCACATACGATGTTTCATTTGAATAAAAATCGTGTAGGACATGGCATGTTAGCAAATTTTCACTGGCATGGAAGTTAATATTTACTTGAAATGTGATTTACAATCAAGGGATGTTCTTTTCTTTCTTTTTTCTTCTGATTTCCCTGTTTAAAATATCTTTCCCTGATATACTTTGTTAGTGGAGATAGCAAGAGAGAGATTTGATTCAGTTTATGTTTCTTGCAAAAACTTGTTCTAGCTCAAAAGAGTGATTTTATGAGCAACTTTGAACATTTTTAAGGTAAAAAATGATGATTGATAGTATTTTTTAAAAATATTTTTTTTATATTTAGAATTGGAAGTAGAAATCGGGATTTATAAACAATTGAAGATCCTATGTTATGTTAACTGCAAACAAAATAAACAAATGAACTGAAGAAAGCTCAGATATCAATTTCCAAGAGGAAAATTCAAAACTATGCAGCCGAACACGGTGGTCGGCTACGGATTCAACCAGCGGCTACCGGCCAAACAAAATTTTTTAATTTTTTGAAAATATATGTATTTTTAATTTCTTTAAATAATAAATTTAGTAATAAACAAGATTGAATTTAAATATTTTATTACATTTTCTGAATGTATTAATTACAATATATTTATTATACATTAATTTATAAATATTAAATTTAATTTTAATAGTCAAAAATATAAAAAATTGTGTATGTTCATAAAAGAGTAACACATTATTGAATGATTCATTGGTTGATTATATTACTAACATTCTTGATATTTACAAAAGATCCTTGTTAAGATATTTTGTTACATCATTATACAACTATTCAATCTCATATTATGATTCCTTATGAAGTGTATATATATATTTTTTATTAAATTCATAATTATTAATGTATTTTATATATTCAACAATATGTTATATTATATATAATAAAATAACTGTACGGTGACACCATAGGAAAAGTCTAATTTAAGACCTTTTTTATATTTTAAGGAAAATGAGATCGTATATACACTTCAATTCTATTAATTTTAAAAATAATAAATTAGAATACAAATTTTTTAAATTTAACAATTTAGTCCCTGCCGTAGTGCCGTGCCGTGCCGGATCTGGCTATCTGCTAACTGCTCTTTTTACCTCATTTTAATATACTGAATTAGAGATTAAAATGTTAAATTGAAAACATTATAGTTTATTTTGTTATTTTTTAAAGTTTAGGGATAAAAATATTATTAGTCCAAACCCTTATAGGCTTCCCTATTGCCATCAATATAGCCTCCGTCTTCTTCCTCATCCTGCCGTGGACTCGGGGTGAAGACTTTGAAGTTTCCAAAGAAAATAATGGTCAACTCCAAAGTCTTCAGTCACATAAGCCCTTCTCCTTGTACAGAATTACAAGAACGCCCTATTACTGGTTAAAGTGGGACCTTAATGAAACCCTCCACAAACATCAAACAATCATGTGCAATGAAAAAGCAAGAAAGCATATATAACTTTTTAGAAGGGAAATTTAATTTGAAAATTAATTTACTATGACTTGTAGAATAAGAGGATTGACTTGACCTTGATGTTTTGCTTCCAATTTTTTGTCTTTCATGAAGTGGAAAATGTGGCCACGTTGACCTACAAGT
Source organism: Melia azedarach (assembly GCA_028052125.1). Taxonomy (NCBI): domain Eukaryota; kingdom Viridiplantae; phylum Streptophyta; class Magnoliopsida; order Sapindales; family Meliaceae; genus Melia; species Melia azedarach. Next base: position 15,968,774 of record CM051397.1, on the reverse strand, counting down.
CATGGAGACTAAAGATGTGAAAATTCATAGCAGAATTCGAAAAGAAATTACGCGAAAATTAAGTAATTAATTTAAAATTTTTATTTTTTCGATATATTATTTTAAAAAAATGTATCAGTTGAATCAGCTAATATTTATATATCTAATAATATTCTATATGTTTTTAAGATATATTAAGATAATTTTATTTGTTCAAGTTATACCGTCTTATGATCTTTTATTTTTAAATATTATAAAAATAAACTTAACTCTTTCTTAATCTAGTGAGTGAAGTATTTGAATTTTAAACTTATTTACTACAATTATTTTATCGAGTTAATTAAAATTTATTTATTCTTAATATAAGATTGTGTTGAAATCTTTTTACTTTTACAACAATGATAGGAATACAATTTTTTATACAAATTGATAAGATATCATAGTATTAATTATCATATGATTCACATTATTTATTTTTATTAACGACGTCGATTTTATATTTACATCAACTAATATTATAATGGCAAAGAGTTTGTATTCTTAATATTATCATTCCTTTTATTTCTTAATTTTATTGCAAAATTAAAAATGAAAACTTGCTTGTGATTTATTCTTATACCATCTTTCTTTTTGTATCATTCTTTTCCCCTTCTCAATCATGAGAATTTCTAATAGAATACCCAAAAAGAACATTTTGAATGGGCAGGGTAGGTGCTTCACTTAATTAATTAATTAATTAATTTATTTATTAAATTCTTGAATAAATGATTTCTTTTCTATCCATCACTTTCCATGAAGTTTACAACTTGGAAAGTGGCCACCAAGAGAAACAATAAGTGGCAAACACAATTAATATATTTTTGAACATTAGGGTTTGGCTATTGTAGAGAAGGACATCAATAAATCTACATTATTATAAATTACAATACTTAATGAACCTAATTTCAATGTAAAACTTGTATAGTTTGTAAGATGATATCTTACAATCTTGATATAAATAAAAAAAAATCAATAATATATACTTTTTACTTAAAAAATATACAATATATTCTAAATAAAAATTTTATATAAACATACTTAATAGGAGGACAAGAAAGATTGATTCACCCTATTTTTTTACTTCCTATTGACAAAACAATAAACAAAAAGAAACCAACAAATCATTTCACTTTTTTTCTTTTTATAAATGATTTAAAATATTTTTATTTATTTTTAACGAGACATTTTCAACCAAATTGAACTCAAGTTGTTCATGTTTATTCTTATTAATTCATTTTTACATGTACTTTATTTATATTTCAATTCATTTTTCTTTTATTATGAAAGATAAAATACACTAAAGTAGTTTATACAATAATTAGTAAAAATTAGTGTAAAATTTAATAACTTATTCGTGGTAGTTATGTAATAAATAAAATTAATTTTTTTAAAAAGTTTTTTTATAATATATTGAGTGGAAATCTTTCCTGTACTAATATCGGAATTAATTAATTAATAAAAAAAAAAGTAAGTTAACAGTACCTCTTCTCAATTCTTTTTTGTAAGAGGCCACAATGCAATTGGACAAGCCAACGTCTAGCTCGCTTCTCATTGGCTAAAAGCTTCAAAAAGTCTTAAATTATTACGAAGCAAATGGACCCCACTCTTGATTAAATAATTAGTCAATTTCTCAAGACATTGTTCCCACTTTCTCGATCAAATTCCAAATAAGTCCCAATGTTTGTGAAAACATCATTTTAGTCAATTAATTTGCAACATAGTCATTCAGGTCCCTCTCTCTGTCTGAGTCGGAGTCTCTCAGTCTCTCCAGTCAAACTCCTTGTCTTGGCACTGACGTTGGACGAAAAATAATGGTTGCAGTAATTTATATTAGTGTATCATATTTACTTTATATGAAATAAAGAGAGAATAATAATTTTAAGTTGATATGAAAAATTAATCTAATACAAGATTTAGTGAGTCATATTTCTGTCATTTGTTTAATATATTCTAAAATATTTTCTAAAAAATATCAATAATATTACTGGTCCCAAATTCTAAGGACTTTAAAAATATAGTTAAATTCTTAAAATATGGTAAATATAATAAAGGGGTCGAATGAAAAACTTTATAAATTACTTGAGAAAGTGATATTTTATTAAAATGCAATAACTTATCTAGAAGTTTCCCCACTTTCTCCAAAATGACCAATCCCACTCAAGAAACACGGTAGAAAATGTAAATCACGCAATGGCAAAAACGGTAATTAAATACAAATGCAAGGGCAACAGTCAATCAAGCTTTCTATAACTAGCCAAGCTCGAGTACTTTCTTGCAAGAGCCAGAGTCCGCAGATGGCGGAAATTCTTAACGCTAATCTCCTGGCGCTTAAGCTGCTTGTACTCTTCCTTTGCATTCAAATTTCAGTTTCTGAGATCATTTTTGAAGAGCGATTCGACGGTAGAATTGCTTTTAACTCATGCTTCAGCTGCTTGTACCTTTTATTTTTCTAATTTTTTTTAAAATTTTATTTCATGATTTTTGCCACGTCATTAACGGTAAAACTCTATGTTTACTTACTCACTGCATACAGTTAGAAGTGTGCGTTAGTTAACAGCCATTTTTGTTTGGTTGGCGAGAAAATGCGAGAAAATAAAACATGCGAGAAAATAAAACAAGTCAAAACTTGGAGTAGAAATGAAAGTTTATGGTACTTTTTTATTCAAAATGTTCTGTTTGGAGACTGAGAAGTTGCAGGAAATTGTTGTTTTGTTAGTGAGAAAATGCGGGAAAATTAAACGGGTCAAAGTTTGAAGTAGAAATTGAAGTTTATAATGCATTTTTTTTTTGGCTTTGAATAGATCGTGATATCATCATTTTTTTCAGTAGAAATGTACTGTTTGGATACTGAGAAGTTGCGGCAAAGTGAAAGAAAATTAAAAATCAGTTTTTTTTTTAATTTTTTTTTTGTTTTAAGGATTGTTTTGCTGCTTTACGAGAGTGAGTAATGGGCAAAAGGGATAAAAAATGAGGCAAGTAACAGTGAATAACTGTGAAAATATAAACGCATTGTGAGTTTCTAAATTGACTTATGGTTGACTTGTGACTGTTTGTTGAATTTTCTCGCTAATAAACAGATTAGTTTCTAATAAGTTGTTTCCCAGAAAATAATTTCATAACTCTGATTTTTTTGTAAATGTGATTTTGTTTTTAAGAAATGGGATTCTGGGGCTATGTATATGTATGTATACGGTATATATTTGAAATTTTTAATGAATTTTTTTTTTCCCTTGAATCTGCTATGGGGAACAGATGACTGGCGAAGTCGTTGGGTAATATCTGATTGGAAAAGAAGTGAAGGAAAAGCTGGTACTTTTAAGCACACGGCTGGGAAGTGGCACGGTGATCCGGATGATAAAGGTACAGTCTCAAACTGTTGGTTTCCTGATTAACTTCTGAATGACGAAAATCCTTTCAGGTGCATTTGAAGTTGAAATTATTAGTGTCTATGTATTTAGTAGCTAGTTTGTAGGCTTTAGGAAATGTTAGGCCAGAGTTTCTTCAATTCCATTTTTTTAAATTTAGTTATTGGTTTCTAAATGGATAAAAGAATAGCACTTGGTTAGGAAATTAACTGCTTGTATTGTTTTGCTGCTTCAAGATCTTCTATTGTGTATTGCTCTTGATTTTGTATCATATAATTTACTTGAAGAGTTGGAATCATCATGTCATGATCATAGTCATACGAGACTAGCCTCAAGGAATGTTACAATGATTTTATGAGTAGCCGTAAGAGAGTTTTTCTGTTCGTATTCTGGTCTGAGGTAAGAGTTCAAGGAGGAAGACCATTCACGGCCTTTGCATGTGTTTAGTGTGTTTCTGGTTTGTTAGACTTGATGGACTATCTGAATGTCCTACAGACTCAGTGTTGGATTTTAATTGAAGTTGACCCACTAATCATAAGTCATAATACTTTGGCAAAGTAAACAAATTTAAATGAGATGTTGTCCGATTTTGGTTCTCTACTGAATTGAAGGTAAACTTGTGCAGAAATGCCAAGCGAATTTCCTTGAAATGGCATCCCTATTGGCATGAGGGGAAATTGAATTTGTAAAGGCAATGGTTTTGGAAAAAGGGTTAAGAAATTGAACTAATACAAAAGCAAGCCAAAATGAAATTCCTGGAAATTGTGTGCAAATCCTTCCTACTAAAGTAGAAGTCATCTACAAAAATTATGCATGTGACAGTGGAACAGTTACAGATTATTGGCTGCCCACTGAGAGCTGCCTCTTCATTATTACATTTTATGGTTTGTGTAATAAGTTTATATTATTGTAGGTATTCAAACTCACTTGGATGCCAGACACTATGCCATATCTGCCAAAATACCAGAATTCAGCAACAAAAATAGAACATTGGTCCTCCAGTATTCTATAAGACTTGAGCAGGAAATTGAATGTGGTGGTGGTTACATAAAACTTCTCTCTGGATATGTCAATCAAAAGAAATTTGGAGGGGATACTCCATACAGGTATGTTTCATACTAGACATGTTTCATTTGATTTGTTTCTCATTTGTTTGAAGTGAGGTAGTACCATTTGGAGCCTCTAAACAACTGTCCTCTCTGCAGTGTTTGATAATACTGGATGTGGGAAAAGCTAAACTAAGAAAATTATCTGTGAAACATACTAGATTGCACATGGGAAACTAATTTATGTTAGAGAGATTTAAAGCTCATAGGTTAAGTGAATGGCTTTTGGGTCTTCACTGGATGTGATACATTGTACTATTTGCATTTTTGGTTTCATGTCTGTTAGTGAAGGAGATTCACTGATATATATTTGTAAAAATATACAGTCTAGTTTAGAATGGATTCGACACAATGCCAACCTGACAAATTCATTATATGATGTCATTTAGTATCGACTCTAAACTGTTTGTTTAAGATAACACAAATAGAATTCCTTACAAGTGATGATGTGTTTGGGGAAGTTTAGATGACTGAACACTTCAATTTTAGCTGTGAATCAGTAATATGCGGTGGATTCCTTTTAGTATCTGCCTAAAGAAAGTTTCTGAAGTTATTTCAAAATCAACTAGAAACCGTGAAGAATAGTTTTCTGGAAAAAGAAAAGGAAAAAATTATCTTTTCATGAATCAATAATAGGACAAATATTCATGTTCTTTCTCTTTCTCTTTTTTTAATTTCTAAACTTGTTTCTCTTCTTAATTGATTGAGTTCTTACTTGTCTTCACTGTACTCTGGAAATGTTATTGCCTAACAAACATTATGTGGGCAGTGTGATGTTTGGACCAGATATATGTGGCTCACAAAAGAAGCATCTCCATCTCATACTCTCTTATCAGGGCCAGAATTATCCCATCAAGAAGGAGTTGGAATGCGAAACAGACAAGTTAACTCATTTCTATACATTTATTCTTCGTCCTGATGCCAGTTATAGCATCCTCATCGACAATCGAGAAAGGGATTCTGGTAGCATGTATACAGATTGGGATATCCTTCCTCCAAGGAAAATCAAAGATGTCAAAGCAAAAAAGGTTTCATCCTCAGCTTAGAACTCAGTAGGCATTAAACTTAGATTATTTAATGACATAACTTTTGTTTTAATTGTCTATTCTTGAGTATCAATTTCTCCTTGGCAATTCATTTAGTTTCAGCCACCTTATCAAGGTTAAATTTAGTTTTTACTTTCTGTATCATGATTATTTGCTTGCTATGATTCACAGCCAGTAGATTGGGATGATAGAGAATATATTGATGATCCTAATGATGTCAAACCTGAGGTATGATCCTTCTTCCCTCAACAATCATCCATGTGATTTGAAATTGCAATGCATAAAGTATGCAATGTCAATTTTTGTACGTTCGGTCTTGTAGGGATATGATTCAATTCCAAAAGAGATTCCGGATCCAAAGGCTAAAAGGGTTAGTAAATCACTTGAGCAACAATAATATATTCAAAACATGCATATGAATGCTGTCCAGGTTTTCAATATTGAACCCACCTCTAGACACTTTGGTGGTTATGTCTTCTAAAGACTGCTTTACTTCTTATTAGTTTATATTTTCATTTCACTTGTTTAAATTTACTTTAGATACTGTTTAACTTTCTGGTCTAATGTCTACTAGAAAAGAGACATAACTGAAAGAAAAAATGAACTTATGTTTCCTTTTCTCTGGTCAGCCTGATAATTGGGACGAAGACGAGGATGGTATATGGAAACCACCAAAGATACCAAATCCAGCATATAAAGGAAAATGGAAGCGCAAGGTATGTCAATTCTGCTTCTAAATTCAAGATAGAAAGCTTGAAGTTTAAGATTTTGTTTGTGATCGTTGTGAATCTATTGTATTAATAAAGCATTTTTTAGCTAAACTGTTTGGTAACACCCACTTTTATTTGATAATATTTATCATCTAGGCACACACTTATGCGTGACAGTCAGTGGTTGTAGCTTAAAATTCACAGCACAAAAACCAAACTGAGTATCCATATCTTTTCTTGTTTCTGATTATGTGTCAATCTAACTTCTTCTTCTTCCTTTTATGACACAAAAGAGAATCAAGAACCCTAATTATAAGGGGAAATGGAAGATTCCTTATATTGATAATCCAGGTATTGTCATATACTGCATATTTTTAACAGTGTAAATAAAAAATTTCGATGCAGTGTTAAAGTATGATTTTCCCCTCTGCAGAATTTGAAGATGACCCTGATCTTTACGTGCTTAAGCCTATTAAGTATGTGGGCATTGAAGTTTGGCAGGTATGGACTATTGGATATGAGTATCAATATCCAAATCAGAGAATTTTTTGCATTGCAGGCAATTTCAACTTTCTTGTGGTTGAGTGCAGGTCAAGGCAGGTTCAGTTTTCGACAACATTTTGATATGTGATGAACCAGAGTATGCAAAAAAAGTGGTGGAAGAAGTATTTGCCAACAGAGAGGTAAGTGCCGCTTTTTAGTTGCTACTACAGGATAATGATTAAACAGCAGTGCCTGATATGCATTTTTTTTCTTATCAATATTTCAGAATGAAAAAGAGGCTTTTGAGGAAGCAGAGAAAGTGAGAAAAGCACGAGAGGAAGAGGTTACTAGGAAGACTTAACTATGGAAATTGCACAGTTCAGTTGATAAACTCTTTTGATTGTAAGTAATTTGAGCCATTGCATGTGCAGGAAGCTCAAAGAGCACGAGAGGAAGGTGAAAGGAGGAGAAGAGACAGGGGTTATGATCGAAGAAGATACAAAGATCGCTACAGAGACAGACACCGAAGGGTTTGCTTCCCATATGCTCTTTCCCTTTTCTTTTAATTTTTTTTATTTTTCATGAAATAATACTACTTTCTTCGTCTTTTTATCCTTTGCCATTTAAATTTCTAATGATCTACTCTCAATTAGCTTGAATGGCCAGACTTACCAAGTCATTTTACTAAATCATTCAACTTTCTTGCGACCTAATAGTTCTTTTGTTCTTTCTTTATTTCTTCCTTTTCCTTCTCTTCCTTCTTTCGGGCCATCACAGTAGCTCCTAATAGATGATGTGATGACAAACATGACAAAAAATGCTTCATATGATGATATAATATTATGCACATTGGCTAGATTATATAATATTGGTATATTGTGTTATATAACTACTTGAATGCTTACGATGTCCAGTCTTTTTCATACACATTGTTACGCAGAAACACAGTGTAACTGAGATGTTATTTGTTTTGCAGCATGATCCTCGCGATTACCTGGATGATTATCATGTAAGCATCCATTTTCCCTTATTCAGTTCAAATGTATTGAGTTGTAACATCACAGGAGAGTGCCCAAATTGTTTTGGATGCATCAAATTTCAGCTCTTTAAATTGAGATCTTATGCTATATTTCACTTCTATTACAGACAAATTTGCATTCAAATTTCCTTAATTATTCTGAGTTCATAAATTGGCTTAATATGTTTCATGTAGTTAGATTTACCATCATAGATCATTCTTTCACGTTCTTAGTCCTTAAGTGGATTTTGAATTTCTTGCACTTGTCTCTAACATAATTGTCTTCTCATATCTTCCCATAACTTTGTGATCTGTTTATGGAAACAAAAACTTCATGAAAATTTGGAAAATCAAACCCCCTGTTTTTCTACCTTCTTCCTGGAATTGGGAATTTCTCGTGCTCTTTTTTCTTCTCTTTCAAATATTCACTTCTCGAGGCAATTAGAAAACTCAAGAAACTGCTGAATCACTACTGAGCATCGAGTCTAATGACCTGTTATACGTCTTGCAGGATGAGCTATGAGGCGGTGTTCCCCATCTGCCCTCCACTCCGGTGCCACTGCCGTTGCCTTTCACGTGAACGACTGATGCTCATTACTGCTAAATCAGCAGAATTTCACCTTAGGGTAGCATTTTTGGCCCGATTGTTGTGCAGGTTTCTGTTGTAATTTTATTTGGAAGCTACGTTTGAGCATCAGTTGATAAGAAACTCGGTTGAAATTTGTTTTCTGAGATATGCATTAGAATGCCTTTTAATCTAAGTAGGGAGTTAATTAACTAAGCAATCAAAGTTTGAGAAGATCACTTTGTCAAGTTATCGTCTTTCTAAATTGCGATTAGGAAAGATCTAAATGCTTAGCAGTTGACATTTTGCTTTAGTTGATGTTTCTTAGATTATTACATTAGCATAATATACAATAATGCATCGAGAATTATTAGAAATACAAAAAATTTGAATATGAATTGATATGATGGATGATATAATATTTGTTGGTTAATGCAACAAAATTATGCAGTAATAGTAAATTTGATCATTTAATTTTAAAGAGTTTAACAACCCATTTTTGTATAATATGATATTGTTCATTTTCTATTCAAATCAAGGATTACTTGTATTAAAACCCAAAAGTACTATAGTAGTTGAAATGACAAATCAAATTTATTGTTTAATGAGTATTTGTCTTATATTATCATGCTCCACTTTCACTATATAAACATAAATTAAATCTTAAAATTTGTGAGAAGGAAAGTTGGATTTATTAATTTATTTGTAATACGAGGTTAAATTAATTATATTTTATATTTACAGATAATAACTTTCCTAATGAAAGATTAATGATTTTTTTAACTTTATATATTTTTTATATTATTTGTGAACTAGCATATTGCTTTAATTATAAAGTATTAATTATATATATTAGATATAATTTTAATCGTTAAAAATGATTGAATTTAAGGGAGAAAATATAAAAAGTAATATAAGACTTTACATTGTAAAAAAGAGTAAATTAATTTTTAAGAATTTAAAATATATGTAATTATTTATGACATATTTGATTGTAAGAAATCATATAATTCATACTTTCTACAAGGGTGAAAATTGCCACAATTTAATGAACATTATTTCCTATGTGAATCGTTAAATGCTTTAACTCAATATTGCCTAAACTTCAGTTACTAATTAATGTTGGGTTAGGCACATAAATTTTTTTCTTTATTTAGATCAATAATTAATAATTAATGCAAGAGAAATATTCCAGTACTAAGTTTCTTTTTTTAGCTATTTGTGCTCATCTCTATTAATGTCTTCTGTTTGCCTTTTTCTTTTGATGAATTTTCATTCAAATTAGGTCACCACATTTATTATTCATAATTAGCATCCATTTATCTTTTATTTTACAAAAAATATATATATAAACATGCCAATACTGTATAACAAATAAGATAGTAACTGAGGTGATATTGTCTATTGGATAATAATTTTTTTTTATATTTTTAAAATTATTTATTACGTATATTAACTATTAATAAATCATGTCATATCTGGAAATAATTTTTTCTCATGTATATAAAGTACAAAATTGTATTTCAAAAAAATATGTAATATGTCTTGACTGTTTAAACTTCTTATAAGTATTTATTATAATGCAAAATTAATAAAAAATTAAATTATCTATTATTAATTTATTTTTATATTTTTATAAATTTAAATTAATTGCACTTATTTGTTCTGATAACCTAGTTTGTATGAATTAGTCTGAAATTAATTCAATGTCGTTAAAACTTTTAAGAGAAACAAGGGATACATAATTCATCTTATTGTTAACATTTTAATTTAAATAAGTAATATTTTCATATCTAAATTTTTAAGAAATAATAAAATAAAATAATTCTTTTTAAATTTGACATTTTAGTCTCAATTATATTATATATAATTAGGACTAGATTGTCTATAACAAAAAATTATATTCAATTTTATTATTTTAATTAAGTCTAAGAATAAAAATAATAATAGCTTAACAAGTCAAATTAATAGAAGTTTTAAGTTCAAGAATATTTTTTTATTTTCTTAAAATTTGGAGTATCTTCCTATTTTCTCAATTAAGGGTACTTAAACTTTCTAAAACCTAGGGTTATTTGCTCTTTATCTAAAAATTAAGGGTATTATCCATCACTAATATTAATTAAATCAAATATTAACAATAAATTTGGATAAAATTATATACTAAAATGCTCCTCACCTTCTTTTTGTTTTTCTTTACTTTTTTCTTATAATAATATAGTATGTAAGGATCATAAATTTTTTTTAAATAAAACATGTATAAATTTTTTTAATATATATTTAAAAATTGTATTTTCTGAAAAAAATTATCAAGCATATGATTACTTAAATAAAAGAAAGTTCAAGTACATATTATATTTATTATGAATAAAGATAACTAAAATATTTTTTAAACTTTTTAATTAATAGTAACTTAAACGATTAAATAAGTATACAAAAGTATATCCAATTATCCATTCTATTAAAATAACATTAAATTTAATTAATATATTATTAAATTAATATTTTTATATAATTTTTTTTTTGTAATATTCCATAAATGCTCCTAACTCATTTTTTCTTGCAAATAATTGTTTACATTTTTTTTCAACTTTGTTAAATATTTCAATTTTGATAAAAGAATCTAGTATTTTTTTTAAAATCAAAGAAATGTATACGAATATCTAATAAGATAGGTTATGGTAAAAAAGAGAATAATAAATTATAATAAATCAATTAAGCTTATTATCGTGTCAAAAAAATAACATAAATATCTTAATATATATTAAAAACTACATAACTTTATTAAAAGTTATGAATTAATCCTACTAATAAATTATTTGCAAAAAAAATTAAGAATATTTTAGTATATAGTTTGATTCAAATTTATTGTTAGTATTTTAATCTAAATAAATAATATTTTTATTTCTAAATTTAGGAGTATTTGCTGGGTCCCAAAAAATTAGAGGTATATTATCAAATCGCTTATTTTTTTTTTCATTTAGAGCAATAATTAATAATTAATGCTAGAGAAATTCTTGGTAATAAGTCTTTTTTTTAACCATTTTTGTCCATTTCTATTAAAGTCTTTTACTTGCGTTTCATCGTGAGTGTTAATTTAGATTAGGCTGCCAAATTTTTATTATCCATAATTAAGATTATTTCGTCTTCTGTTACTAGAAATATTTTAGACGTCCTGCTTTTAAATTGCATTACAAGCATAACATGACATTTATCTATTAGATAATAAAATTTTATAATTTTTAAAAAATTATTTAATACAGATTTCACTATCTAATAAAGTAATGTCACATCACTAAAGATATAGTTTATAGAATAAATTTTAAAATTAATGTATAATTTTAATAATTATAAGGATTAATTTCCACCATTAAAATGTCTAAGTTATCTTCGAACAAATCATCACATTATATATGCCTTATGATGGGTATGTATAAAATTCATATTTCAAAAACTTCATCTATATAATGAATAATGATATATATAGCCCTTTTTCAATAACATTTATCTGGAAAGCAAATGCTACATATTAATCAGAATTAACGTACCAACTAATCGATATTAATTACACTCACACGAAGATGTTTATTTAATTGGAATTCAAGCGAGAACAATATTGCATTACGAACAAAGGAAAAGATAATGATACAAGTGGAAACTACATAAACAATGTTTTTTTGATTGAATTACACACCAGAAAGGAGAATCGTTCCACCAAAATTAACCTTATTAAAAGGATTTGAAGCAAGGAAGAAAAGCACTTTGAGTGGCTTGATCATCCCATTGCAGCTCTTTCCACCAGTCTTCATCTCCCTAGATAATGAATTTACGTTCGGATCCACTGTTGTAATCGAATGGAAGCTTTCCTAAGCTCTGGGCATTTCCAGTACAAGCATTACTTTCAGACGTGGGAAGGGCAAGGGGTTTGAGTAGATGCTTTCCAACTTTGGTACATGGTTGAAGCGAAGACATTGGAGTCTTGCAAACGGGACTAGATCTTCCATTGCCTCTGCTGGAACTTCATCCGACTTGATTATTTCTTTCACACTCTTGCAGTATTCTATCGAAATACGCTTGAGATTTGGAAGAAAAATAAGAGATGTCATGTGCCTCAATTTTGAGCACTCCCGTATTACAACATTCCAGGAGACTATGTAAACCATGAGTTACTCGGATGTTTTTGACTTCTCCTGTGTACTCAATCGTCAACTCTTCCAAATCTTGACACTCGAGCAAGTAACATTTTTTGAGATGCCTTAAACTTGCTAAAGATGAAACATTAAGTGACTTTGAATCCTTTTAAGTTTTCAAGGCAAAGAGATTGAGTACTGCTCTGCAGTGTAGGGGAGCTCATGAATTTTTGGAAAGCAAGCAAACTTTTTAAGGTGATGGTTAACACATTTAAATGTTTTAAACAGAGCAATTCTTTTACCAAAAGTTCACCATCTCCAAACAGAATGCTATCTTCTTCTTGGCTCACTAAACCTCCACATCCAGACATTCTCAATACCTGTAATACCTTTAAATTAGATATCACTTTCGGCGGAATTCTACGGAGACTAAATGTCTTCTCCAACTTCAAACATCTAAGATTAACTAGGTACTTCAACTCTTCCGGCAACCTTTTTATGTAGTAAGACGATAGATCAAGAAGTTGTAGCGACACTAAATCAGAAAATTGAAACGCTAAATGCAAGTTATAATTAAATGATACATCTAAAACTCTAAGAGAAGTCATAGACTGCAAGAAATCACTTTCAACCACATCTACACCAACGTCGCTAAGAAACAACGTCCGAAGACTGGGACAAATAGGAGACTCCGATAAATTCTGAATTTTATTATTCATAAGTGACATCCTTGTCACATCTTTCCATATTTCAATACTCGGTGCTTCAGTTAATCCAACACCTGCAAGAACCAAAAAATTTTCTTTCTCATGCTCAGTTGTGGATGCAATCCACAAAGTCATGTCTCGAATCACATCATGCATTTTTACATAATTGTTTCCTCCTTCCCCTTCTTCTTCCTCCAATAGACAAGCACAAATAAGAGTACGAATAATGGAAAATCCTTGATTTCGTGCTCCAATTCCATCATATTCGTCTAAAAATCCCTCAGATATCCAATAATCTATCTAGTCCTCTGTCTCAATCCTATAATCTTCGGGAAATAAACAACAATACAAAAGACAAAATCTAATTGTATCGCTTGGTAAAGGTCGTAACTGAATTTCAAACGGAGAATATACCAATTCTTTCCATACCTGAAAATTTAGAGGCCTGATCTCCTACAACTCATAATTGCATTTTCCCATTCTTCAGGCGTCTTCATGGAAGCCATGGCTCGACCGATGACAATGAGAGCAAGAGGCAAACCACCACATTCTTTGGCCACAGTTTCCGCTAGCTCCGGAATATTAGGATGACTGTCAAGAATTTCTTTTCCGATTGTCTCCTCAAATAATCTCCAAGCATCCTCGTATCTCAAGCACTCCACCTTAAAGCTTTTGTGAGCTTTCATGCTGCCGCAAACCTCAAACTCACGAGTTGTGAAAACTTACTTTAGATACACTTCTTGGGGTTGGAGGAGGTAAACCAACTTTAATTAAATCAACATGCTCCCATATATCATCCACCAGCAATACAAATTTTTTTTTGCTCAGGATTTTGAAAATTATCCTGAGCTTTATCTTCTAGACTTTCGCTCTTCCAAGATTCGTTGAACAAACCAATCTTTTTGGCAATACTTTCCTGAATCTTTTCAATTTCCAAGTCTTTGGACACCACCGCCCAAATGACAACATCAAAATTGTTGGGGAAGTCAAGGAACTTGTTGTTAATTTGCGTTAAAAGGGTAGTTTTACCCACCCCTCCCATCCCGTATATGCCAATAATTCCAGCTTGTTCTTCTGTGAAGGCATCTCCAAACTTTGTCAAATATTGATTGCAGGCCTACTATTGTTGGTGTAGTAGGTCTTTCATCAACTGGATTTTCTGGTGCAGTTTGTGCCACCTCTTTGAAATCTCCTTCGCCCTTTAAAGTCTCCACAATTCGCAGGGTTTTGAATACCTCTTCCCCGAATTTGTAGCTTGACTTGCAATTCTTGGAACAAAAGCCTCCAACACATAGTTGCTTAACTTCTCCGCGGCTTTGTTGTATAAGTTTTCCGGCTTTAGTTTCCACATCTTGCACACTTGAGAGCCAACCCTGCACTCGCTGCAGCCGTTTCATCCCTTGCTGTTCAGCAACTGTAACTTTTATCAGCACATCATTCGCTGTTTCAGTTAGCTTTTTTAATTCTCTCTCCAAGTTATCAAGATTATCTTGGAGCTGAAATATGTATCCTGCTTTTCTAACAGTGCAATCAAGGCAACCAGAAATGGAAGCGTCGCAGTTGATTGAGGTTGAAAAAACCTTGCCCATCGTGTGAGTTCAACAATTGGGAGAATTGTTTGAGAAGAAAGGTTTTCGGTGAGGAAGGCAGTGTATGTATGCTTAATTCGATGAAAATTTATCCAAAAAGTATTAACAATAAGGAAAACGAAAGAAAAAAACAGGACATAGTTAGGCGTCTTACAATATCTTATGAGCAAGTTGATTCCTTCGCATGACTTTTGTGCTTTCAAAATTAAAAAAAAAAAATACACTTGTCTTTAATTAAACTTATAATGTACTTATTTATCTAGGGGTTTTTTTTTTGTGTATATGATTTCTACGGTTGATTTTGTCAACGATGAATAATTCATCGCAGCAGCAAGACAACTTATTAATTTCAAAACCATATATGACTTGCCGAGTTGCAGAAACCCAATAATTTTGTTCGACCTGACTCAGCCTATAAACCTATTTTGTATTGTATCATGTTGTACTGGACTTCTCCTGCTTTTAAAATTTTAAAAAATCATAATTAGTTAAAATGATCAAAGCAATGCTAGATTTGATTTTTATACGGCTATTACTATGTATAATAATTCTCTTTAATTTTTAAATATTTTTAAGGAAAAAGTTTGCCTAACTCTTGAAATTTATGAAAATTTCAATTTGAAAATTTTTTTATCGAAAATAACACAAATCTTTTATACAAACAGTAAACTTATCAAAATATCTTAAATTTATATTTTTAAAATTACAAATAAAATTACTAAATTTTAATAAAAAAGAATAAAACTTTAACTATTGAATCAAATACATTTTAAATATATATATTTTAATTCTTAATAAATAACTCTTTTGATAATGAATATTTAATAATTTTTACAATAATTAAAATTATTTTGTTATTATAAAACTTATAATTAAAAAAATCTATATAATAACATGAATTTAAGATTATTATCAAATAATAATAAAACTATTCTTAAATAATTATTAAAGAAAATAAATTTAAATGATTATAAAATAAAATTATTCTAAAATTATTATTAACACTAATAATTTTAAAAAATTATTTCTTAAGTAATTGTTAAATAAAATAAATTATTTTATTTAAAAATCTAAATAATAATAATAATTTTGAAAATTCATAATTTAATGATAATAATAATTTTAAATTCAAGTTATTATATAAAATTTTAATAATTATAAAATTATTTTTGAATTATTAATTTTTTTATAGTAACAAAATAATTGTAATTATTATATATATATTTTCAAAGGGGTTATATATTATGAATTAAAAAATATATTATTAAATTTTATTTTAGTATAGTGGTTAGAGTATTAACTTTTTTTACCAAAGTTATAAGTTTAAATTGAATTAAAATAATTTTATTTTATAATTTTAAAATAAATTCAGAGTATTTTTATAATAATATTTGTTGGATATATTTGCCATATATCAACTAGTTTTTATGAATTAGTTTCAAATTAATTCAACGTCGTTATTTCTTTATTGATCAAGGGGTGTGTAATATATTCAAACGAGAGAATTCACTCCATATTTATTAAACACTTTACTTCTTTGTATTCTTAAAGGAGTTAATTTTATATTATTACTCCCAAAGATGTTTTAGTAATATTCGATCTACACTCAACATTTTTGAAATATATTCAAGGCCACCTCACATCATTGATCTTTTTGTCAATTTTAACATTTAACAAATGTTGACCAAGTAAATTACTATTTTGTCTTTGAAATGTTTAAGATTTGATGACCTGTGAGTATCGTTCATGCATGCAATGGATAAAGTTAGATTGATTTTCAGCTTCAATGTAGAGAATTATGTTTTAGATACAACTGCTTCAGATGAAATCATCTTGGTACAACTCATCAACAAATGAAAAGACTAATGTTTTGAGATGAAAAATAATATTTTAATTCACTGTTAAAATTGGCGAAAAAAATTAATAATGTAAGATCGCGCGTTAAATATATTTTTAAAATGTTAAATGTGAGTCATCTTAGAAGGGAGATCGGACACTCAGAGGAGGAAGAAGCAGAATTGTCTCAAAGACTCAACATGCTTTTGGTATATACATAGCAGATAATTTTTAATTTTAACCAATGTTTTATTGACAATCTTCACAAATAATCTTAATTTTTTAATAATATTTAGCAATGTTCTTTATTTTTTGACAAGTCATCAATAATACCCTAAAATAAAAAAAATAACTCATTTACTATTATTGTTATTAATATTATGTACATAAAAATAAAAATGACCTTATATAATTAAAAAATTAAAATTTAACTTATATATAATTAATAATTTATATTTTATTGAGAAAAATGAGTTGCTTATATATTAAAAATAAAGTTAAATTTTTATTTAAATAATAAATAAATAAATTTAAATTAAATTAAATTATATACCAAAATAAATTGTATATATATTAATTATTAATTAATTAATTAAAAATAATTAAACGATATTACTATTATATTATATGTATTTAAATTTTTTATTATTTATTTCATATATCAATATCAAATTGTTAATTAATATCTTTATAAATATTAATTAATTAATTTTTTAATTAATTAATTAATAATTAATATATATAATTTATTTTATTAAAAAACTAAAGGTATTTAGTTTAATTATTTTTATGATTTATTTTGCATAAACATAATACACAGTGCTTTGAAAGTCAAATAAAAAACAAAGGCATTTGATAATATTTTATTAAAAAAATACTTTCAACTGCTTTTGTAGAGATCAAATTTACTACAAAAAGCTTGTCACAAAAGCAATTCTAAACAAGACCAATTCTTGAAATTTCAAGAAAAAAAAAACCCAATTTTCCTTTTTTCCTTTACAAGATCAATGGTGTAGATCAACTGTTTCAACCATGGCAGCCCTGAATTCTTCTTTGGAGCAAGAAATCAGAGATGCTGAGGCGATTAACTGATGAAGAACCAGAGCCTCAGAGCTTTGATCTTGTTGACTCTCAGCCTTCAACAAGCCAAGCTGCATGCCTTCCTGAAATTGAAATTGAAATTGAAGATGAAGATGAAGATAAGCCAAAAGCCAAGAAGTCTGAAGAAGCCAGGAAGCCACAAGGAAAGTGAAAGCCAGTGAAAAAAGTGATTTTGGCCAACTAATATGGAACTGCTTTTGCTTTGAGTTGGAAGAATAAGGCCAAAAGCGCTTTTCTCTTAGACCTTTAATCTGAACTTTATTTTCATTGTATTTGAACTTTGAAGTACTTCTTTTATAAGCAGGTTTCCAGTATAGATATCTTATATGTCTTCCAGGATGAGCTATGAATCACTTCAGGATCAGTTGATAAGAAACTTAGTTGAAATTTGTTTTATAAGATATGAATCAGCATGTCTTTTACTATAAATAGCGAGCTAATTTATAATATTTTATTTAAGAAAAATTTTATGATACTGGGATACTTTATCCCAGTATCAATAACTCATTTTTATTAACCCTTAGATTTTAAAATTGAATATAAACCATTCATTTTATATTAATAATAATTAACCTACTTAACAAGTAACATGTAAAATTAACTTATTATTCAGGTGAAAGATTATTTTCCTCACTTTTTTATTTTTTAATATATTTAATTTATTTTGTTATAATTTATTTTTAGAAATATATTTGAAATACAAAATTATATATTATAGTAAAAAAATTAATGGTAAATAATGTGTTATATTTTATTTTTATTTTTATTTTTTATTTTTTAATATATTTAATTTATTTTGTTATAATTTATTTTTAGAAATATATTTGAAATACAAAATTATATATTATAGTAAAAAAATTAATGGTAAATAATGTGTTATGCATATTAGAAATAATGTATTTAAAAACATTAATTTAGATTTATAAAAAATTATACTTTCTTTATTTTTTTAAAAATTATTATTAATAACATAAATTATTACAACTCAAAAATCAATATTAGAAAATAAGACACATCTTATATATTAATCATGATGATTGTATTTATATAAATTAATAAAAAATATATGTTATTTTAAAGATGTAAACGATATTATAAAATTTGAGAATGATTAGTATAATAAAATCCTTATAACTAACACTGCATTATTTTTAAAAAACTAGAATATCTTGAAATTGATAAATTGTAAGTGGAAAAAGTATACATTTAATGTACAAATATATATAAACAAGAAATTTTGAAATGGATAATTAAGAAAAGTAAAATGATATTACTAGAAATCTTAATTACATGTAATGCGAATTTAGTTTGGCATAATATGGGTGTTATTATTAAATTACTGATATTTACTATTTATAAAATGATATTTTATTTAATATCATGCAATCATAAAGAAAAAGAGAAGAATGCGAAAAAAATCAATTAGTACACATGTAAAATAAAATTATTTAAATAATTGAAATAAATAAAAGCATCAATAATCATTTTTTGTAAAGTATACTCATACGTTTAGAAAAAATATATATTAAAACACATGTTTATGTGTTACAAATATTCTGTTTATATTATTATTATTATTATTATATCAAACTATGTAAAATTTGTAAATAATTTTACAATTTTACATGTATTGTACTTTTTTTCACAAAATTTAATTTTATATAATATGATTATAAGTAGAATATTGATTTACAATTCTTATATTATATTTTTATTTATTTTGTTATATTTAAATTTTAACGTTAATTTATATTTATCTCAATTTATTTATATTTTTAATGTTGAATTTATGAAGTTAATATTCAACTTCACTATTTCGTGTTGACTTATATTTTTTAATTTTTAATTAACGTTTATAAGTATTATATCCTCCGTATAAGTTTTACGTAGTAATTTAAATTTCTATGTCAAAATTACAAGTTTTATATATATTTATATGTTTTATGTCACAATTAAAATTATTTTGATTTTTTTACAACCACATTATTGTCATTTTACAATTTCATATTAATTTACATTTATCTCAGTTTATTTACATTTTTTATATTAAATTTATAAGTTGATGTTCATTTTTACTATTTTATGTTAGCTTATATTTTTTTATAAGTATTATGTCATATATACAAATTTTACGTTGTAATTTAATTTTTTATATCAATATTACAAATTTTATGTGCATTTATATGTTTTATGTCACAATTAAAATTATTTTGATTTTTTACAACTATGTTGTTGTCATTTTATAATTTCACGTTAATTTACATTTATCTCAGTTTATTAACATTTTTTATGTTGAATTTTTAAGTTGATGTTTATTTTTACTATTTTATGTTGGCTTATATTTTTTTTATTTTTAATTTAAGTTTATAAGTATTATGTCTTCCATACAAGTTTTACGTTGTAATTTAATTTTTTATATCAAGATTACAAGTTTTATGTGTATTTATATGTTTTATGTCACAATTAAATTTTTTTTAGTTTTTTATAACTATGTTGTTGTCATTTTATAATTTCATGTTAATTTACATTTATTTAAGTTTATTTATATTTTTAATGTTGAATTTATAAACTAATACTCAATTTTACTATTTTATATTGACTTATACATTTACAAGTATTATGTCTTACATACAAATTTTACGTTGTAATATAATTTTTTATGTCAAAATTATAATATTTATGTGCATTTATATGGTTTATGTCACAATTAAATTTTTTTTATAGTTTACAACCATATTATTGTAATTTTATAATTTCACGTTAATTTACATTTTTCTTAATTCATTTATATTTTTAATATTGAATTTATGAAATTAATGTTCAATGTTACTATTTCATATTGGCTTATATTTTTTAATTTTTAATCTAAATATTTATAAGCATTATGTCTTTTATACAAATTATCTCATTTAATAATTTAACTCAATATTTAATTCAATAGGTTACTTAATTACAGACAGATAAAATTTTACAACCAAAATAAGCAACAGGTTATTAAATTATTTTTTTAATCCAACAGGTTTCTCATAATCTTCAACTACAAAAAGACAAAATTTCTCCAAAAAAAATCACACCATCTTTTTTAACGATAATATTTGATTTTAATAAATAAACAAATAAAATATAATGAAAAATAAATCTCACCTTAATTGATTATATTCCGAAATCTTCAGCAAAACAGAAGAGTATACGATTTAATTATAGTAATTGTGATAGAGAAGTTGTGAATCACTGAAATTAGGTTAGAGAGAAAAGTTTGACATCGACTAAAAGTAAAAAAAAAAATTAAAAAATACCGTAAGACTTGTTGAGATTGACTAAAAGTCAAAAGAAACTTGTACAACCGGTAACTTAATAAACATACCCATACGTTTATTTGTAAAGGAATATTTTATCTAGCGTCATGCAATTAAAAAAAAAAGAATGACAATAAGTTTATTAGGATGCATAGAAAAATGATTAGATAAATAAAATAAATTAAAAATATCAATAACCAATTTTTGTCTCTGCAATAAAACATACCCATACGTTTAAACAAAGTACATATGTATGTGTCACATAAAAATTACTATAATAATAATAATAATAATAATAATAAAACTATGTTAAATTTATAATTATTTTTATAGTTTTACAAGTTAAAATGTCGATTTACAATCCTTACATTACATTTATATTCATTTTGTTCCATATACCACTATAATATTGTTGTTTATTAATTTTTGTTCATTTTTATTTATTTCATCATAATTATATTTTTTATGTTGTCTTTTTCAAAATAATGTTCATTTTTATTTTTTTATGTTGGGTTATTATTTTTTATTTTTTATTTTTAACTTTTACCAGTATTTTATTTAACATACATATTTTACGTTATAATTTAATATTTTATGTTAAAATTACAAATTTTATTTGTAGATAGAAGGTCTATGTTACAATTATATTTATTTTGTTTTGTTTACAACTATACTACTGTTATTTGACAATTTTTTTAATTTACATTTATCTCCATGTATTTATATTTTTTATGTTAAATTTACGAAATTGATATTCATTTTAACTCTTTTATGTTTGCTTATTTTTTTCTTTTTTAATTTAAATGTCTTACAAGTATTATATTTTACATAAAAATTATACGTTATAAATGCATATTCTATACGAAGATTACAAATTTTTTGTGGATTTGTAATTTTTATGTTATATTTATAATTCTTTTTATTTGTTTATAACTATACTATTATCATTTGATAATTTGATATTAATTTATAATTATAATTTTTTTGTGTATTTACATTTGACAAATTGAAATTTATTCGTACTTTATTATATCGACTCTTATTTTTTTATTTTTTAATTATATTGTTTATCAGATTATATGTTATACACAAGTTTTATATTATAATTTACTTTAAAATGTTAAGATTGCAGTTTTTATGTTAATTTATTAGTTTTATGTCACCAATACAATTCTTTTTGTTTGTTTTCAATTTTGCTGTTGTAAACAAATAATTTGATATTAATTTATATTTAGCTCGATGTATTTATTCTTTTTATGTTACATTTGATAATTTTAATGTTCATTTTAACTCTTTTATGTTGATTTTTTTATTATTTGAATGCCTTACAAGTGTTTTATTTTGCATATAAGTTACACCTTATAAATTCATGTTTTATATGAAAATTACAATTTTTATGTGGATTTATAACCTTTACATGACAATTATAATTTTTTAAGTTTGTTTATAACATACTGTTGTCATGTGATAATTTAATATTAATTTATATTTATCTCTGTACATTTTCTTTGTTTATGTTAAATTCATGGAATTGATATTTCTTTTTACTTGCTTACGTTAACTTATATTTTTTATTTTTAACTTCTATAAGTAATATATTTTACATACATATTGTACGGTATAATTGAATGTTTTATGTAAATATTACGATTTTTATATGATTTTATAATTTTTATGTTATAATTATAATTCTTTTGATTAGTTTATAACTATGCTATTTGCATTTGATACTTTGATTTAAGTTGATAACAATAATATTATGTTAATGAGATTTAACAAAAGTATAAGGGAGGCAAATAAAAATATGCCTCCATTATTGTTGTCATTTTGATATTATGAATACCAATTCGCAGTTTACTTCTTTTAAAATAGAATTTGAAATTCCAACCTTTCGTCTACTTCCCTTTTGTTTCATTCTCTCCTTCATTTACTATTTTCCACTGTATTCTAAGAGAGATTATTTTTCAAACATCATGGCAACTAATCGACAAGGTAAGTTTGTATGTGTTTATTTTGTTTTGTTATTTTGTTTTCTTTTTTTTTCCTATTTGCTGTATTGGGGTGCAATATTATTCATACAATGATATAAGAATGAAGAAAAACTCAATGCTTTTTATCAATGGTGCTTGTTTTTTTTGTTTAATTAAATATAATTGCATATTTACTTGTAGTATTTTTTTAATATACGTTTGGGCATTTTAAGGTTTATTAATTAGTCTAATTAATTTTCTGAATTCATTATTTTTAATTATATATTGTGAAAAACAAGTCAATGGTTTAAAAAATGCATGTATGTTGAATATCGTAATCATTTTTTTTTTGTCTATCATTATGCAATTTCATAGATGTGATGTTGTAATCTTAATATAACTCATTTGCATTAGGAGGTACTAGTAAAAAATCAAGCGATGAAGAGTTGGTCATTTCTATTCCCCACAGTTCAATTCCGTCCACAGCGTTGGGAAAAATGGAACAAAGTTTGCAGGGTACTTCCAACTCTGTTGGCAATAATGATATAAGTATGTGCCAACTAACTGCTGAAAATGTAATCGGACGGCATTTCCAAAGTGTTGAAGATGCAGCAAATTTTTATACATCATACTCCAAAGTAATGGGTTTCAGCGTTCGAAAGGATGATATTAGACGAAATGATAAAAATATAATTACTTTGAGACGCTGGGTTTGCTCTAAAGAAGGGCAACGATCTAAAAAATATATTGAAAGAACGAATAGAGTTCGTGAACCAAGGGCTTTGACAAGAGTTATGTGTCCTGCTACATTCAGAGTTAATTTTGATAAAAAATTAGGCATTTGGATTGCCAAAGAGTTTGTTCCTGAACATTCCCATAATTTGGCAACTGTTCATGAGGTACAATTTCTTCGATCTCATCGATCAATGAAAGAATGTGACCAAGCTCAAGCTTCTTCAATGAAAACTGTTGGTGTTAAAACTAGTCAAATTATGGATTTATTCGTCAATCAATCTGGAGGTTACGAAAATGTGGGATTTACTTTGAAGGATTTGTATAATTCATTGAATGCTCAACGGCGGTCTATGATTGTTGATACTGACTCAGAATCTGCACTTGCATATCTAAATGCAAAGGCAGATATGGATCCAAATTTTTTCTGTAAGTATACTGTAGATGAGGATAATAGACTTGGAAACTTGTTTTGGGCAGATTGTAATGCTCGTTTGGATTACTTTTATTTCGGAGACGTACTAGCATTTTATAGTACTTACAAGACAAACGAGTATGGAAAACCTTTAGTTATTTTATTGGGTGTCAGCAATCATTATTCAACAGCTTTCTTTGGTTGTGCACTTCTTGTAGATGAGACAATTGAAACATATACTTGGGTGCTTGAAACATTTTTGTGTGCCATGAGTAATAAGAAACCTGTCTCTGTGATCACTGATGGGGATAATGCAATGCGGAAAGCGATAAAAAAGGTATTTCCTGAGGCTCGTCACCGGTTATGTATTTGGCATTTGCAAAGGAATGCACAATCTAATATCCATAATGCCAACTTTACGAAAGTATTTAATGATTGCATGTTGAACATGCATATACCTGAAGAGTTTGATCAATTATGGATGGATATGGTAGATAATCTTGGTCTTCAAAATAATGAATGGGTTAATAAAATTTAGTCAAAACGGGAGAAATGGGCAGAAACATTCTTAAGGGGTAATTTCTTTGCCCGTATGCGTACTACGCAACGTTGTGAAGGAATGAATGCATACATGAATAGATTTCTTCAGAGGAAGTTGAAGTTATTTGAATTTGTGCAACAAGTTGATCGGGCTCTATCGCATTTAAGGAACACTGAACTAAAGCATGATTTCGAGAGTAAGCATTATGATCCTGTTATTACTTCTCATCTCCAGAGTTTGGAGAAGCATGCTGCATCTATTTTTACCAGAAAAGTTTTGAAATGATTCGGGATGAAATTCGTAAGGAAGCATCTATAATCGTTTCAAGCCATGTTGTGTTGTTGGAGATGCATGTATACAAGTTGAAAAAGTTTCAAACAGAAAAGGAGTGGACTGTGGTTCACTATTTTAAAGATGGATATTTTAGATGTTCTTGCCAGGAGTTTGAGTCTTCAGGTATTCCATGTTGTCACTTATTCAGTGTAATGAAATATGAGCAAATTGCAGAAATTCCAACGTCTTTAATACTAAAAAGATGGACCAAAGATATGAGACTTGGTGCACGGGCTCCATTAACGTCAGACAACCACTCCAAGGATGATCTTCGCATGGCTAGACACGGGTCTTTGAGTGCATTATATAATGAGATTTGTTTTTATGGTTCGATGACCGAGGCTGGGTATTGGAAATTGAAAGGCGAGCTTGCCCGATTGAAGAATGAGATGAAAGAATTTAGCATAAATTCTCAAGAGACGAAAGATAATTTGTCAATGGAAAAAAATAAAGGCAAAGTTGTTAAAGATCTTGTAGTGGTTAATACAAAAGGAACTCGTAATGAGAGTAATAACAACGTCAATTTGAGAAGATGTGGGCATTGCAGAATTGTTGGACACACGAAACGTACATGCCCAACTATATCTCAGAAAAGAACAGGTTAGTACCTAAAGTTGTAATTTTTGTTGTTGAATGTGTTTATCCCATTAATTCTTGTTTTATTAACCATTTTTTTCTCACTTGTAGATTAATGGGTTCATTTTTGTTGGTTGCTGTTGGCGTGGCTTGTTTTCATGCTGTAATTTGTAGCTTATTGATGCAACATGACGACAAGATTTTTCCCAGCTTGACTAATTTATTGTCGCAGTATTACGATTAGCACCATCTTGGATCGGCTCAGGAATTTACATGGTTTGGAGATTAAAACTTTCTAAAAAGTATTGTTTTTTTTAATTTTTAATTCATTTTCTGAACATGAATTATTTAAATATGTTCCAGCGAGTTTTTGAAAGCCTTTATGACACCAGTAATTGACAATAAGTTTCTTGTGTTCATTTTAGTTAATTTTCTCAAATCATATGCTTGAAGATTATGTTAAAAAAACCTACCATTATCAATATCTGTGAGCTGTCAAACTATGCATTTTTTAGAATTTACAATGAAAAGATTTACATAATACTTTTGTAAGTGTGTATTCAGAAAATAAACTGTATTTAGTGAGAGATTATTTTCAAACAAGTTTGGCACTGCTAGAAAGATGAAGAAGTTATCTTTTCAGTAAATTTTATGGCGTTCAATATAGAGTTCTCTAGAGAGAGATATAATTAAATGTTTACAAGATATTAAAAATAAGAACTCAACCAGAGGACTAGCTTTGGAATTTAAACTGTATAAATTTGGAGATTATTTCTAAACATGGTTGACACTGTTAGAAAGATGTAGAAGTTAGCTTTTCAATAAATATTACGGCATTTAATTTAGAGTTCTCTAGAGAGAAATGTGATTAAATATTAATAGGATGTTGGAAATTAGATCTCAACCAGAGGACTAACTTTGGAATTTAAATTGTATGAATTGAAAGATTATTTCTAAACATGGTTAATATTGTTAGAAAGGAAAAGAAGTTAGCTTTTCAGAAAATTTTACGATGTTCAATTTCGAGGTCTGTAGAGAGAATTGTGATCAAATGTTTACAGGATGTTAGAAATAAGAAGTCAAACAGAGGGTTATCTTTGAAAATTAAACTGTATAAACTGAGAGA
The DNA here is from genome assembly GCA_028052125.1 of Melia azedarach. NCBI lineage: Eukaryota > Viridiplantae > Streptophyta > Magnoliopsida > Sapindales > Meliaceae > Melia > Melia azedarach. The sequence continues at coordinate 15,942,114 of CM051397.1, read as the reverse complement.
TCACATATTTACATGGTTGGCATCGCTAGAAAGATCAAGAAGTAATATTTTCAGTGCATTTTACGGTGTTTAATTTCAAGTTCTGTAGAGAGAGTTATGACCAAATGTTTACAGGGTGTTCAAGTGAAAAGTCATTATTAAAATTCGACATAAAGATGGCGAAATTCTCTTCCAATGCTTTGTATTTCTTGTGTTCATTGTTGTCTCTTGAAAGCGTGTTTACAATGCTGACGATTGACTTTCTAGGATGGCCAGTTCTTATTTATCTTGGGTTTTAAGTGAAAATATGATATAGAACAAAATGGAGAAATGCCAAATAAAATTCTGCATAATATTGAGACCCTAAGCAGCAAGTGAACAAAAACACTTTTGATTGTTACAAATATTCTTCGCATTGGTGTACTTTGTTGAACAACTACAAATTTAATCCAACTTGCTAAAAGTATAAATTAATGTGCATACATGACCATTTGTGGTTTCTTAATTTGGTTGATGATATAGTGCAATTATTATGGGGATAGAATATACAACAATTATAAATTATTATGGACTAAAGTTACATTGCCTGCTTAGGATTAACTTATAAAGGATGGGAATGAGACATTTTTTATTGTGGGCAATTTTTTTATTTTGCTCACATGTATATTGTATTCATAGTACAAGAACGAAATTTCAAGAATAGCATTGGTGTACTTTGTTGCAGAATATTAATTTAAACTTTGACTAGAAAGAAGAGAAAAACTACTATGAATCAAATTAATGAAGATAACATTAGCATCTTCCAATTCCAGAGGCACCACAATTCCATGCAGCATCAAATTGCTAGCATGTTCGATACCCATTGTTGTGACAGCAAACAGTAGCAACAGTAAAGCAAAAGAAGCAGTAGTAGGTTTGACATTGCACAGCAACAGCAAGCAACAAATCCATCAAAAGAAGAGGCAAAGATCATGCAACTGCAGCAGGCATTAGTAACGTACAAAGTAACCGGAGAATGCAGGAAAGCAGCAAAAAACATCTGAGAGATCTATGTTGTAGCTTGTTGAAAGTACTGCATTAACCATTCGCACACATAATAACCCAACAGCAAGCAAAAACAGCAGAGCAACATAGTCTTTACGAGTACATACCATCAGTTGTATGCACGACTTATTGTCATAGGATTTGCCAAAAGACAACAAATTCAAAGTAGTGGCAAGTAGAGCATTAGTCTAGCAGCATGCATAATAACCCAAGAGCTAAAAGTCTAACTAAATTGCATATAGGGATGCCTTAAAATTGAAAGTTGAAATTAACCCTGTACCATGTAAGGAATGTAACAACTATTTTACAAAATTATAAACTATAAAAATGTGTTAGAACTTACAACTATTTAAACTGGTCTTTGATTCGACCTCTAGTATTTCGCTTATTCTTTTGTCTTTCCACTTATGCCTTTGAATATTTTGAGTCATTAATCCTACTCCTGGACTTGATTGTGGGAGAAACAATTCTTTGGCACTCCTTGAAAGATTTTGCCTTTTGAGTAACAATGTCTCTCACTTCAGTAGCATCCCCATTGACAAGTTCGAGAGCTAAACGAAATCGTTCTTCTTCAGAATTATACTGCCCACAAACATTATTATTCATAAAATTTATTTATAAAATAATGAAGAACATAAACTCCAAATTCTTAATATATATTACCTTGAAATTTGACAATAACAAATCACATGATGTCTGCATGTACTTCACCACATATAAGCCACAATCATATCCATTTGGTTGAATTGGAATATCAGTAGGATAAGATATTTGAAAATCAACCAAAGACCAATCAACTGAGAATTTTTTTAGTTCATCATCAAACAGAACTAGATCCAATGCAAGTAACTGTAAAAGTTTTTAATCAAATAAGAAACATATTATAATAAATTATTATAAGAAAGACCAATTAATCACAATCTTTACTTACTATTTCTTGTACTATCTTCTCTCCAACCAACTTTTGCTTACTATCTGGTAGAGGATACCAAATTTCAACAGTTTTATTTTTTAGAAATAATACCGCTAAGTACCAATGTTGTGCAGATCGATCATGCAAAGGAACATATATCTATGCAACATATATATAATTTTCAAAATTAGCACCATTAAGTAAAAATATATCAATTAATTATATAATGTTAACAAATTTAGTACATACATGAATAAAAGACTATAATTGTTATATACCTTTTCACATGTTTTTAATTCTGACATGTAAAAATCTCTGATTCCATGCTTTTGGATAAAATCTACAACTCTAGTGGTATTTTTCGAAGAACTATTCTCTGCTACTATTTGCTACATAATAGAAGAATAAACGACACCCATACACCAAATAAGTTATATGTGTTGAGATTTATTATAAAACCCAATCCACAGATATAGTATAACTTACCCCAAATCGAGTGGTCAAATACCAATTCCGAGATTCATTTTGTGATTTTAACTTCTCTGTCATTGTTAAGTATTCAACATAAAAATTTATGATCTGTTACAAAGAAGATCAATCACCAATTATTGAAATTTCAAATTTTCTACTTATAATTCAAATTAAGACTACTTGTTAACATTTACCTCATCTATTATAAACGATTTTGGAGCCAAAGAATATATTGTTTGTCGGTTAACAATATGTTGATGCGTCGAAACTAAAATCTCACTAAATTAATAGCATACAAGATCTGCAATTAGTATTTGTCTACAATGAAAACGAAAAAAGGAAAAAAAAAACATATTGTAAATGCGTATTTAGTTACCTCTTGTCCAAAGAGTCTTGGAAAATATATTGCAACATCATCAATTCATGTTCAGAGAACGAATTTGCAAGCACGATGTTACTGTCTATAATTTTACAGCTACTTTTGCGCCTTGAATACTTTTGATGAGGGCTTTTTGGGAGTTGCCTTGACTTGCACAATCTAGTCTCTTTATCATTAGATGAATCTTGCTCATTTAATGACATGACATTAACTGAGCAAATTCCATCTGAAGATATTATCTATAATATAACAACAAAGTTTACACACTTAAAATAAACAACTCTTAACCATTAACAATTTCTACCAATAACGATGGAACAAAGTGGTATATAGACATACCTGAACACTCTAGGTAGTTTTCTTCATTATTTGATAACAACTCATTCAGCAAAGATCTTTTACAAGGAGTTTTCTTCGTTTTTTGCTCATTATCAGTCTTCTTGGGCATGCCCATTTTCTTCAACAAATTGGATTCTTCAAAAATTTGCCAACTTGATTCGCTACAGACTTTGGACTTATGTTTCTTCAGTGACTGTAAGTTATATTCAGAAGGAATTGTGCGAACATCTGTATCATTAGTATCCACCGTTTTATTGCATGCGTCTGGCTTATTTTTTAAAATAATCTCTTCAATTGCATTAACTTTGAAAGATAATTCTTGAACTGCGACATAAGTATCTAAATTATTCTTCATCAAGTCAGCAACTTTATACATTATATCAGCAATCCCTAGTTGCATTTGCTCTAGTTTCCCTTTGAAATCCAATAAATGATTTCCGTCAAAGGTCTCTTTGGTCGTAGTATCATGATGTGGACTTTCTTGTAGATTAACCTGATATTTTTTAACATAAAGGTGTTAGAAGTATTCTATTTTTGCAATATTAAAAAAGTACTTAATATAAATTTATTACCTTTAGGTTCCCAATGCCTCCATTCTTCTTCAGAAAGCACATGAAATTGCATACATCTTTGTTTGTCCATAAACCTATTGCATTCAACGATTTACATATAGGTTTATGGGCAAACATCACCCGATCCATGTAAAAAAGCTAGACAAAATAATTACCAACAAGGTTAAATAATTAGAAATAAAGAGTATAAATAATTGGAAGTTTACATATATAAACTAAGAAAGACGAAAATGTATTACCTCTAAAAATAGTAGACAACCACAAATATATTGTTGTCTTCCCTCCTTAAATTTTTTAATGCCACTAATGAGTCCATTGAAACACCAAGTAGCCCAGTTTTTCTCTTTAATGGTACTTGTGTTTTGCAATGGAACTAAATAATGAGGCATTACATAGTTTCCTGATTTAGGGAATAATAATGTTCCAAAAGTGAACAATACAAATTTCCTTTTAAAGTCATCAGTCACCTCATTTTCATTCACCAAATCTGCCTCCAACTTCTTCAAACAAATATATCCATTATGATTACGATTATTTTTCAATGGATCTATTCTTTCTAGATCTACATCCAAGCATACATCTACATCTACTCCATCATCTTGGATCCCCATAATATGTTCAAAATTACGAGGGGAAATATTGAGACTATATCCATGTAAATTAATAGTAGAAGTAAATGGATCCAACATATCAACTAACCAGGCACATAAATCTCGTCTTAGTCTGCCGCACTTTATGTTTAGAAGACTTCCAAATCCTAACTCTGCAACAGCTGTTTTTTTCACATCTGATAATTTGGCCACTAATGATGCAAAACGATTTGGAGCACATCTTGTTGCAATGCCTTCCCTTCTTTCTCCACAATATTCTTTTTCATTGTTATCCTCTTTCAACTGGCCTATACTATATTTATCCTTATCCTCTTTAGTCATAGCTTTGAAACGTAATCCTAAATTTTTCCTTTCCTATAAAAAAAAAATTAATACTGAATTAAATATTTAAAATAAAATTTAGTATAAACAAAGATAGATCTCATAATAAAAATTGCTTACCTTCATGTCAACTTTTATCCCTTTTTCTCGCAATAATTTTGCTTCATTCTTGCTATATTTAATGGCATATAACAAAAAGTTAGTACATTAACATTCTATTTCACTTTTCAAAATCACATTCTCAATGTAAGACTACACAAACATATATTAAGTCAATATGAAAAAACTTACAAGAACTCAATAAAATGCCGTCTTGTTTTCGTGAATGTTTCATTCTTTTTGTTCTTATCATCAGACTTCTTTAAATCATTCTTTTTATCATCATTTGCATCTTTTATAGTGCCTGGATTAATACGTTTCCTCTTATTTTCCATCTAGATAATTTACTAACCACTAATTAGTATCTCAACACATCTATTAGAAAGATAAAAACAATAACAAAAATTAGAAAGTAACAGCACAATAATACTAAGGCATTTACAACAATAAAGTAGAAATACAACTACAATTTTATGCAACAACATTATTTTTTCAAAAATGAAAAACTTAATATTTGAAAGAATGAAAATAAGAAGTTTGAACTAAACTTTGAATAACACAAAATGTTTATTCGAGTATAGTAAAATAAATTAACCAAAAATTGAAATGAATAGTCAAGGAAACTAAGATGCATAAAATTGCAAAAGAAAAAACAATTAAAAATATATGAGAATTAATGAAGGTTCAAAGTTTCCCAAAATATAAAAAATACAATTGAGACCGGAGAGAACAACCAAAAAGTTATTATTGACAATAAGAATCTAAAAAATAATTTTGTGTTTTAAATTCCTTTTCTGTTTTTCTCTCATAAATAACAAATATGAAGAAAAAAAAAGGACAATAAAAAATTTTAATTGCATGAGACTAAACTTCAAATTAATAAATTGTTTTTTTTTCATTCCTTGGCTTTAATATGTAATTTTATTGAATGGGTGAGAATGAGTACACGAATAACTAGAAGACTAAGTGAAAAAAAAACAAAAAAAAAATTGTAGTATGCAACAATATAGCAAGTTGTTGCTTTATATATATATATGACGTATTTCAATTTCTTTATAAATAGAATAAGACTTTTATCATGACATTTTACAGTTTCTTCCTGGCTGACATTATTCCTTCTTCATAATCATGGTATTGTCTTAAATTAAGAAATCATCCTTACCTTTCCTATTACTCTCTCTCTTTATTTTTTGCCCAATTAGTTTTGCTCATGATTACCGTCACTTTCACAGAAAACCCACACAACTGTTTAATAATTAAATACAATATTTAATCTAACATGCCATTTAATTTGATAGAGAAAAATCCACACACAAACAAATCAACAAGTTACTATTAATATTTTTAATTTAACAGGCTTTGTAATCCCTAATTATAGAAAGACAAGATACAAAAAAAATCACATCGTCCTCTTTATCATTAAACATACAACTGTTAATTAACTATAATATTTTAATTCAACAAATAAACTAATAAAATAGAATAGAAAAATAAATCTCACCTTAATTGATGTTCAGAAATCTTTAATCACAAAGATGAGTATAAGTTTTTTTTGTAGTAATAGTAAAAGAGCAGTTTATAATTCACTAAAATTAGGTTACAATGAAAAATTTGAGATTGACTAAAAGTCAAAAGAAAATTAGAAAAAAAAACCGTCAAACCTGTTAAAATTGACTAAAAGTAAAAAAATTAATTAAAACTTGTATAACCGGTAACTTAAAAAAATAATAATTTAAAAATTAAATTAATTTATTAAAATAAAAAAATAATAGACCATTGATTTCATCCAATGGTCTATAATTTTTACGTTATCAATACTGGGAATTTATCCCCGGTACTGTAGAAAGACCCTTTATTTAATATTTAATATAAAAATATTATTTATATTTACTAACGTATATAAAGAATAATATATTTAAAAAAATTATATTAATTAATTACATATATAAATCTTTCTATATAAATTGACATGATAATATTATATCATATCACTACATATTCTATATTTTTATAAAATATTTTAGTTTAAAATATTTTTTTAATTATAAAATTTATTTTTTAGTTTAAAATATTAATTTTTTTAGTTTTGATACTCATTATTGTTTCAAATTATGAAAAAAAATTAATGACATGCGAGCCCTTAAAATTTAACCTATTAACTAATTAATATTAAAAATTTTACAATTAAATTAATTAATATTTATTTATTTATAATATTTACAATTAAAATATATTATTATTTTAATATATTTTTTCAATTAGTAGTTAAAAATATTCATAAAGACTCAGTTTATTAAAAAGTAACGATTATATTCTCATTTAATGGTAATTAGCTAAAGAAATTATTGGTAGTTAGTTAAAAAAGTAAATAAAATATTAAATATATGATTTATTTTATTTATTTTCTAATACCAATGTTATATTGAATTGTTAATATATTATAAAATTTTATAAATTATATTATAGTACAATAGTTATGATTATATATAATTATAAATATTGTATTACAATATATGTTATTTATAAATTAATATTTATTTATGAATTTTTAATAATGTAATATAAAATATTTTTTATTTATTTTAAAAATTATAAAATTAACCATTCAATTTATATTTAAAAGATATTTTATAAATTAGTTATTAATGTGTTATAAAATAAAATATAATATTATTTTAATATTTATTATCAATTAGAAGTTGAAAATAATTTTTTAATTATTATTATATAAAAGTATAATTTTTATTTTTTAATAAATTAAAATTTTTGTAGGTATTTTTAATAATATTAAAATTATGTAAGTTAATAAACGAAATTTTAAATATTCATGTGTTATTATTTTTAACACTGTCAATTAACTTAGGGGGATTCGAGATATTATAGAAATAATCAGGAGTATCAGGATATGAAGTGTCATGGAGTGCTCAACCCAAGTGGTAGATTAAGTCATTTTCTAGGTGCCTTGTCTGGATTCGAATTCGGGGTAAGTAAGAGGATAAAATGAATTATTTGGGTTCCTATCCCACTCCCTTACTTTTTAAAAAAAAGAAGAAAAAAAATATTAAGTCAAATATTAGGGAGAAATTAAGCATTCTTTTAATAGTTATTATTAGTGAATTAATTTCTTTTAATATAGTAATATAATATTAATATAGATAGAAAAAAAACATTTATATAATCTTTATTTTTTATTTTTTAAATTTAATAATAACATTAATACTTTTATTTTGTTCTTCAAAGAAACATTGATGGACTAAAATTATGGGTTTGGCTTGAATTTCGTAAAAATAAAATGAGCGAAAAAATTGAGTTTACTAAAAGTTATGGGTTCGATATTAAATGATAAATAGCTTTAATAAAAATTATGATCTTTATATTAAATAATGATGAGTTTAATAAAAGTATGGACTTAATAGTAAGAAAAAAGTAGTCAAACGGGCCAAATATATCGGGCTGAGAATTTATTATTTCAAAGATGGCCAGTCCCCATTTCGACCGAAACAGAGATCGGCCGAGTATGTGGCCTTCTTTGGCCCAATCTAGGATGGGCATGCAGAATGGAGTCCCTAGCACATTGCTGTCTCTACCATTGTTTGTAATACATTTAGCATTAAAATGTTAAGCTTAAAAAGATTTACTTTATTTTATTATTTTTATAAAAATTTTAAAATAAATTATTATTTTTATATAAATTAACATACTAATAATTAATTTAAATAAAATTACATACTAAAATATTTTAAACCTTTTTAATAATAATTTAGAATGTAACGATCATAAAAATGTATAATTTAAATATTTTTTAACTTTGTTAATATTTTAATTTTGATAAAAGAATCGAACACTTTTTAAAAAATCAGAAAAATGTATAAGAATATCTAATAAGTTGTATAAACTCAAATAGGTATAATATGATTGAAAATATCATGTCATTAAAATGTCTAATTTATTTTCGATCGAATCATCACATTATATATGCTTTTTGATGGGTATGTATAAAAAGTCCATTATGTGATCGACCATTGAAAATTCATATTTCAAACTTTACCGATATAATGAATAATATATATATATAGCCCCTTCAATAATATTTCTTGATACATATTAATTAGGAACGTAACAACAAATCGATATTAATTACACACACGAAGATGTTTATTTAATTGGAAATCAAGCGGTAACAATAATGCACTATAAACAGAGGATGATGATACAACTGGAAACTACATAAACAATGTTTATTGATTGATTGAATTACACACCAAAAAAGGATTCGAATTGTGTTCACCAACCAATGGTTTTGAAACAAGGAAGAAAAGCACTTTGAGTGGCTTGATCATCCCATTGCAGCTCTTTCCACCAGTCTTCATCTCCCTTGATAATGAAATTACGTTCGGATCCACCGTTGCAATCGAGTGGAAGCTTCCTAAGCTCTGTGCATCGCCATACCATCATTTCTTTCAGACGTGGAAAGGGCAAGGGGTTTGCGTAGATGCTCTTCAGCTTTCCTAAACCACACAACCCAAGATACTGAAGTCTTGCAAACGGGACTCGATTTTCCATTGCCTCAGCTGTAACTTCATCCGATTTAATTATTTCTTCCATACTCTCGCACTGGTCTATGCTAATACGCTTGAGATTTGGAGCAAAAATAAGCCATGTCATGTGCCTCAATTTTGAGCAATTAACTATTGTAACATGGCAGAGACTACGAAAACCATCAGTTACTTGGATGTTTTTTACTTCCCCTGTATACTCAATCTTCAACTCTTCCAAATCTTCACAAACCGACATGTCATATCTTTCGAGATGCCTTAAACTTGCTAAATGTGAAACGTCGAGTGACTTTGAATCCTTTAACAATGTAAGGGAAAGAGATCGAGTACTTCTCTGTAGTATAGAGGAGCTCGAAAATCTTTGGAGAGCAAGCAAACTTGTTAAGGTGATGGTCAACACATTTAAATGTTTTAAACAGAGCAATTCTTCTACCAAAAGTTCCTCATCTCCAAACAGAATGCTATCTTCTTCTTGGCTCGCTAAACCAGCACATCCACGCATTCTCAATACCCGTAACATCTCTAAATTAGATATCACTTCCGATGGAATTCTAGGGAGATGAAAAATATTCTCCAACTTTAAACATCTAAGATTAACTAGGTACTTCAACTCTTCTGGCAACCTTGTTATGTAACAAGATGATAGATCAAGATGTTTTAGCGACACTAAATCAGAAAATTGAAACGCTAAAGGCAAGTTAAAATTACATGATAGATCTAAAACTCTGAGAGAAGTCATGGATTGGAAGAAATCACTTTTGATCTTTTCTATATCACAGCGACTAAGAAACAAAGTCCGAAGACTGGGACAAATAGGAGACTTTGATAACTTCTCAATTTTATTATTCATAAGGGACATCCTTGTAACATCTTTCCACATTTCAATACTTGGTACTTCAGTTAATCCGACACCTGCACGAACCAAAAATTTTTCTTTCTCCTTCTCATGATCAGTTGTGGATGCAATCCATAAAGCCATGTCTCGAATCACATCATGCATTTTTACATAATTGTTTCCTTGTTCATCTTCTTCTTCCTCCAATAGACATGCATGAATGAGAATACCAATAATGGAATATCCTTCATTTCGTGCCCCAATTCCATCATACTCATCTAAAAATCCCTCACATATCCAATAATCTATCAAGTCCTCTGTCTTAATCCTATAATCTTCAGGAAATAAACAACAATATAGAAGACAAAATCTAATTGTGTCGCTTGGTAAAAGGTCGTAGCTGAATTTCAAACGAGAATACACCGTTCTTTCCATACCTGAAAATTTGGAGGCTGTACTCCTTAACACCTCAATCGCATGTTCCCATTCTTGAGGTGTCTTTTTGCAGGCCATGGCACGACCAACAACGATCAGAGCAAGAGGCAAACCACCACATTCTTTTGCCACAGTCTCCGCTAGCTCAGGAATATTAGGATAACTGTCAAGAGTTTCTTTTCCAACTTTCTCCTCAAATAATCTCCAAGCATCTTCGTATCTCAAACACTCCACTTTGAAGCTTTTCTGAGCTTCCATGCTACCGCAAACCTCAACCTCACGAGTTGAGAAAACTACTTTAGATACATTTTCTGGTGTTGGAGGAGGTAAACCAACTGTAATTAAATCAACACGCTCCCATATATCATCCAATAGTAATACAAATTTTTTTCTGTTCAAGGTTTTGAAAATCTCCTGAGCTCTATCTTCTAGACTTTTGAACTTCCAAGATTCGTTGAACAAACCAATTTTTTTGGCAATACTGTCCTGAATCTTTTCGAGTTCCAAGTCTTTGGACACCACGGCCCAAATGACAACATCAAACTTGTCGGGGAACTCAACGAACTTGTTGTTAATTTTGGTTAAAAGGGTGGTTTTACCAACCCCTCCCATCCCGTATATGCCAATAATTCGAGCTTTTTCTTCTGTGAGGCATCTCCAAACTTTGTCAAATGTTGATTGCAGGCCTATTATTGCTGGTGTAATAGGTCTTTCATCAACTGGAGTTTCTGGTACAGTTTGTGCCACCTCTTTGAAATCTCCCTCGCTCCTTAAATTCTCCACGATTCGTAGTGTTTTGAATACGCTTTTCCCGAATTTGTAGCTTGGATTGCAATTCTTGGAACAAAAGCCTCCAACACATAATTGCCCAAATTCTTGACGTCCTTCTTGTTTAAGTTTTTCGGCTTCAGTTTCCACATCTTGCACTCTCGAAAGCCAACCTTGCACTTGTTCCAGCCGTTTCATCCCTCGCTGTTCAGCAACTGTAACTTCTATCAGCACATCATTCCTTGCTTCAATTAGCTTTTTTAATTCTGTCTCCAAGTTATCAAGATTATCTTGGAGCTGACATGTATATGCTGTTTTTCTAACAGTGCAATCGAGGCAACGAGAAATGGCAGCGTCACATGAGATTGAGGCTGAAAAAACGTTGCCCATTGTGAGTCCAACACTTGGGAAAATCGTTTGAGAAGGAAGGTTGTAGGTGAGGAAGACAGTGCAAATATGTTTAATTCTTAGACTGCAATTATTTCTATTGTGCGTCACTATAACTTTTATTGTGCGTTCAGACATGGAAAGAACAAAAAGCCAACAATTTCAAAAACAAGAGGATTAAGAACCCCATTCTTGTACTACTTTAAATAATCCTATGCTAGATATATTTATTTATTTTGCAACATGACTTTATATTTCTAGGTATTTTATTTACAGCTCTTTGAAACCGATAACATATATTAAGAAGCCAAAATGCTTGATAGGCTACAACTACCTAACCTAAGTATGAATTGCCTTACAGCTTGGTGAAATATTTATTTATATCATATATATGGGCAAAATGATTGATGGAAAATTTATCCAGAAAATTATTAATAATTTAAAGAAAAGGAAAGGGCAAAAAAGAGGACGTAATTAGGTGTCTTAGAATATTTATTATATATTTCGTTCTTCCTTTCTCTTTCAATAACTTTGATTGGTAGTAGTCAGTTGGTGGAAAATATAAAAACATAATAAATAGGCAATTGTTGCGTTTTCATACATGGGAAATAAAACAAGCAATTAATATTAGGTGAAGGGAAAATAGTGTCGATAATTAATTGTCCCCTTGTCCTTAATGCAAAGTATTTATACCACCTAAAAGATTCTAGTCAAGTCGTTGATCATCTTAGAATTTTTTAAAAAATGCATGATTTAACAAGGTGACAAAATTTATCCAAAAAGTATTTATAATTAAGAAAACGAGAGAAAAAAACAGGACATATATATGTGTCTTACAATATTTTATGAGCAAATTGATTCCTAGGAATGACTTTTGTGCTTTGAAAATTAAAAAAATAAAAATAACACCTGTCTTTAATTAATCGTATAAAATTCTTATTCATCTAGCCTTTTTTTTTTTGTGTGTATATGATTTCTATGGTTTAGTTGGTCAACGAAGAATATTCATCGCAGCAAGAAGACAGCTTATTAATTTCTGGGCTGTGGGCTTAAAAGCATTTGTACTTGAAGACCTTAAACCATAGTGACTTGCCGAATTGCAGAAACCCATTAAATTTGTTCAACCCGACTCAGCCTATAAACCTATTAAGTTTGTATTGTATCATGTTGTACTGGACTTCTCTTATTTTTAATAATTAAAAAAAATCATAATTAATTCTTTGTACTTTCATGTCTGTCCATGTGTTGCCCATTTAGACTTTCGTGCTCAAATTATGAAAGCCATTCGAACTTACTCGGATTCAAGCATCGGCGGACCCGTCATTTTCATGCTGAGTTCGTTTCATGCAATGTCGATCCAGCCCCAACTGTCACTTCTAACACAAGAAAGAATAATACTTATAAAATGGTGAATTATATATATATATATATATATATATATAATTATGTAAGATATATTTTATGATAGGACGACAATTCAAATTATTGCGTCGTTTATTTTAAACGAATCAAAATTTATCTAATTTAATAATCGTATAAAAAATTATAACCTTAATCTAACTCATTAATTAAAAAAGTTATCTGGTTAATAATTATGTTATATGTTTAACATTTATTTAAAAATATTTATAATGTTATCGACTTAAATGTTAATAAATTATATTTAAATTTTTTTAAAATATTAATAATATAATTAAATATTTTTAAAATATAAAAAATAATAAATTATAAATTATAAATGAAATAATATTAAATAGTTAAATGGATTATTTGACAAAATTTTAAAATTCAAACCCAACACAGTTATTAATGGTGTTATTTTAAGTTAACTTGAATTTGTTAATTTTGCGTCGTGTTGGTGTAAAAAATTGTCACCCATATTTTATGACTATAGTTAATGTAATTCATATAATTTTTATTTTAGAATTAGATAAGTTTTATGATTAATTTATAATTTAATGCCACATTCTTTTGCCAATGTGAATCATTTATAGCTTTAACTATATTTGAATAAAGCTTAGTTGTTACTATTTAATGCCTCAGAAATATTTGGCAATAAGTGTCTTTTTGTGCCTGGCTTTTTTTTAATGAGTTTTCGTTTAGATTAACTCAGAACATTTATTATTCGTAATTTACATTTTATTTATTTTCTATGAAGTGCTAGACATACTACAATTATTAATTTGTTACACGGAACATAACACGTAAATAGAAGAATTTTACAGTTTCTTAAAATTATTAATTTATTACAAATCTCAACTATCCAATGTCGCAACTTTAAAAATACAAAATTTTAAAATAAATTAATTTGCTTTGTTAATTCTTGATGGTGAGCGGCTATTTTCAATGAATCTAGAATGTGAATTTATGTTAATTTTATATTTATTAATAATTAATTAAAATATTTATTATGAAAAAAATATTATTGGAGACTTGGAGATAAGTAAGCTTACGAAGTCACTATCAACACCTCAAAAAACGATTCACCTTATAAAACATCCTTCTGAAAATCGAGATAGGATCCTTATACACCTGATTAGTTTTATTAATGTATGATACGTATTATTTGTATTTAATAAATCAAACTGATTAGTTTGGTTTGTTTCAGTTGAGTTCAATTGAAATCAACTTTATTCTAATTCGATTTTCTTTCCCACTTCCTGTCTTCATTTGTAAAGCACATAAAAATTAACATCCACTAAAAAAAATTTCTATTATAAATAATTTTTCATTATAAACTATTATATCTCTAGTAAAATTTGTTGTCATGAGTAAATACTACATTAAAAATTTTCATTAATATATAATATAAAATAAATTAAAGAATTCACAAAATGATCGATCGAAAAATATATTAATAATTTGTGAATAAGTTGATTCTATACTTTTGAAAGTTCAAACTAAAAAAAAAAATTATGTATGATATTAACGAAGTGCACTTCTAAAAATTTTAAAAATATTTATTAAAATCTTAATTCATTAAAAAATTATTATATTCTTGTAAATAATAATTAGTTAATAAAAATAATTATTAAATCTTTAAATTTTGATAAAATATAATATATTATATTAAATCAACATATTTTTTTATTATAATTTGTATATTTTAACTTTACATAAATATATAAATTGTAATATAATTATAACTATTGTAATATAATTTATAAATTTATTTTATATATTTTTTAATATTTAATTAATATTGAATTATTAATATATTATGAGATAGATAAATTAATGTTTTAGTTATAATATATTAATTGATATTTGATTATTAATATCTTATAAATAATATTTTAATATCTATTAAAATAATTAGCCTATCAAATTAAATTTTTAGAAATTGGACTTCCTTTTCCAAAAAGGAAACAACTTTTCTTAAAGTTATCATAACTTTAATAATTGCTTCTTCGTCCACTAATATTATTTCATCGGTTGATTTTTGGTCAAGGAACAACAAGACAGAGCTCATCAATTTCCTCTGAACGAATATACCATAACACGTTAATTTTAGTGTTGTTTAAATTGTGATGTTACAATCTCTGCACTTATTTTTTAATCTTTTAATTTACTCTGTAACTTGAGATTTTGTAAAATATTTTTTGATGGGTCGAAATCAATTATTTCTCCATTTATATGTATACATGATCGGTTTTAAGTATTTTTATAAGTAATTAAGCTGAAAAATATATTGTATTGATTAGTTATTTTTATATGTATACATGATCTTCTCTTTAGTTGCTAACATTAACATATCACAAATTGATTTTTTATTTTTATACCACTATTACTATGTGAGTTAACTTTGTTTTATATATTGAAATTAGATTAAATTATATATTGAAATGCTTCTCACCTTCTTTTTGTTCTTTCACTTTTCTAGTAAAATTTAGGATTATAAGAACATTTTATTAATATATATTTAAAATTTTTTTTTTTTAAAAATTATTAAGCACATGATTACTTAAACAAAAGAAAGTGTAAATACGTTATATATTTATAAAAATAAAGATAACTAAAATTCTCTTTTAAAGTTTTTAATTAAAATTAACTTAAAATATAAAAGTATATCCAATTATCCATTCTATTGATACAAGACTAAATTTAATTCATATATTATTAAGTTCTTATTTTTATTTAAAATTTTCTTTTCCTTTATAATATTCTATAAATGCTCCTGGCCCATTTCTCTTGTAAATAATTATTTATATTTTTTCAACTTTATTAATATTTTAATTTTGATAAAAGAATCTACTGTTTTTTTCAAAAATCAGTAAAATGTATAGAAATATCTAATGAGTTGTGCAAAAACTCAAATAAGTGTATGAATCATAAATTACAATATGTCAATTATACTTATTATTGTGTCATAATAATAATGATAATATAAGTTTCTTAATACATATTAAATAAAATATCATACATATTTTCATTAAAAAATCAATGATCAAATAAATTATTACCAAGAACGTTAAAAAAAATAGTAATATTTTAATATATAATTTTATTCAAATTTGTCAGCATTTTAATTTAAATAAATAACATTCTTATTTTTAAATTTCAGAAGTATTTGTTATTTCTCTAAAAATAATAGATATATTAGAATATCAATTATTTTTTTATTTAGAGCAATAATTAATAATTAATGCCACAGAAAGTCTTGGCAAGAAGAAGGTTTTTTTACCCTTCCAGCCCATTTCTATTAAAGTCTTTTACTATTACTTTTTTTACGAGTGTTGATTTATATTAATCCACCACATTTATACCCATAATTAAGATTATTTGGTCTTCTATTACTAGAAATATTTTAAACATCCTAATTCTCAAATGGCATTACAAGGGCGATATGACATTTATACATTAGATAATAAAATTTTATAATTTTTTTAAAAGTTATTTACTACAGATCTCACTATCTAATAAAAATATAGTTTTCGGAATTAAATTTAAAATTAATGGCTAATTTTAACAGTAAATAAGGTCTAATTTAATATTCCAAATATCATATCATTAAAATGTCTAATTTATCTTAAATCAAATCATCACATTATATATGCTATTTGATGGATATGTATAAAAATACATTACGTAATCAATGCTTGAAAATTCATATTTCAAACATTACCGATATAATTGGGAACGTAACAACTAATCCATATTAATTACACTCACACGAAGATGTTTATTTATTAATTGGAAATCAAGCGGTAACAAAGGGTGATGATACAGCTGGAAACTCAATAAACAATGTTTATTGAGTGAACTACATACCAAAGAGGAAAATCGTCCGCCAGAAATTAACCTTATTCAAATTCTGTTGACGGATCCATGGCTTTGAAATAAGGAAGAAAAGCACTTTGAGTGGCTTGATCTTCCCATTGCAGCTTTTTCCACCAGAGCCCCTCTCCCTCGATAATGAATTTACGTCCGGATGCACTGTTGCAATCGAGTGGAAGCTTCCTAAGCTCTGGGCAGTCGCTTACACTCATTTCTTTCAGATGGGGGAAGGGCAAGGGGTTTGAGTAGATGCTCTTCAACTTTCTTAAAAACTGTAAATGAAGAAATTGAAGTCTTGCAAACGGGACTGGATCTTCCATTGCCTCAGCTGGAACTTCATCCAATTTAATTATTTCTTCCATACTCTCGCAGTAATGTATGTCAATATACTTGAGATTTGGGGCACAAATAAGCCCTGTCACGTGCCTCAAACTTCGGCAATTGAATATTGAAACACGACGAAGACTATGTAAACCATGAGTTACTCTGATGTTTTTGAGTTCCCGTGTATACTCAATCTTCAACTCTTCCAAATCTACACAGTCCCACAAGTGATATTTTTCGAGATGCCTTAAACTTGCTAAAGAAGAAACATCGAGTGATTTTGAATCCTCTAAGGTTTTAAGGCAAAGAGATCGGATACTGCTCTGTAGTATAGGGGAACTCAATAATCTTTGGAGTGCAAGCAAACTTTTTAAGGTGATGGTCAACACATTTAGCTGTTTTAAACAGAGCAATTCTTCTACCAAAAGTTCACCATCTCCAAACAGAATGCTATCTTCTTCTTGGCTCCCATAATGACCACATCCAAACATTCTCAATATCCGTAACATCTTTAAATTAGATATCACTTTCGGAGGAATACTACGGAGAAAAAATGTACACTCCAACTTCAAACATCTAAGATTAATTAGGTACTTCAACTCTACTGGCAAGCTTGTTATACGGCAGGATGATAGATCAAGATGTTGTAGCGACACGAAATCAGAAAATTGAAACGCCAACCGCAAGTTAATATTATATGATAGATCTAAAACTCTAAGAGAAGTCATAGATTGGAAGAAATCACTTTCGACCACCTGTATCTCACAGCGACTAAGAAACAAAGTCCGAAGACGAGGACAAATAGGAGATTTTGATAAATTCCGGATTTTATTACGCATAAGTGACATCCTTGTGACATCTTTCCACTTCTCAATACTCGGTGCTTCAGTTAATCCAACACCTGCAAGAACCAAAAAATTTTCCTTCTCATGCTCAGTTGTGGATGCAATCCACAAAGTCATGTCTCGAATCACGTCATGCATTTTTACATAATTGTTTCCTAGTTCATTTTCTTCTTCCTCCAACAGACATGCATGAATAAGAGTACGAACAATGGAATATCCTTGATTTCGTGCTCCAATTCCATCATATTCGTCTAAAAATCCCTCACATATCCAATAATCTATCAATTCCTCTGTCGTAATCCTATAATCTTCGGGAAATAAACAACAATATAGAAGACAAAATCTAATTGTATCGCTTGGCAGAAGGTCGTAACTGAATTTCAAAGGGGAATGTACCAATCTTTCCATACCTGAAAATTTTGAGGCTGAACTCTTTAACACCTCGATAGCATGTTCCCATTCTTGAGGTGTCTTCTTGCAGGCCATGGCTCGACCGATGACAATTAGAGCAAGTGGCAAACCACCACATTTTTCGGCCACAGTCTCCGCTAGCTCAGGAATATTAGGATGACTGTCAAGAGTTTCTTTTCCGACTTTCTCCTCAAATAATCTCCAAGCATCTTCGTATCTCAGGGACTCCACTTTGAAGCTTTTCTGAGCTTCCATGCCACCGCAAACCTCAAGCTCACGAGTTGTGAAAACTACTTTAGATACATTTATTGGCGTTGGAGGAGGTAAACCAACTGCAATTAAATCAACACGCTCCCATATATCATCCAACAGTAATACAAATTTTTTTTTGCTCAAGATTTTGAAAATATCCTGAGCTTTATCTTCTAGACTTTTGCTCTTCCAAGATTCGTTGGACAAACCAATCTTTTTGGCAATACTTTCCTGAATCTTTTCAATTTCCAAGTCTTTGGACACTACCGCCCAAATGACAACATCAAAATTGTTGGGGAAGTCAAGGAAGTTGTTGTTAATTTGCGTTAAAAGGGTAGTCTTACCCACCCCTCCCATCCCGTATATGCCAATAATTCCAGCTTGTTCTTCTAAAAGGCATCTCCAAACTTTGTCAAATGTTGATTGCAGGCCTACTGTTGATGGAATAGGTCTTTCGTCAATTAGATTTTCTGGTACAATTTGTGCCACCTCTTTGAAGTCTCCTTCGCCCTTTAAATTCTCCACAATTCGCAGGGTTTTGAATACCTTTTCCCCAAATTTGTAGCTTGACTTGCAATTCTTGGAACAAAAGCCTCCAACACACAGTTGCTCAACTTCTCTACCGCTTTGTTCAATAAGTTTTCCAGCTTCAGTTTCCACACCTTGCACTCTCGAAAGCCAACCTTGCACTTTTGCCAGCCGTTTCATCCCTTGCTGTTCAGCAACTCTAACTTTTATCAACACATCATCCCTTCCTTCAATTAGCTTTTTCAATTCTGTCTCCAAGATCAAAAGATTATCTTGGAGCTGACATATATATGCTGTTTTTCTAACACTGCAATCCAGGCAACGAGAAATGGTAGCGTCACATGAGATCGAGGCTGAAAAAAGGTTGCCCATTGTGAGTTCCAACAATTGGGAAAATCGTTTAAGAAGAAAGGTACAGGTGTGTAAATATATGTAATTCTGACTGCAATTACTTGATATGAGCATCAGTATGACTTTCATTGTGCGTTCACACATTGAAAGGACAAAATGCCAACAATTTCAAAAGCGAAAGGGCCTTCAATAAATCAAGGTGTCTTCCAAAAAATCCTACAGTAGATATGAATTACCTTAGACCTTCGTGGAATATTCATTTATATGATATAGACAGAAGTCACAAATTGATTAGGTGTCTTGCAATATTTTATGAACAAGTTGATTCTGACTTCTGTGCCTTTGAAAATTCAAACCAATGAAAAAGAAAGTCATGTATGATATATTGATATTAACGGGGTGATTACTTCTAAAATTTTAAAACTATTTATTAAAATTTTAATTTATTAAAAAAATTATATTCTTTAAATAATAATTAATTAATAAAAATAATTATTTTTTATAACACATTAATAATATAATAGTTATTACTATATTCTAAATTTATATATTTTAAAATTAAACTTTTGTTAAATTATATATTTTAATTATAAATAATATATAATTATAACTATCATACTACATAATAAATTTTTATTTATAAATTTATTTAATTATATTTTAATACTTAATTATATTAATTTATTATAAAAAAATAAATTTATTATAATATATTTATAAATATTTTAATTACTAATATGTTAGAAAATAATTTTAAATATTGTGATTTTACTATTGCTGCACTTATTTTTCATTCTGAATCTTTTTTTTAAACAACATCAACAACGATTCATTTCACGTTAGAGAAGATTATATTATGCAAAATTTTTATTATTTTAGTACAGATTCTACTAAATCAATTACAATAATAACCAATAGATCTTAAGCCTATTAAGATCTATTTATTTTATTTATTTTCTAATACTAATATAATATTAAATTATTAATATATTATAAAATTTTATAAATTATATTATAGTACAATAGTTATGATTATATATAATTATAAATATTGTATTACGATATATTTTATTTATAAATTAATATTTATTTATAAATTTTTAATATTGTAATATAAAATATTTTTGTTTTATTTATTTTAAAAATTATAAAATTAACCATTCAATTTATATTTAAAAGATATTTTATAAATTAATTATTAATACGTTATAAAATAAAATATAATATTATTTTAATATTTATTATCAATTAGGAGTTAAAAATAATTTTTTAATTATTATTATATAAGAGTATAAATTGTTAATTTTTTATTAAATTAAAATTTTTGTGAGTATTTTTAATAATATTAAAATTATGTAACTTAATAGACGAAAATTTAGATATTTATGTGTTATTATTTTTAACACTGTCAACTAACTGAGGAGGATTCGAAATATTATAGAAACAATAGGGGATATCAAAATATTAAGTCAAATAATAGGGAGGAATTGAGCTTTCTTTTAATAGTTAGTATTAGTGAATTAATTTCTTTTAATATAGTAATATAATATTAACATAGATAGAAAAAATAACATTTATATAATCTTTATTTTTTATTTTTTAAATTTAATAATAACATTAATACTTTTATTTTGCTCTTCAAAGAAGCGCTGATGGACTAAAATTATGGGTTCGATATTAAATGATAAATAGGCTTAATAAAAATTATGATCTTTATATTAAATAATTGACGAGTTTAATAAAAATATGGACTTAATAATAAGAGGAAAAAAAAGTAGTCAAACGGGCCAAATATATCGGGCTGAGAATTTATTATTTCAAAGATGGCCAGTCCCCATTTCCGCTGAAACAGAGATAGGCCGATTATGGCCTTCTTTGGCCCAATCTAGGATGGGTCTGCAGAATGGAGTCCCTAGCACATTGCTCTCTCTACCATTGTTTGTAATATATTTAGCATTAAAATGTTAAGCTTAAAAAGATTTACTTTATTTTATTATTTTTATAAAAATTTTGAAATAAATTATTATTTTTATATAAATTAACATGCTAATAATTAATTTAAATAAAATTACATACTAAAATATTTTTAACTTTTTGAATAATAATTTAGAATGTAATGATCATAATTTTTTTTTAATATTATATTTACTATTTACATATTTTTAACTTTGTTGATATTTTAATTTTGATAAAAGAATCGAACACTTTTTAAAAAATCAGAAAAATGTATAAGAATATCTAATAAGTTGTGTAAACTCAAATAGGTATAATATGATAAAAAAAAGAATCATAAATTATAATGGGTCAATTAAACTTATTATTGTGTCAAAAAATAATATAAATTTATTAATATATATTAAATAAAATATTCCACACATTTTCATTAAAACATTTATGATTAATACATAATAAATTACTACCAATTAAATAAAAATATCATTATCTTTATATTTTAGGAGTATTTACTGTTTTCAAAGATTTTTTTTTTTGAACTATTACAAATTTACTAGGGATCTCTGGGAAAGAAACGACCCAGATATCTCTAGGGACGATCCCACAATTTGTGAGACAATCTTACATTTTGACAAGGTTCGAAGACTTGCTCTCCCAATGGGAAGGCAAGTCCTCTTACCACTAAGACAAAGCCTCAGTGGTATACTATTTTCAAAGATTAGAAGTATATCCTTATTTTCTTTATTTAGAGCAATAACTAAGAATTAATGTTAGAGAAAATCTTGGGAATAAGTCGGCTTTTTTACCTATCCATTTCTGTTAAAGTAAAAGCTTGCCTATTTTTATGAACGTTAATTTAGATTAAGCCACCACATTTATTATCCATAATTAAGATTATTTAATCTTTTAGTACTAGAAATATTTTAAACATCCTGTTTTCATGATGGCAATACGAGTGCAAGGTGACATCTATACGTAATTTTTTAAAAATTATTTACTACAGATCTCACTGTCTAATAAATTAATATCACATCACTAAAAGTATAATTTTTGGAATAAATTTTAAAATTAATATCTAATTTTTATAATAAATAAGGATTAGTTTCTATCATTAAAATGTCCATTTTATTATTGAAAATATCATGTCATTAAAATGTCTAATTTATTTTCGATCGAATCATCACATTATATATGCTTTTTGATGGGCATGTATAAAAAGCCCCTTCAATAATATTTCTTGATACATATTAATTAGGAACGTAACAACAAATCGATATTAATTACACACACGAAGATGTTTATTTAATTGGAAATCAAGCGGTAACAATAATGCACTATAAACAGAGGATGATGATACAACTGGAAACTACATAAACAATGTTTATTGATTGATTGAATTACACACCAAAAAAGGATTCGAATTGTGTTCACCAACCAATGGTTTTGAAACAAGGAAGAAAAGCACTTTGAGTGGCTTGATCATCCCATTGCAGCTCTTTCCACCAGTCTTCATCTCCCTCAATAATGAATTTACGTTCGGATCCACTGTTGCAATCGAGTGGAAGCTTCCTAAGCTCTGGGCATCGCCATACCATCATTTCTTTCAGACGTGGAAAGGGCAAGGGGTTTGCGTAGATGCTCTTCAGCTTTCCTAAACCATCCAACCCAAGATACTGAAGTCTTGCAAACGGGACTCGATTTTCCATTGCCTCAGCTGTAACTTCATCCGATTTAATTATTTCTTCCATACTCTTGCAGTCTTCTATGGCAATATACTTGAGATTTGGGGCAAAAATAAGCCATGTCATGTGCCTCAATTTTGAGCAATTAACTATTGTAACATGGCAGAGACTACGAAAACCATCAGTTACTTGGATGTTTTTTACTTCCCCTGTATACTCAATCTTCAACTCTTCCAAATCTTCACAAACCGACATGTCATATCTTTCGAGATGCCTTAAACTTGCTAAATGTGAAACGTCGAGTGACTTTGAATCCTTTAACAATGTAAGGGAAAGAGATCGAGTACTTCTCTGTAGTATAGAGGAGCTCGAAAATCTTTGGAGAGCAAGCAAACTTGTTAAGGTGATGGTCAACACATTTAAATGTTTTAAACAGAGCAATTCTTCTACCAAAAGTTCCTCATCTCCAAACAGAATGCTATCTTCTTCTTGGCTCGCTAAACCAGCACATCCACGCATTCTCAATACCCGTAACATCTCTAAATTAGATATCACTTCCGATGGAATTCTAGGGAGATGAAAAATATTCTCCAACTTCAAACATCTAAGATTAACTAGGTACTTCAACTCTTCTGGCAACCTTGTTATGTAACAAGATGATAGATCAAGATGTTTTAGCGACACTAAATCAGAAAATTGAAACGCTAAAGGCAAGTTAAAATTACATGATAGATCTAAAACTCTGAGAGAAGTCATGGATTGGAAGAAATCACTTTCGACCACATTTATATTACAGTGACTAAGTAACAAAGTCCGAAGATTGGGACAAATAGGAGACTTGGATAAGTGACATCCTTGTAACATCTTTCCACATGTCAATACTCGGTACTTCAGTTAATCCGACACCTGCACGAACCAAAAATTTTTCTTTCTCCTTCTCATGATCAGTTGTGGATGCAATCCATAAAGCCATGTCTCGAATCACATCATGCATTTTTACATAATTGTTTCCTTGTTCATCTTCTTCTTCCTCCAATAGACATGCATGAATGAGAGTACCAATAATGGAATATCCTTGATTTCGTGCTTCAATTCCATCATATTCATCTAAAAATCCCTCACATATCCAATAATCCATCAAGTCCTCTATCTTAATCCTATAATCTTCGGGAAATAAACAACAATATAGAAGACAAAATCTAATTGTGTCGCTTGGTAAAAGGTCGTAACTGAATTTCAAATGACAATACACCGTTCTTTCCATACCTGAAAATTTGGAGGCTGCGCTCCTTAACACCTCAATTGCATGTTCCCATTCCTGAGGTGTCTTCTTGCAGGCCATGGCTCGACCGATAACAATTAGAGCAAGTGGCAAACCACCACATTCTTTAGCCACAGTTTCAGCTAGCTCAGGAATACGAGGATGACTGTCAAGAATCCTTTTTCCGACTTTCTCCTCAAATAATCTCCAAGCATCCTCGTATCCCAAGCACTCCACTTTGAAGCTTTCGTGAGCTTCCATCTTCCCGCAAACCTCTAAACTACGAGTTGTGAAAATTACTGTAGACGCACCTCCTAGGGTTGGAGGTACACCAACTTCAATTAAATCTACACGCTCCCATATATCATCCAAAAGTAATACAATTTTTTTTTTGCTCAAGATTTCGAAAATTTCCTGCTTTTTATCGGCTGGACTTTTACTCTTCCAAGAGTCGTTGAACAAACCAATTTTTTTGGCAATACTGTCCTGAATCTTTTCGAGTTCCAAGTCTTTGGACACCACGGCCCAAATGACAACATCAAACTTGTCGGGGAACTCAACGAACTTGTTGTTAATTTTGGTTAAAAGGGTGGTTTTACCAACCCCTCCCATCCCGTATATGCCAATAATTCGAGCTTTTTCTTCTGTGAGGCATCTCCAAACTTTGTCAAATGTTGATTCCAGGCCAACTGTTGGTAGAATAGGTCTTTCGTCAACTGGTTTTTTAGGTACAGTTTGTGCCACCACTTTGAAATCTCCTTCGCCGTTTAAATTCTCCACAGTTTGCAGGGTTTTGAATACCGTTTTCCCGAATTTGTAGCTTGACTTGCAATTTCTGGAACAAAAGCCTCCAACACATAGTTTCCCCATTTCTCGACCTCTTTGTTGTTTAAGTTCTTCTGCTTCAGTTTCCACATTTCGCACTCTCGAAAGCCAACCGTCCACTTGTGCCAGCTGTTTCATCCCTTGCTGTTCATCAACCATAACTTTTCTCTCCACATCATTCCTTAATTCAGTTAGTTTTTCTAATTCTGTCTCCAAGTTATCAAGATTATCTTGGAGCTGACATATATATGCTGTTTTTGTGACAGTGCAATCAAGGCAACGAGAAATGGCAGCGTCACAGGAGATTGAGGCTGAAAAACCGTTGCCCATTGTGAGTTCAACAATTGGGAAAATCGTTTGAGAAGAAAGGTTGTAGGTGAGGAGGACTGTGATTTGCGCTGTTATGTTCTTGAAAGCCACATGTAAAAAGCAACTACAATCTTGAATGTTTGTGCTCTGGTAACCCACCAAAGCTTTCTAAGATCCAAATCACTTAAGTTATTGGGGCCATTTCAATCCACTACCCAAAAAGAGCGCGACTTGGATTCCTGTTGTCACCTCTCTTGTGCGACGGATATGAAGAGGAATTGTGTTTTTGGAGAATGAAAAATGGAGAGAGAAGAAGAGAAACGGCGATGAAGAGAGAGGAATATTTATTCCTATGATATAGACAGAAGTCACAAAATGATTGATCGAAAAAAAATATTAATAATTTAAAGAAAAACAGAGAGAATAATTACGTGTCTTATAATATTTTTTGAACAAGTTGATTCTGACTTCTGTGCTTTTGAAAATTCAAACCAATGAAAAAGAAACTCATGTATGATATATTGATATTAACGGAGTGATTACTTCTATTAAAATTTTAATTTATTAAAAAATTATATTTTATAAATAATATTTAATTAATAAAAATAATTATTTCTAACACATTAATAATATAATAGTTAGTATTATATTATAAATTTATATATTTTAAAACTAATTTTTTATTATAATTTAATATGTTAAGTATAAATAATATATCATTATAATTACTGTTCTATAATAAATTTGAGTTATAAATTTATTTAATATAATTTATTCAGTTATATTTTAATATTAAACTATTAATTTATACTCAAATAAAATATAAGTTTATTTATAATATATTCATAAATATTTAATTATTAATATATTATAAAATAATATTTATTATTATTTTAATATTTATTTTTTATTAAGAGTTATTTTAAATTTATTTTCAATCAAAAGTTAAAAATAAAATTCTAATTAATTATTATCAATTAAGAGTATAATTTTCATCTTACATAATAAATTAAGAAACTAAATCACTCTATAAAATCAAATTTGAAGAAATAGACGTCAATTTTTAAAACAGATACATTTTTTTTAAAATTATCATAACTTTTTTTTATTTTTAAAAGATTATGTATTATAAATTTATTAATATATAAACAAGACTCTATTATAACTTAACTAAAAAGATAACTCACAGTTATAATACACTTAACATCAATATTCAATATATTATTTACATTGTAGCAAAAATATTATCCAAAAATTTCAGAAAAGGTCTGAACAAATTTTTAAAGAGAGTAAGAAATATAATGCGGTAAATTTTACTATAAATTGAAGAAATTTGGAATTAAATTCACATTCTCAATTTAACATCATTCTTAATATTTCAAATCATAAATCCTCTAAATAAAATGCAAAACTTTACAATGTATATAATCAACATATTATTAAAGCTTAAAGTTTAAATAAAATAATCCTTATAAATTTAGTCAAGAGTATCTAACAAAATTTTAATTTTCAACTTTTCTATTTTTTTGAGTTCAAGAAAAAAGTTGGGGTTGAGATACTTATAACAAAGATTGGTTTCAATTTTGAATTTATTGTGAAGTATAGTCTTGCAATTTACTTGCTAGGTAATCGTTATTTCTCTCTTCTTTAATGTTTTATAATCATTAGTCACATTGTTACTCTCTTCAAAATTTATATAAGGTCGATTTTTTTTATATTCTTCACAAGAATAATGTAGTTTTGACTAAATTGGGTAATTTGGATTTTCTCTACATCTCCTTAACTTGGTGGAATTACCTTTTAATGAGTATTAATCACTTAATCTTAAAAAACATTAAAAAATTTCCATATTCTCATTTTAGTTGATGTTCGTTTCCCTTTGAAATGTTAAATACATATACATATATATACATATAATTAATTAATTAATAAAACCCAAAACAAATTTTAATTACTTTGGTTCTCTTATTAACAAAATAATAATAATAAATATAATAAACCATTTTAAATTAAAGTAGGTTTAGTTAGTTGTTTAGTAGTAAGGACATTTGAATGAAAATGAAAAATTTTCCCTTTTTATGTGCTTTCTTCGTCATGGGTATTTTGGTCTGAAAACGAAAAATTTGGCTAATTTAATATAAAAGTTTAAAACAGAGATGATTAAATAAAGTGGGCCCAAAAGTAGGTTCTCCGTCTGGTCTTGCGTTGTGGGCTTAAGGCTTTTGTACTTCAAAGTAAAATAAATAAATAAAGTCCTTGTTGAAACCCATTAAATTTGTTAACCTGAACCTATAAAACCCATTAAATGTACGTCACGATGCAGACCTTTTTTAATTATTTAAAAAAAATTATGATGGGTTTTTAATATATGTCTCTCTTTAAGATTGAGACTTTAATATTTACACCAAAAAAATTGAATAAAATATATTTATCTTCTCTAAACCGTTAATTGACCATCTATTTTATTTAAATAACTATAATATTTTTAATTGCTTTAAAATTATAATTTAAAAAATTTAATTTTAATTTATATAATATTTAAAGATTAAAATAATTAAAATTTAATTAACAAAAATTTTAATTTTAATTTATTTAGTATTAGAAATTTAATTATGAATAAATATTAAATATGATATATGATCAAAAAATAAAATTATTAAGTTAAAAAAATTGTCGTTTTGTATATTAGAATTGAGAATTTAAATAAATATTATATATGAATAAAAATTAAACAGTCATTAATTAAATTCTTAATTAGAATAAATATAAACTAAAATTGTTAAATTAAATTATTATGAATTAAATTCTTAATTTTAATAAATAATAAATAAATAAAAACAAAAATAGTAAATTAAAATATCATTAATTAAAATTTTAATCTAAATAAATATTAATTGTTGTTAATTAAAAATTTTAATATTAGAAATTTAATTATGAATAAATAGTAAATATGATATATGATTAAAAACTGAAATTATTAAGTTAAAAAAGTAGTTGTTTTACATATTAAGATTTAGAATTTGAATAAATATGATATATGAATAAAAATTAAATAGTCATTAATTAAAATTATTAAATTAAATTATCATTAGTTAAATTTTTAATTTTAATAAGTAAAAACTAAAATAGAAAATTAAAATAACATTAATTAAATTTCTAATTTAAATAATTTAAATAATATAAATTAAAATTATTGTTAATTAAATTTTTAATTATATTAATCTTTTAGACATTATATAAATCAAAATTGAATTTATTAAATTTTAACTTTAAAATAATTAACGATATTATAGTCATTTAAATAATAATGGATGGTCAATTAACATTCAAAAGAAAATAAATGTCTTTTTTCAAACCTTCTATCTAAATATTAAAATTTTAAATCGTAGAAGAGGTATATGTTAAAATTCATTGATTAAAATAATTAAAATAATATTAAATTTTATTTTTGTATAATTATTATATGATTAAATTTAATTTTAATTATTAAATGTGTTTAAATTCAACGATTTATTGATAAAAATAATATGTAAAAAAAAAAAAGAGCCCGTAATCTTCCTGTCTACATATATACAAACATTAGAAAGACATCATTTTAATCATCAAACATAATTTTAGAGTTCTCTTAATGTTCGAGACTACGTTTTTCTTTTAAAAGATTTTTAACGGAAGTAAGAAACGTGACCCACAAGATATCAATCAAAACCTTATTTTCAACTTCATCCGCCTCTAATCTTCTGGTCTTTCTTCTGAGATGAGTTATATAGAACATGTAACCAATCCTTTTCATTTATTCTTTTTCAGTCATTTCATCACTTTAAAAACACCACAACTTCAACAGATGGGTTCTGCAAAGAAGTAGTAGTATTTGATCAGCCTTTAATCTGTTGTTCTTTCAACTGGGTTCTTCCAAATTTTTGTTTCAAAATATCATATCATGAAAATGTCTAATTTATTTTGGATCGAATCATCACATTGTATATGCTTTCTGATGGATATGTATAAAAACTCTATTATGTTTTCAAAAACTTCTTCAATATAATGAATAATAATATATATAGCCCTTCTTTGATAACGCTTATCTGGAAAACACACGATACATATTAATCAGAAACATAACTACTAACTCACATTAATTACAATCACACACTAACACGAAGATGTTTATTTAATTGGAAATCAAGCGGTAACAATATTGCATTACAAACGAAGGATGATGATACGACTGGAAACTACATAAACAATGTTTATTGATTGAATTACACACCAAAGAGGAAAATCGTCCACCAGAATTTAACCTTATTCAAATTGTGTTCACCAACCCACGTCTTTGAAACAAGGAAGAAAAGCACTTTGAGTGGCTTGATCATCCCATTCCAGCTTTTTCCACCAGTTTTCATCTCCCTCGATAATGAATTTACGTCCGGATGCACTGTTGCAATCGAGTGGAAGCTTCCTAAGCTCTGAGCATCTCCTTACAATCATTTCCTTCAGATGGGAAAAGGGCAAAGTGTTTGAGTAGATGCTCTTCAACTTTGTTAAATTGTCTAACTCAAGAGATTGAAGTCTTGTCAACGGGACTAGATTTTCCATTGCCTCAGCTGGAACTTCGTCCGATTTAATTATTTCTTCCATACTCTGGCAGTCTGCTACAAAAATATACTTGAGATTTGGAGCAAAAATAAGCCATGTCACGTGCCTCAATTTCCAGCAATTTAATACTGAAACACGGCAAAGACTATGTAAACCATGAGTTACTCGGATGTTTTTGACTTCCCCTGTATACTCAATCTTCAACTCTTCCAAATCTACACAGTCCCACAAGTCATATCTTTCGAGATGCCTTAAACTTGCTAAAAATGAGACATCGAGTGACTTTGAATTCCTTAAGTTTCTAAGGCAAAGACATCGAGTACTGCTCTGTAATACAGGGGAGCTCAAGAATCTTTGTAGAGCAAGCAAACTGTTTAAGGTAATGGTCAACACATTTAAATGTTTTAAACAGAGCAATTCTTCTACCAAAAGTTCATTATCTCCCAACAGAATGCTATCTTCTTCTTGGCTCCGATGATCACCACATAGAAACATTCTCAACACACGTAACATCTTTAAATTAGATATCACTTTCGGTGGAATTCTACAAAGAGAATGCGTACGCTCCAACTTCAAACATCTAAGATTAATTAGGTACTTCAACTCTACTGGCAAGCTTGTTATCCGGCAGAATGATAGATCAAGATGTTGTAGCGACACTAAATCAGAAAATTGAAACGCCAAGTGCAAGTTATAATTATATGATAGATCTAAAACTCTAAGAGAAGTCATAGATCGGAAGAAATCACTTTCGACCAAATTTATATCACAGCGACCAAGAAACAAAGTCCGAAGACTGGGACAAATAGGAGGTTTTGATACATTCTGAATTTTATTATTCATAAGTGACATCCTTGTAACATCGTTCCACATTTCAATTCTCGGTGCTTCGGTTAATCCAACACCTGCAAGAACCAAAAATTTTTCCTTCTCATGATCTGTTGTGGATGCAATCCACAAAGTCATGTCTCGAATCACATCGTGCATTTTTACACAATTGTATCCTAGGTCATCTTCTTCTTCCTCCAATAGACATGCATGAGTAAGAGTACCAATAATGGAGTATCCTTGATTTCGTGCTCCAATTCCATCATATTCATCTAAAACTCCCTCACATATCCAATAATCTATCAAGTCCTCTATCTTAATCCTATAATCTTCTGGAAATAAACAACAATACAGAAGACAAAATCTAATTGTGTCGCTTGGTAAGAGGTCGTAACTGAATTTCAAACGAGAATATACCCATCTTTCCATACCTGAAAATTTGGAGGCTGAACTCCTTAACACCTCAATTGCATGTTCCCATTCTTGAGGTGTCTTCTTGCATGCCATCGATTGACCAACAACAATCAGAGCAAGAGGCAAACCACCACATTCTTTGGCCACAGTTTCCGCTAGCTCAGGAATATTAGGATGACTGTCAAGAATTTCTTTTCCGACTGTCTCCTCGAATAATCTCCAAGCATCCTGATATCTCAAGCACTCCACTTTGAAGCTTTTGTGAGCTTTCATGCTGCCGGAAACGTCAAACTCGCGAGTTGTGAAAACTACTTTAGATGCACTTCTTGTTGTTGGAGGAGGTAAACCAACTTTAATTAAATCAACACGCTCCCATATATCATCCAGCAGCAACAAAAATTTTTTTTTGCTCAGGATTTTGAAAATTTCTTGAGCTTTATCTTCTAGACTTCTGCTCTTCCAAGATTCGTTGAACAAACCAATCTTTTTGGCAATACTTTCCTGAATCTTTTCAAGTTCCAAGTCTTTGGACACCACTGCCCAAATGACAACATCAAAATTGTTGGGGAAGTCAAGGAACTTGTTGTTAATTAGGGTTAAAAGGGTAGTCTTACCCACCCCTCCCATCCCGTATATGGCAATAATTCCAGCTAGTTCTTCTGTGAGGCATCTCCAAACTTTGTCAAATGTTGATTCCAGGCCTACTATTGCTGGTGTAATAGGTCTTTGATCAACCGGAGTTTCTGGTGCAGTTTGTGCCACCTCTTTGAAATCTCCCTCGCTCCTTAAATTCTCCACGATTCGTAGTGTTTTGAATACGCTTTTCCCGAATTTGTAGCTTGGATTGCAATTCTTGGAACAAAAGCCTCCAACACATAATTGCCCAAATTCTTGACGTCCTTGTTTAAGCTTTTCGGCTTCAGTTTCCACATCTTGCACTCTCGAAAGCCAACCTTGCACTTGTTCCAGCCGTTTCATCCCTCGCTGTTCAGCAACTGTAACTTCTATCAGCACATCATTCCTTGCTTCAATTAGCTTTTCTAATTCTGTCTCCAAGTTATCAAGATTATCTTGGAGCTGACATGTATATGCTGTTTTTCTAACAGTGCAATCGAGGCAACGAGAAATGGCAGCGTCACATGAGATTGAGGCTGAAAAAACGTTGCCCATTGTGAGTTCAACACTTGGGAAAATCGTTTGAGAACGAAGGTTGTAAGTGAGAAGACAGTGCAAATATGTTTAATTCTTAGACTGCAATTATTTCTATTGTGCGTCACTATGACTTTTATTGTGCGTTCAGACATGGAAAGAACAAAAAGCCGACAATTTCAAAAGCAAGAGGATTAAATTAAGGACTCCATTCTTGTACTACTTTAAATAATCCTATGCTAGATATATATATTTATTTTGCAACATGACTATATTTCTAGGTATTTTATTTACAACTCTTTGAAACCAATAACATACATTAAGAAGCCAAAATGCGTGATAGGCTACAGCTACCTAACCTAAGTATGAATTGCCTTACAGCTTGGTGAAATATTTATTTATATCATATATATGGACAAAATGATTGATGGAAAATGTATCCAGAAAATTATTAATAATTTAAAGAAAAGGAAAGGGAAAAAAGAGGACATAATTAGGTGTCTTAGAATATTTATTATATATTTCTTTCTTCCTTTCTCTTTCAATAACTTTGATTGGTAGTAGTCGGTGGAAAATATAAAAATTTAATAAATAGGCAATTGCTGTGTTTTCATACATGGAAAATAAAACAAGCAATTTATGTTAGGTGAAAGGAAAATAGTGTCGATACCACCTAAAAGATTCTAGTCAATTCGTTGATCATCTTAGAATTATTTTAAAAATGCATGATTTAACAAGGTTACAAAATTTATCCAAAAAGTATTTATAATTAAGGGAAAAAAGAGGACATATGTGTCTTACAATATTTTATGAGCAAATTGATTCCTAGGAATGACTTTTGTGCTTTGAAAATTAAAAAAAACACCTGTCTTTAATTAATCGTATAAAATTCTTATTCATCTAGCCTTTTTTTTTGTGTGTGTATATGATTTCTATGGTTTATTTGGTCATCGAAGATATTCATCGCAGCAACAAGACAGCTTATTAATTTCTGGGTACCAGACTTGCCGAATTGGAGAAACCCATTAAATTTGTTCAACCCGACTCAGCCTATAAACCTATTAAGTTTGTTTTGTATCATGTTGTACTGGACTTCTCTTATTTTTAATAACTAAAAAAAATCGTAATTAATTCTTTGTACTTTCATGTTTGTCCATGTGTTGCCCATTTAGACTTTCGTGCTCAAATTACGAAAGCCATTCGAACTTACTCGGATTCAAGCATCGGCAGACCCGTCATTTTCATGCCGAGTTCGTTTCATGCAATGTCGATCCAGCCCCATCTGTCACTTCTAACACAAGAAAGAATAATACTTCTAAAATGGTGAATTATATATATATATATATATATATATATATATATATATAATTATGTAAGATATATTTTATGATAGGACGACAATTCAAATTATTGCGTCGTTTATTTTAAACGAATCAAAATTTATCTAATTTAATAATCGTATAAAAAATTATAACCTTAATCTAACTCATTAATTAAAAAAGTTATCTGGTTAATAATTATGTTATATGTTTAACATTTATTTAAAAATATTTATAATGTTATTGACTTAAATGTTAATAAATTATATTTAAATTTTTTAAAATATTAATAATATAATTAAATATTTTTAAAATATAAAAATAATAAATTATAAATTATAAATGAAATAATATTAAATAGTTAAATGGATTACTTGACAAAATTTTAAAATTCAAACCCACCTCAGTTATTAATGGTGTTATTTTAAGTTAACTTGAATTTGTTAATTTTGCGTCCTGCTCGTGTAAAAAATTGTCACCTATATTTTATGATTATAGTTAATGTAATTCATATAATTTTTATTTTAGAATTAGATAAGTTTTATGATTAATTTTATAATTTAATGCCACATTCTTTGGCCAATGTGAATCATTTATAGCTTTAACTATATTTGAATAAAGCTTAGTTGTTACTATTTAATGCCTCAGAAATATTTGGCAATAATTGCCTTTTTGTGCCTGGCTTTTTTGTAATGAGTTTTCGTTTAGATTAACTCAGAACATTTATTATTCGTAATTTACATTTTATTTATTTTCTATGAAGTGCTAGACATACTAAAATTACATCACAAGTAACATAACAGGTGAGGTGACCTCCATTTATTAAATAGAAGAATTTTACAGTTTATTTAAATTATTAATTTATTACAAATCTCAATTATCCAATGTCGCAACTTTAAAAATACAAAATTTTAAAATAAATTAATTTGCTTTGTTAATTCTTGACGGTGAGCAGCTATTTTCAATGAATCCAGAATGTGAATTTATGTTAATTTTATATTTATTAAAAATTAATTAAAATATTTATTATGAAAAAAATATTATTGGAGACTAGGAGATAAGTAAGCTTACGAAGTCACTATCAACACCTCAAAAAACGATTCACCTTATAAAACATCCTTCTGAAAATCGAGATAGGATCCTTATACACCTGATTAGTTTTATTAATGTATGAGAAGTATCATTTGTATTTAATAAATCAAACTGATTAGTTTGATTTGTTTCAGTTGAGTTCAATTGAAATCAACTTTATTCTAATTCAATTTTCTTTTCCACCTCCTGTCTTAATTTGTAAAGCACATAAAAATTAACATCCACTAAAAAGAAATTTCTATTATAAATAATTTTTAATCATAAACTATTATACCTCTCGTAAAATTTATTGTCATGAGTAAATACTACATTAAAAATTCTCATTAATATATAATATAAAATAAATTAAAGAATTCACAAAATGATCGATCGAAAAATATATTAGTAATTTGTAAATAAGTTGATTCTATACTTTTGAAAGTTCAAACTAAAAAAGAAAAAAATTATGTATGATATTAACGAAGTGCACTTCTAAATATTTTAAAAATATTTATTAAAATTTCAATTCATTAAAAAATTATTATATTCTTGTAAATAATAATTAGTTAATAAAAATAATTATTAAATCTTTAAATTTTGATAAAATATAATATATTATATTAAATCAACATATTTTTTTATTATAATTTGTATATTTTAACTTTACATAAATATATAAATTGTAATATAATTATAACTATTGTAATATAATTTATAAATTTATTTTATATATTTTTTAATATTTAATTAATATTGAATTATTAATATATTATGAAATAGATAAATTAATGTTTTAGTTATAATATATTAATTGATATTTGATTATTAATATCTTATAAATAATATTTTAATATCTATTAAAATAATTAGCCTATCAAATTAAATTTTTAGAAATTGGACTTCCTTTTCCAAAAAGGAAACAACTTTTTCCAAAAAGTTATCATAACTTTAATAATTGCTTCTTCGTCCACTAATATTATTTCATCGGTTGATTTTTGGTCAAGGAACAACAAGACAGAGCTCATCAATTTCCTCTGAACGAATATACCATAACACGTTAATTTTAGTGTTGTTTAAATTGTGATGTTACAATCTCTGCACTTATTTTTTAATCTTTTAATTTACTCTGTAACTTGAGATTTTGTAAAATATTTTTTGATGGGTGGAAATCAATTATTTCTCCATTTATATGTATACATGATTGGTTTTAATTATTTTTATAAGTAATTAAGCTGAAAAATATATTGTATTGATTAGTTTTTTATATGTATACATGATCTTCCCTTTAGTTGCTAACGTTAACATATTTAGCCGTTTTTGTTTTCTTTTGTATATGATTTCTACGTTTGATTTTTGGTAAAGGAAGAATACTTCATTGCAGCAACAAGACAGGCCATTAATTAATTTCCTTGCGATGTCTCATCCGGATGAGCATAACAAGTTAATTTTAGTGTTGTTTAAATTGTGATGATACTATCTCTGCACTTATTTTTTATTCTTTTACTTTATTTTGTAGCTTGAGATTTTTTGTAAAAATTAAAATGTTTTATGATGGGGTGAAAATAAGTTATCTTCTCCACTTTATATATGATCAGTTTTAAGTTTTAACTATTGTAATAAGTAATTAAGTTAAAAAATTATTATATTTATATTCGATATTATGGATCTTTACCCTAACTCCAATTCTTTAGAGTTATAGAGATCTTTTACTTGTATTTATCTCTTCTAATCTAAATTTAATCTAATTGATGTTTGTCTAAAACGAAATTTTGTTATTTACCATTTAAAAGGGAGTAAGAAATGGCTTATTTATTATAACTTGACATTAATTAGATAAAAAAAAAGAGATAATGATATACCTCTAATTTTTTGAAAACAGTAAATACTCCTAAAATTTAAAAATAAAATGTTATTTGTTTAAATTAAAATACTAGCAATAAATTTTGGATGAAACTAAATACTAAAATACTCCTAACCCTCTTCTTTTTTTTTATTAATTTAGTATGTAATGATCATAATTTTTTTTAAATAAACATGTATAATATTTTTTTAATATATATTAAAAAATTGTGTTTTATTAAGAATTTTTAAATAAACATGTATAATATTTTATTATTATTTTCATAAAACTTTTGAAATAAATTATTTTTTATATAAATTAAAATATTAACAATTAATTTTGATACAATTAATTTAAATAAAAGTATATGCTAAAATGCTCATAACATTTTTTTCTTTAACTTTCTCAATAATAATTTAGTATGTAATGATCATAAGAATTTTGTTCATATTGTGTTTACTATTTACATTTTTTTTCAACTTTGTTAATATTTTAATTTTGATAAAAAATCTAGTACTTTTCAAAAATGACATAAATGTATAAGAATATTTAGTAAGTTGTGTAAACTCAAATAAATATAATGTGATAAAAAAGAGGATCATAAATTATAATAGGTCAATCAAACTTATTATTGTGTCCAAAAAATATAAATTTATTAATATATATTAAATAAAATATTATAAATATTTTCATTAAAAAAAATTAAGATCAATACATAATAAATTATCACCAAGAACGTAAAAAAAAGTTAGGAATATTTGAGTATATAGTTTTATTCAAATTTATTGTCAGCATTTCAATTTAAATAAATAATATCGTTATTTTTATATTCTAGGATTATTTGTTGTTCCTAAAAAGTTAGAAGTATACCATTATTTTCTTTATTTAGAGCTATAACTAATAATTAAATGCTAGAGAAAATCTTGGTAATAAGTCGGTTATTTTACTTATCCATTTCTGTTAAAGTCTTTTACTTGCCTATTTTATTAATGTTAATTTAGATTAACCACCACATTTATTATCCATAATTAAGATTATTTAATCTTTTTATTACTAGAAATATTAGAAACATCTTGTTTTCATGATGGCACTAAGAGTGCAAGGTGACATCTATACATAATTTTTAAAAAATTATTTACTACAGATCTCACTGTGTAAGAAATTAATATCACATCACTAAAAATATAATTTTTGGAATAAATTATTAAAATTAGTATCTAATTTTAATAATAAATAAGGGTTAATTTCCACCATTAAAATATCTATTTTATTATTGAAAATATCATGTCATTAAAATGTCTAATTTATTTTGGATCGAATCATCACATTATTTATGCTTTTTGATGGGTATGTATAAAAAATCCATTATGTGATCGACCATTGAAAATTCATATTTCAAACTTTACCGATATTAATTACACACACGAAGATGTTTATTTAATTGGAAATCAAGCGGTAACAATAATGCACTATAAACAGAGGATGATGATACAACTGGAAACTACATAAACAATGTTTCTTGATTGATTGAATTACACACCCAAAAAGGATTCGAATTGTGTTGACCGATCCATGTCTTTGAAACAAGGAAGAAAAGCACTTTGAGTGGCTTGATCATCCCATTGCAGCTTTTCCCACCAGAGCCCCTCTCCCTCAATGTTTATTGAGTGAATTACATACCTTATTCAAATTCTGTTGACCGATCCATGTCTTTGAAACAAGGAAGAAAAGCACTTTGAGTGGCTTGATCATCCCATTGCAGCTTTTCCCACCAGAGCCCCTCTCCCTTGATAGTGAATTTACGTTCGGATCCCCTGTTGCAATCGAGTGGAAGCTTCCTAAGCTCTGGGCATTGGCTTACACTCATTTCTTTCAGATGTGGGAAGGGCAAGGGGTTTGAGTAGATGCTCTTCAACTTTCTTAAAAACTGTAAATGAAGAAATTGAAGTCTTGCAAACGGGACTGGATCTTCCATTGCCTCAGCTGGAACTTCATCCAATTTAATTATTTCTTCCATATTCTTGCAGTTTTCTATCTTAATATACTTGAGATTTGGAGCAAAAATAAGCCATGTCATGTGACTCAACCTTGAACAAGAGTTTATTGTAACATGGCAGAGACTATGAAAACCATGAGTTACTCTGATGTTTTTTACTTCCCCTGTATACTCAATCTTCAACTCTTCCAAATCTCCACAATTCCACAAGTGATATCTTTCGAGATGCCTTAAACTTGCTAAAAATGAGACATCGAGTGACTTTGAATTCTCTAAGTTTCTAAGGCAAAGACATCGAGTACTGCTCTGTAGTACAGGGGAGCTCAAGAATCTTTGGAGAGCAAGCAAACTTTGTAAGTCGATGGTCAACACATTTAACTGTTTTAAACAGAGCAATTCTTCTACCAAAAGTTCACTGTCTCCAGACAGAATGCTATCTTCTTCTTGGATCAAAAAACCACATGAAAACATTCTCAATACTCGTAACATCTTTAAATTAGATATCACTTCTGGTGGAATTCTACGGAGATGATACGTATCCTCAAACTTCAAACATCTAAGATTAACTAGGTACTTCAACTCTTCTGGCAACCTTGTTATGTAACAAGATGATAGATCAAGATGTTGTAGTGACACTAAATCAGAAAATTGAAACGATAAATCCCAGAAATTATGTGATACATCTAAAACTCTAAGAGAAGTCATAGATTGGAAGAAATCACTTTCCACAATATTTAAACCACAGCGACTAAGAAACAAAGTCCGAAGACGAGGACAAATAGGAGATTTTGATAAATTCTGAATTTTATTATTCATAAGTGACATCCTTTTGACATCTTTCCACTTCTCAATACTCGGTGCTTCAGTTAATCCAACACCTGCAAGAGCCAAAAAATTTTCCTTCTCATGATCAGTTGTGGATGCAATCCACAAAGTCATGTCTCGAATCACATCATGCATTTTCACACTATTTTCTTCCTCTTCTTCCTCCAATAGACATGCATGAGTAAGAGTACCAATAATGGAGTATCCTTGATTTAGTGCTCCAATTCCGTCATATTCATCTAAAACTCCCTCACATATCCAATAATCTATCAAGTCCTCTATCTTAATCCTATAATCTTCGGGAAATAAACAACAATACAGAAGACAAAATCTAATTGTGTCACTTGGTAAAAAGTCGTAACTTAATTTCAAACGAGAATATACCCATCTATCGATACCTGAAAATTTGGAGGCTGACCTCCTTAACACCTCAATTGCATGTTCCCATTCTTGGGGTTTCTTCTTGCAGGCCATGGCTCGACCAACAACAATCAGAGCAAGAGGCAAACCACCACATTCTTTGGCCACAGTTTCCGCTAGCTCAGGAATATTAGGATGACTGTCAAGAATTTCTTTTCCGACTGTCTCCTCGAATAATCTCCAAGCATCCTGATATCTCAAGCACTCCACTTTGAAGCTTTTGTGAGCTTTCATGCTGCCGGAAACGTCAAACTCGCGAGTTGTGAAAACTACTTTAGATGCACTTCTTGTTGTTGGAGGAGGTAAACCAACTTTAATTAAATCAACACGCTCCCATATATCATCCAGCAGCAACAAAAAATTTTTTTGCTCAGGATTTTGAAAATTTCTTGAGCTTTATCTTCTAGACTTCTGCTCTTCCAAGATTCGTTGAACAAACCAATCTTTTTGGCAATACTTTCCTGAATCTTTTCAAGTTCCAAGTCTTTGGACACCACTGCCCAAATGACAACATCAAAATTGTTGGGGAAGTCAAGGAACTTGTTGTTAATTAGGGTTAAAAGGGTAGTCTTACCCACCCCTCCCATCCCGTATATGGCAATAATTCCAGCTTGTTCTTCTGTGAGGCATCTCCAAACTTTGTCAAATGTTGATTCCAGGCCTACTATTGCTGGTGTAATAGGTCTTTCATCAACTGGAGTTTCTGGTACAGTTTGTGCCACCTCTTTGAAATCTCCCTCGCTCCTTAAATTCTCCACGATTCGTAGTGTTTTGAATACCCTTTTCCCGAATTTGTAGCTTCGATTGCAATTCTTGGAACAAAAGCGTCCAACACATAATTGCCCAAATTCTTGACGTCCTTCTTGTTTAAGTTTTTTGGCTTCAGTTTCCACATCTTGCACTCTCGAAAGCCAACCTTGCACTTGTTCCAACCGTTTCATCCCTCGCTGTTCAGCAACTGTAACTTCTATCAGCACATCATTCCTTGCTTCAATTAGCTTTTCTAATTCTGTCTCCAAGTTTTCAAGATTATCTTGGAGCTGACATATATATACTGCTTTTCGAACAGTGCAATCGAGGCAACGAGAAATGGTAGCGTCGCATGAAATTGAGGCTGAAAAAACGTTGCCCATTGTGAGTTCAACAATTGGGAAAATCGTTTGAGAAGAAAGATTTGAAGAGAGGAAGACAGACATACATATGTTAATTCTTAGACTGCAATTACTTTTATCGTGCGTTCACATATGGAAAGTACAAAATGCCGACAATTTCAAAAGCAAAAGGGCCTTCAATAAATGAATGTGTCTAACCCTCGAGCGCTGCACATTCGCCTACTAATTAGAGATAACAAATGGGCCGTGCCAGCCTGGCACGGCCCATAAAATTTTAACCCATGTGAATTTATACGCTGGTCCGGTAAAGTTCCTATAATAAATTTCATAAGTCCAGCACAATTCACTAGAAGACAAATTCAACAAGGTTTATAAGTTCATTTGAACCGTTTATAAATAGTGATATAAATAGTGATCCGATATAAATCGTATATTATTATTATTAATATATTTTATATTATAAAAATTAATTTAAATTAATAAAAAGTTATTGATTTGTAACGATCTTGACCTAGCATACACTAAAATAATACCAAATTAAGGTGTTAGAAAAAATTAATTCGAAAAATAGTAAATTTCAAACCTTACTTTAAGAAATATAATACTTTTATATCAAATGTTATATCTTTTAAAATCTTCAATTTTTAATACTTATTAAATACTCCAAATTTAGAACTCACGTCAATCAATTATTTCCTTATACATATCTCAAATATTAATAATCAATACCGAATTTCTATTACTCAAATACTATTTATACGATCGTATTAAAATAATACAATATAAGTACGATTATACATGTATAATTATACAACTATGTATATATCCGTACAATCTCACCAATTTTATAAATATAACAATATCATCATTCTCAAGCAATCTATTGTCCTTTACACGTCCTACTTCAAGTACTATGTAATACCTGAAAAATATGAGTGAGCTAATGCCCAATAAATATTTACATACAAAGGTAACTTTTTGGAAAATAAACAGATATTCATATAAAACTCATTTTATTTCACATAACAAAATATACTGAAGATATTCCATAACAACGTAAATAAAACACTTTTATTCGCCTATCATCATCATAAAATATTTTTCAATTCTCAACCACAATTTTGGTAAAATATCAAAATGATATCTCAAAATTTAACCTCCATAAAAATAACTTGAACTTATTTATTTCCTTTATTAAATCCAATTTCAATTAATTCATTCCATGCGTAGTTCTGGAGCATTATTCCCAAGGATTGTCGGCCATAACTAGCCATACGTGCTTTTAGGACATTATTCCCAAGAATCATCGTCCATATCGAACGTATTTTAGGAGCACTACTCTTAGGGACCGTCGCCTATATTTCATCTTTATAGGCTTTCACCGTGGGACTGAAATCACATCCAAAATCACCGGTTTTACCAACAACCATGGCCATCTCATTTCCATTTCCAAATTATATCAATTCCATTTATATTCAAAACAACTTTTACAAATTTTCGTAAACATAACATTTTCTTTAAAATCGTTCATTTACATAAATACAACATATATTTCACGCTTTTCTCAAAAATAATAATATCCAGAAAAATATTATTTAACTTAATCAACAAAAATCCTTAATTTAATAACACAATAACAAATAATAAATTTTGGTAAATATTCAATTAATCCTTAAATTAAACAAATTACCAAATTTCACAAATAATAATTTAATCAATTAAATCAAATATAATATATTTTCCTAAATATTCGTTTAATCCGTAAATTCAATTTTAAAAATAATCACCAAAAGTAATTTCTAACAAAACACCCTACATTTTAGTTTTAAAACTAAAATTAACTAATTGCACATAAACACCTACCTGAATACTGTATCTCAATTTTTAGACTTTTGTTGATTTTTTTCACTTCTCCCAAAATTTCTCAAATAAATTTAACAATAATAATCATTAATTATCTAATAATAATAACAAAAATTCAAACTTAATTATATATATATACATATATATATATATACACATATATATATATATTCTAACAAATTAAATCTAATTCAAATATAAATACTAACCC
This sequence comes from Melia azedarach, assembly GCA_028052125.1. Lineage (NCBI taxonomy): Eukaryota > Viridiplantae > Streptophyta > Magnoliopsida > Sapindales > Meliaceae > Melia > Melia azedarach. Next base: position 15,898,746 of record CM051397.1, on the reverse strand, counting down.
ATAATTTTCTTTTTCTTTTTCTTTCTTTCTTTCTTTCTTTCTTCTTCTTCTCCTCCTCCTCCTCCTCCGTCCACTTCTTCTCCATCCAAATAAGAAAGAGGCAAAGTTTATATATATACTATTCACATGATTTTATTATTATTATTCCTTATTGCTTCCTTATTTCCCTCCGTTGTCCCCTTCCTTTTTCTTCCTTTGTCTTACACGTTGCAAGCAATAAGCAAAATGGATTAGATTTGTTTTCGTAAATATCAATCAAGCCCTTAACTATTTTATTTTCTAATTTTCACCCATAATAATATTCATATCTTCAAATACCTCCATTCTTATTCACAATATAACATATTCATCCTAATTAAAGAATTTCTCCAAAAATAAATATACTCATCTTATAAAATTTCCAAATACCATATCTTCACATATTATATAGAAGATATGTTCACATATACATATTTTTATTAAATTTTTATTAATTATTAACAATAAAAATTATTTTATTTGGTCTAAAAATACTATTCACAGGTTGAATAGTAACATAAATAATAAAGCTGCCTAACACGGCCCAGCCTATAAACAGTAACCGAGCCGGTATGGTACGACACGTGGGCCTTTTTTTTCGGTCCAGTCTGTGAACAGTGTCGGGCCGTGTCGACACTATTCAAGGGCTAGGCTGTGCCCGACTCGGGCTGACCCGCCCGTTTTGCTATCTCTATACTACTTTCGAAGAATCCTATGGTAGATATGAATTATCTTAGAGCTTCGTAGAATATTCATTTATTTGATATAGACAGAAGTCACAAAATGATTGATCGAAAAAAATATTAATAATTTAAAGAAAAAGAAAGGAAAAGAAAAGACACAAGTAGCTATCTTCCAATATTTTATGAACGAGCTGATTGAATTAGAGGTGGTAAAACGGACACTCTGACAACGGTATAAACACCGTACCTTAGATTGTATTGAACTGAACTTATATATTTTATTACATGTACTATGTTGGTTCAGTCCAAAAATTCATGTGGGCTCAGTTTTTATAGCCAGCATGGCTCATTTGTCATCCTTAATTCTAAGCATGGTTTTTGTGGTTTCGAATATTCAAAAAATTCCAAGCATGTCTCGTCCAGATTTATTTAAATTATGATGTTACTATCTCGCACTTATTTTTTTAATCTTTTAATTTACTCTATAACTTCAGATTTTGTAAAATGTCTTGTGATGTAGTGGAAATAATTATCATCTCCATTTATATTTTTACATAATTGGTTTTAACTATTTTTATAAGTAATTAAGTTAAAAAATTATTATATTTATGCTTGATATTATGCTCTTTTATTTGTATTTTTATCTCTTATTGTCTAAATTTAATCTACTTCATGTTTGTGTAAAACAAATCCTTATTATTTATCGATTAAAAAGGAGTAAGAAATATAGCATCCCAATTTAGAATTAAATTCACAATTTTACCATAACTTAGAGAAATTTAGAATTAAATTCACATTCTCAATTTAACATCATTCTCAATATTACAAAACATAAATCCTCTAAAATAAAATGTAAAACTTTAGAATGTATGTAATCAACATATTAAAATTTTAAAATTTAAACAAAATGATCCTTATTAGTCTCGTCAAAAATAGCTAACAAAATTTTAATCTTCAAAGTTTTTATTTCCTCAAGTGTTGAGAAACTTATAATAAAGATTGGTTTCAAATTTGGATTGATTGTAAACTCTAGTCTTGTGATAACTTAGATTTCCAAATTTTCGTTTTAGTTGATGTTCGTTTTCTTTTGAAGTATTAATATATATATATATATACACATATATGTTGTGGAACTATTAGCTCAAGTATAAATATGTAAGACTATAATCATAATTATAAATTCTTAATAATACATAAGAGAGAATCGAAGAAAGAGAGAGATAAAGAGAGAGATGAACTCGGTTGATGTGTACAAAAATGGGAGAAGAGGGGGTTATAGTTGTAAATTAAGGGGCTTATATGATATTATTCGTATAATATAAGGTTTTTAATGATATTTGTATAACCTAACTTTCCTAGCTTCTATTACCATCAGATGAGATCTATTATTTTATAACACTCCCTCTTGGATTCCATCCAATCATAATACTTTTTTAAAAACTTTATCACATTTAATTGTATTTTACAGACGTTCAAGAAAAACCTAGTAGAATAAAAATCTCAACGTAAAAAATTCAATTTGGATGTGAAGGTGATATTAGATGTGTTTAATATTACCTTGTTAAAAATCTTATCAAAAAAATTCAGTGGAATAAAAACTGATCGAAGGAAAAAAAGAGTACAACGCACATAAGCCAAGAGTAGTTGCAAAAATTTTTTTTTAAGAATTTTGCTCTCCCTCATAAGATGTTGTTTCTAACAAGAATTCTCCCTCAATAAAGCTTGTATCAAATAGATAGTTTGTGAAGTTGACGCATGCCAATGCTATAAATCAGCTTTTCAAAAGTTGATGTGGGCAATGCTTTGGTAAAAAGATCGGCAAAATTCTCATTGGAACGTATCTACTTGACATCTATCTGGTTGCTTTGCTGAAGCTCATGAGTATAAAAAAATTTAGGCGATAAATGTTTTATTCTGTTCCTTTTAATATATCCTCCTCTAACTTGTGCAATGCAATCAGCATTATCTTCATATATTATAGTTGGAGTACACGTAACAGAAAATAGATTGCATGTATTCTGAATATGATGGATGACGGAACGCAACCATATGCATTCCCTGCTGGTTTCATGTAATGCTAAAATTTCAGAATGATTAGAGGAGGTGGCAACAAGAGTCTGCTTCATGGATCGCTAAGAAATTGTTGTGCCATTATATGTGAAAATATAACCAGTTTGTGATTGAGCTTTATGAGAATCAGAAAGATAACTGGCATCTACATAATTGACAAGCCCTGGATTTTTCGTTGGTACATTGGAATAAAATAACCCCAAATCTTTCATTCCATAAAGATAACGAAAAATATGTTTGATATCCTTTCAGTGCCAGCGTATAGGTTCAGAACTAAATCTGGCAAGCAAATTAATAGAGAATGCTATGTTTGGTCTAGTACATTGTGCCAGATACAATAATGCCCCAATTGCATTGAGATATGGTACGTCTGGACCAAGTATCTCTTCATCATCTTCTTTTGAGCAAAATATATTCTTTTTTAACATGGAGGGACCGAACAACCATGGGAGTACTTAAGGGATGAGCTTTATTCATATTGAAACATTTTAGAATCTTCTCAACGTAAGCATATTGATGGATAAAGATACCGTTAAACTTGTGCTCGATCTGCAGGCTGAGACAATGCTTTGTTTTTCCTATCATATTCATCTCAAACCCCCTCACATATCCAATAATCTATCAAGTCCTCCATCTTAATCCTATAACCTTCGGGAAATAAACAATAATACAGAAGACAAAACCTAATTGTGTCTCTTGGTAAAAGGTCGTAACTGAATTTCAAACGAGAATACACCGTTCTTTCCATACCTGAAAATTTGGAGGTTGTACTCCTTAACTCCTCAATCCCATGTTCCCATTCCTGAGGTGTCGTTTTGCAGGCCATGGCACGACCAACAACAATCAAAGCAAGAGGCAAACCACCGCATTCTTTTGCCACAGTCTCCGCTAGCTCAGGGATATTAGGATGACTGTCAAGAGTTTCTTTTCCAACTTTCTCCTCAAATTATCTCCAAGCATCTTCGTATCTCAAACGCTCCACTTTAAAGCTTTTCTGAGCTTCCATGCCACCGCAAGCTTCAACCTCACGAGTTGAGAAAACTACTTTAGATACATTTTCTGGTGTTGGAGGAGGTAAACCAACTGTAATTAAATAAGCACGCTCCCATATATCGTCCAATAGTAATACAAATTCTTTTTGGCTCAAGATTTTGAAAATTTCCTGAGCTCTATCTTCTAGACTTTTGATCTTCCAAGATTCGTTGAACAAACCAATCTCTTTGGCAATACTTTCCTGAATCTTTTCGAGTTTCAAGTCTTTGGATACAACCACCCAAATGACAACATCACAATTGTTGGGGAAGTCAAGGAACTGGTTGCTAATTTTGGTTAAAAGAGTGGTTTTACCCACCCCTCCCATCCCGTATATGCCAATAATTCCAGCTTGCTCTTCTGTGAGACATCTCCAAACTTTGTCAAACGTTGATTGCAGGCCTATTACTGTTGGTGTAATAGGTCTTTCATTAACTGGATTTTCTGGTATAGTTTGTGCCACCTCTTTGAAATCTCCTTCGCCCTTTAAATTCTCTACAATATGCAGGGGTCTTGAATACCTTTTTCCCGTATTTGTAGCTTGACTTGCAATTCTTGGGACAAAAGGCTCCAAGACGTAGTTGCTCAACTTCTGCACCGCTTTGTTGTCTAAGTTTTCCAGCTTCAGTTTCCACATCTTGCACTCTCCAAAGCCAACCTTTCACTTTTGCCAGCGGTTTCATCCCTCGCTGTTCAGCAACTCTAACTTCTCTCAGCACATCATCCCTTGCTTCAATTAGCTTTTACAATTGTGTCTCCAAGTTCACAAGATTATCTTGGAGCTGACAAATATATGCTGTTTCTCTAACCGTGCAGTCAAGGCAACGAGAAATGACAGCGTCACATGAGATTGAGGCTGAAAAAATGTTGCCCATTTTGAGTTCAACAATTGGGAAAATCGTTTCAGAAGAAAGGCTGTAGGTGGGGAAGACAGTTCAAGTATGCCTAATTCTTAGACTGCAAGGACTTTATTGTGCACCACTATGGCTTTTATTGTGTGTTCACATATGGACAGAACACAATGCCAAGTGCCAACCATTTCGGAAGCAAAAGAACCAACGATCGATTAACATCAAACACTAGTGAACCCCATACTTTTAGAATCCTATACTTTTTTTATACAAAAAAAGAAAAAGAATCCTATTCTATATATGAGTTGCCTTAAAGCTTCGTGGAATATTTATTTCTATGATATAGACAAAATGATTTATGGAAAATTTATCAATATAACTCAAAGAAAAAGAAAGGGGGAAAAAAAAAGAAGACATGATTAGATGTCTTGCAATATTTTGTGAACATGTTGATTCTAAGCATAATTTTTGAGCTCTTGAAAATTAAAACCAAAGAAAAAAAATTCAGGTAAGTTTGATTTTATGAAATATAAATTTCAATAGTTTTAAAATACTTATTATAATTATAATTTATTAAAAATAATTACTATATTTCTAATAATAGTTAGTTAACAAAATAATTTTTAAAATTTAAAATTTTAGAAAATATATATTTTATCAAAATATATTAATAAAATAAATTATTAAATTATTTTCTAGTAATGTTATAATATTTATTACTATATAATAAATTTATACATTTTAGAACTATATATTTTTGTTATAATTTATAAATTTTAATTATACATAAATATATGAAATATAATATAATTATAAGTATTATACTATAATATATTTTATTTATAAATTTATTTGTTTATGATTTATTTTATTTATCTTCTAGTACCTAATTAATAAATTTATATTTTAGTTATAATATATTAATAGATATTTAATTATCAATGTGTTATAAAATAAATTTATTTTGATTTTAATATTTATTTTTAGTTAAGAGTTCAAAATAATTTTTTAGTTAATTACTATTAACTAAGAGTATAATTATTATAAATAATTATATTTCAATAAATATTTTTAAAATTATCAATAAGTCACTCAAACCAAATCATAAGAAATTAGACGTAATTCATATTAATATAGTTTGTGATTCAAGGATAAGTTAGATAATGGTTTCGAGTTTAACAAAATTATACAAATTATATTAAAAATATATTCGCAAAAATATATAGGTAGGAGTATAGGTGGCAATTCGTGTAAAGAATTGTATTCGTTTTGTGTCTATTAGTGGTATGACAAGATTATTAGCCAACAACAATCTAATTCGTTCATTAATTGTATCAAAAATCAAATATGAATATGATCCGTTTGTTAAACGGGTTAAATGAATACATTTCGTTTAAACAAGATTAATGACGAGTAAATTATTCATGTCAAAATACTATTTATTTAGACCCAATTATCTAAAATTAGGACTAATAAGTTTATCAAACTAAATCATAAGAAATTTATGACCCAAGGACAAAGCTATGCAATGGTTTCGAATTTAACGAAATTTTACAAATTATATTAAAAATATATTTGTAACAAATATATAAGTAGGAGTATAGGTGGCAATTCACGTGAATGAATTGTATTCATCATGTTATTAATGAATGTGACAAGATTGTCAACCAACACCAATCTAATTTATTCATTATTTGTATAAAAAAATTAAATATGAATACGATTCATTTGTTAAATGATAAAATGAATACATTTCGTTTAAACAAGATTAATATAGAGTAAATTATTCGTATAAGAATACGATTCGTTTGACACGATTAACTAAAATTAGGTTTTCAACTTTTTTTTATTTTTTAATATTTTTCTTACATTTATACATTAAGTTCCTATCAAATAATCTTGTTATGACACAAATTACCACCTCTAATAAAAGAGAGAAGTTTTATAAATTAAAGTTTCAAAATAAATATTATCATATATAATATATATAATATATATATATATATATATATATATATATATATATATAGTAAGAGGTGATATATAAATATAATTCATATCTTCTAGAAAGGTAAAATTACCACATTCTTTTTCATATGTGAAACCATTAATTCATTGCTTTAACTTAACTTAGACTAAAGCTTAGCTGCTACTAATAAATGTGAGGTTAAGTACATAAATTATTTTCTTTATTTAGAGCAATATTTAATAATTAATGCTGGAGAAACATTTGGTAATATGTTTGGTTTTTACCATTTTGTACAAGTCTATTAAAGTCTTCAACTGGCCTTCTTTAATGAGTTTTCATTAAATTAAGTAATCACATTTATTATTCATAATTAGTATTAATTTATTTTCTACTATTACATAAATGTTTGATATCTCAAAACTGCATCCAAATCATATGGTAAGTTAAATGATATTTTTATGTTGAATAATATATTTTTACAATTTTGAAGATTATTTATTACATATCTCAATTTAAAAAGCGGAAACGGTTAAGTTCGGTTTATTTATTTTTTTTAAAAGCGACATAATATATAGCTCATTATTTTAAAAGTTTAAAAAATCAAATTCGATGGTAATTTTATAATCAAATCAAACCGAAACGGTTTCAATATTGTATGGTACTATCTGGTTTTTAATTTTATTTTTATTAAATTATTTATTATTAATCTATTTTTTATTCTTAAATTTAAATTTAAACTGACTTTAGGAAAATTTTAGTAATATACTGGTAAAAGAATATATATAATTATATAATATTAAAATTCGTTAAAAATTATAAATAGTTTTTAGAATAATTTGGAATGAACCGAAGGTTCGGTTTGATACAATCTAAGTTCATTCCGGTCGAGATTTATAAAGCAAATAAGGAGATTTAAACATTTAAGTCAATCATAAGAATTGATATCTATAATAGATTCGTTTATCATTATAAATCATAATATTTGTCATAAATTTTTTGTTACCGTTGAAAATCAGTATATAAATACCAGTTCGCATATAACATATAATTTATAGTCACCGAAGCTGGTAAAGAATAAAAATAACTTCAACTATTAGCTTCTTGTTCAACTATTCGGCTTTTGATATAACTAAGAATGATGAATAGGAGAAGGTTAGTTACTCTAACTCTTATTTTGTATACAGAATTTGTTTTAGAATTTAACAATTAAATTATCTCAATTTCTATTTTTTTTTTCAACTTACTTTTATATTAGTGAGCCTACCACATGTTATTTCTATAATATTAACTTCAATCATAAATATTTATTTATTGATCATATTTTTTTACAAACCAATTTATATGAATTAGTTGATTATTGATTATTAGTCCGATCTTTTTAATAATTTCAATATATATATATATATATGCTTTTTGTATAATTTTGTTAATGGAGGTTGTATGAATTAGGTTCGTAGTATGTGTTAATGTGTTTTGTTTTCGTTCCTTAGTCAGATTTTGTTAGGGTTTCATTTGAGCACAATCTTAATTCAATTAGATGAATGTTAGATAGTATTTCTAAATTCGAGTTTTTTAACAATTGGTATATGAGCATCGGCCTTAACTTTAAGTATGGATGATAATGGGGTGAGCGGGGGGTGGGGAGGCCTTCCCCGTTTCTCATAATTTTTTTTTTATTTTGATCCTCACTTTTAAATAAATTTAATAAGAATTACTGAAGATGAAAATTACTAGATTAGAAAATAAATTACCCATTCTTACTTTTTTTTTTATTTAGTTGTATTAAATACTAATTAAAAATATCATTTTTATATTATAATATTATTCGTATATAATAATCATATTAATAGTATAACCTTAACTACTTATTTGGATAAAAAAATTATGAATTATGAATTTTTTATTTTGATATTATGCACACAAAAATTCCGGCGCACGCATACATGCGCACGTGTATATGAAAATTAGTTTCCTTTTATTCTAAATCCCTATTTCTTATTACATCATTTTAATTTTATCCTATTTGGCACCAATCCTTTTGAAACCTCGAACTCACGAGGAATTATGTCACTAAATAAAATACTATTGTCACTAAATTTAACTCTTCATATCCTAAGCAATGCATATGTAACAGGGCAACTTCAACAACTTCACTCTCTGGATCCATTCGGAGAAACATGCGGTACATAACTAACCTGAGAAGAAAGATAAGAAATTTAGAGGAGGAAGCTGCCGAATTGTCTCAAAGACTCAACATGCTTTTGGTATATAAATTACATCCATTAAGTGCTTTTAAATATCTGCTTTCTGAAGAAGTGCTTAAAATTTATGATGATGAAAAATCTTGTGTGTTATGTGGGACAGGCTGATAATGAAGTGAATGCGAATGAAAACAATCAGCTTAGGGATTTTCTTCAAGAAGTAGATCAACGAGTTCAGCTTCAAGATGGTGAGAATTCCATCAACTTTGTTAACCTTATTTATTATTTTGGTTAATTATTTTGCATGAAATCATTATATAGTTTCCGTCATAGAAACATACAAAAATTTATACTTAATTAAGGGCTTTAAAAATAAATAAAAACAAAAACACTTGATGATAACTTATTAAAAAGTACTTTTAACTGCTTTTACATTTATCAAATAACGTTACTACAAAAAGCTTGTAACAAAAGCGCTTCTAAACACACCATTAGTGACACAAAGATCACTTCATGAAAACCCGACTTTCCTTTTTTCTTTTCAAGATCAATGGCATAAATTAACTGTTTCAACAATGGCAGCTTTGAATGCTTCTTTGGAGGAAGAGATCAGAGAGCTGAGGCAATTAACCGAGGAAGAACCAGAGCGTCAGAGCTTCGATCTTGTTGACTCTCAGCCTTCAACAAGCCAAGCTGCATGCCTTCCTGGAAGCGAAGATGAAGATGATGAAAAGCCAAAAGCCAAGAAACCTGAAGAGGCCAGGAAGCCAGAAGGAAAAGGAAAGTGAGAGCTAGTAAAAAAAAAAGTGATTTTGGCCCACTATAGAACTAATATGGAACTGGTTCTTCTTTTGAGTAGTAAGAATAAGGCCAAAAGTACTTTTATCTTAGAGCTTTTGAACTTTAATTTTAGGGTGTTTGAACTTTGAAGTACTTTTATGAGCAGGTTTTCCAGGACGGATATCTGCTTGAAGTATCAAGCAAAATAATGCATGAAATAAGGAGCAAAATTTTACTTCAGTTCAAGTAGTTATTAAGCACTTCTTTTGCCTATTGTTGAAGCTTAAATTTTATATTCCTATTATTATGGTGCTCTTATTATTACTTTAAAAAGTACTTGGAATTATGGTACTCTTGTTATACCTTAAAACAACATTAGGCGACCTGTTCGAAATTTCGGTGTTTCTATTGTTTTTTCAAAGTAAAATAGAAAATATAATGTTTGATAAATATCAACTTTTGACTTCTTTTTTCTTTTTATGTTTAATATTAAGGTTTTGTTTGATATTATGATATAGTAATTTTAAAACTATAACTGTTACGAAACAAAACTAATAAATATTTAATATTAATGCAGAAATAAGTAAAGCAAATATTTATTTATTTTATTATTCTAAATTAATTTGAGAAAAAATTTTATTATTACTAGAATTAAAATTTTCACTATTAATAACTCATGCATATTGGCTATTAGATTTGAAACTAAAATCTTAATCATTTATTTTATATAATAGTAATTAACATGCTTAATATATAATGCGCAAAATTAACTTATTATTCAGATTAAAAATTATTTTTTTATTATATAAATTTTAATTATTCTAAATTAATTTAAATTTTAAATAGATGTTAATGCCTGAACATTTTGTTTATGTTTTTTATTTGAAATATACTCATAAAAGATGTGTAAACTTAGACTTTTCATATTCAACAAAAAAATTAAGAAAATAACTTTAAAAAAAATCTTAAAATTATCATTAAATTTAAAAATAAATATATTTAATTATCTAAACTAAATAAATTCAACCAATTAAGTATTAAGATAAAAAAATAATCCCTAAGTTCCACTAAAAGTCATCAGTAGTAATCCATTTTTTAAATTTATTTTCCAAGTACACTAAAGCACCACAACAAGCTAATCTAAAAGTAATTTTTCTTAGAAGTAAAATTTTTACAATTACAATACCTCAATACTAAATAGTCTTAATTGAGAATAATTTGTTAGAAGTGCTTTTCGAGTATTAATGCTTTTTTATATCTATTTTTGCAACATATGATGAGAATGAATTATTCTCCAAACAAGAAATAGTGAAGTGCAAGAATCACTTGTTATCTAATGAAGCTTTTTTCTTTATAAAATCGCTAATCTGACTTTTCAAGAACTATCAACACATGCAATAAATATTCTTCTATTAAAATTTTGGAAAAAAGAAAAAGAAAGAAAACTACTAGAATTTTTATCTCAAATATAAAGCAGAATCTACCTACCCAAACTTTGACAAACAACAAATTCAGGGAATTTTCCTGAACTTCTCCCTCTAGAAAATTTCTAATACATTGAGATTCTAATGAGAGGAAAATAAGAAAATACACAACATGGGGTAATCAACGTCCGACTGATTGAAGTAAAACAAAAAGATTTGATCTATGGTCTTATCAAGTTGTGGATGTATCACTCAGACCTTGTTGAGTTTAACCAAAATAATACATGTGCGCGAAGTCATCATCTTCTTCTGACAGCAGTACTTGGCCCACGTTGAATCGCAGCTGCTGATTGCTGTGCTTGGCCACCTGCCTCCTCAGGCATGTTCATAGCTTGTGTTATGGCATTCATGACTATTAGTCCCAGTGGAATCAGGTACATCCACTGAAACAGAGAGAAGAGAAAAATGAGAATCAAAAGCATTAATGTGTAGGGTTACATGACCCTTGCTCGATTCTAGTTTTATCTATGTTCAATGAGGTTATTGTGGACATTTCTCACCTCATTTAGCATATTCATGTAAGACTTCAATTAAGACACATTTGTGTGATTTTTAAGTTTTTTGAAGAATATATAACAAAAGGAACACGCAACTGAAACCGAAGCAGACATGATCAGTTTCTATATTGACAAAAACAATATGCCTAAAAATCTGATCTAAGCACACTAAATAGATTGATTTGATCAGATTTTCTCTATACAATCATTTCTCAGGCACAGGGTGGTTGATGAAAACAATAGTGTGTTTGAATACTCACATATTTAGCCCAGAAGGACCTTTCAGGTGGTTTAACAACTTCGCCCTCTCCAATCTCCCCGAGTACCTCTTCAGCAAAAATTGGAGCTCTGCAATGAAAGAAATTAGAAATACAACGTATTCAAGTAACACTCAACAATATTACCTAAAAGAATACCGCAGTTTAGGTAATTCAATGCACTACAAATGCAATACCACATCTGTCTAGCCATTCATCAATTGTTGAACAACATTCAGACAGATCCAAAGGCATGCTTGTATAAGCACGCAAAGGAACATAGACATCAACATTTATGTATATATGCACACATTAGAACATATGCATTTGTTAATTAACGCATTACTGAGGAATTAAACGATGCATCCGAAACCCTAAAGTAACAATATTTTTCAGGTTTTTTAAAATATTGAACTACTTATGCCATGCTGTAAACTAAGAAAGAACATGAAAGATAAGTATTACCTTGGTGCCTGCTCACTGTTCTTCAGCACTGTGTGGGAATTGAAAGACCACTTTGCAGGCTGAAATGTAAAAACAAGTCAGGAATGAACTCATGATACTGAAAGTCTTCAATTTTTCTTAAGTCTAAAACCTTCAATTTGGAAATACATTTATTTTAAGATAAAAAGATAGGGCCGATCAGCAGTTCCTAAATAGGAAAGGCAATAAAGACCATTCTTCAGCCAAGAAGTTTAGAATTGTGATTATACACAGGGTTTTCATTACCCTGACAGTACAAAATATAAAAACAACTGCAAATCAAGTTATCCACATAGCTGAAAGTCTTCAATCAAGGCAACAAATTTTTCTTGGTCTAAAACCTTCAATTTGGAAATACATTTATTTTAAGATAAAAAGATAGGGCCGATCAGCAGTTCCTAAATAGGAAAGGCAATAAAGACCATTCTTCAGCCAAAAAGTTTAGAATTGTGATTATACACAGGGTTTTCATTACCCTGACAGTACAAAATATAAAAACAACTGCAAATCAAGTTATCCACATAGCTGAGTTTTGAAAAAATTGCAATTAGACAAGATGAAGTATATTTTATTTCACTTCATTGATCTCCTTGCTTACAAGTTTTAATTGCCTGGGATATGAGCATGCCCCAAGTGCTCCATAGTTGACAGCCAAGATATTAACACCTTCCTGCAATAAAAAAGATAAAGAATGAGGAAATATTAAAGACTAATTCAAAGTGGCAAAAACCAAAAAGCCGCACAAACAAAAATCAAACTCAAATGTCCATATGAACCCACCCCCCCCCCCCCCCAAAAAAAAAAAAAAAGAGAACCAGTTTACCCAAGTAATTTGACACTATAGCATGATGCAAAAACTTCTAAGTTTATTACTCAAATGCGATGACAGTGTAAGGAATGCTTTTTGGAAATTATACATCTGACAAAGAGTTACAGCATACATATTGTGCTTCCAGTCTCTGTTTTCATCCCCACCACTGTTATTAAAGGAGATCAAATTCAAAAAACTGAAAATTAAAAAGAATTAAAAAAAAATGAATCCTATGCAAAAGGGAATAATCTGTTCTTCTTCCACTTCCGAGTGGGATGGGGAGAACAGAACATCAAAAAGCAACAAGGAGTGAGTCATATATAGAAGAAGATAGTAAAGACCTACATCAAAAAGCTGAACATAAAATCCATCCTATTAAAGCCAACATTTAAAAAAGAAAAACATGATAATCCATTTAGCAGTAGAAAGGATACATAATATCAAGAGGCTTTCTAATCATCTCTCTTTTCAAAGTCCTTCAATTATTGCCATTTAAGGATGTCCCTGGCTCCTATTGGTAAATATATTTTCTTCATTCCTTAATCCCATCAAACATCATAGTCCAAAAAAGAAGAAAATCTAAGCACCTATAATAATTCTCTGTATTTGCAATCATCTAGACAGTTCAAAATAATAACATTCATCAGAAAGCAACAAAGGAAGCAATTCATGTGCACAAACTTTTCTAAAGAAAGAACAGAACAAACAGAATAAAACTTTTCAACATGAGACAAATGATGGATTAATAAAAGGAAGAGGAAAAACAAATATAGTAAAATGGAAAGTTTGCGATTACCATGTGTATGACAAAATGCTCATCCAAACTCTCCCGCGGAAGACATCTCTGGAAATAAAGAAAAGGAAGGTTAGCGTTGCACAGACTAATAGATGGGGCAAGCCTGTGAGAATTTCTCATGTTTTCTCCTTCTCCTTTTGGGTTATGGAGAGAGGGACCAGAAGAAAGAGAAGGGAATAGCACTACCACCAGGAAAATACAATAAAAAGGTATTACAAAATTATATTTATCGGTGGAAACTAGTACTAGTTAAATTAAACTATGATATCAGAATCATACTATCAGCATGCACCAAAATTTTTTGGGTCTCTGTGGTTGAAAGTTTGGCAGATGTTTAAACTTCTCTCACATATTGAGCAATTGACACGTGATGAATTTTAAAGATTGACCACCAAAAAATAAAATAAAAGAACAGTAATGACCAGAACTAAGAAAAGATCTTGTTATCAAAAAATTGGCTGTGGGAAGATTGGCTTGAGAGATTTAGAGATCTGCAAGTGAATGCAAAGTTTCCCTTTTTTCTCCAGATCTCTTTCATCTGCAAAGAGTACTACATATATCTAATAGCTAGTAATAGCAATCTTTGAATGCACTTTGACATCCATTTCTCTTCATGCAGGAGCTTTTGTGCTGCTGGGTCACATTTTTTTCAAGGAGGGCAAATGATTGTCAGATATTTGGTTTGACACTACTTCACACAGATAATTTGGTTTGAAATTACTTCACACCCAAAAAGATGCAAGCTATGCCTAAGTTAAACTCGAAGATGGGAAGTTTTCGATCATTTCTTCATGATGAAGTAAGACCAAGCCTATCCTATGTCAGAACAAGTTGATAGGATCCCACGTTTAAACCCCCATGTCCCTTTATTTCCTTAGGACAGAAATGGATATCTAGTTAGAGGGTTCATTTGCCGCCTTCCAGAATTAACTAGACTCAGTATGTGCATAATTAAACCACAAAAACATACAGATTTGGAATATAAGAATTCCTAACTCCAACCAAGGATTACTTCAATGTCAATTAAATCTATTTTGATAACCTAAAAAACCTCAGATAAACAGCAAATAAAAGAAACTCAAAACAGCAAATAAAATAAACTCAACAGATTGAACTGGATTTAGCAAACCCTCAGATAAACAGCAAACAAAAGAAACTCAAAACAGCTTAGAACAAATTGAACTGAACTAAGCAAACGTTAACAGAGGAACACTAACATGCGTGGAAATATGATACAGACTTTTAAATACAAATCTTAGCTAAAAAATTTCCTAACATTCTAAATTTGTTGCAACATGAAGTCCTGTTTTTCATGTTCCACATTCTTTATCTTTTCCATCTTTTCTTTTTCTTTTTTCCTGACTCTTTAAATCATAAAATCCAACATGCCACAATAAATTAGTCTGCGTTATACATATCTAGCACATTTAAGCTCTTCTCTCTTTTGGTTTGAAATAATACCCAATTCAAGACAAGAACCCACAAAATGTTTAGAGCAGAAACATTTAGAGGTCATATTTTGATCAAAATTGACTGATTCAGTTGGACTTAATCAGCAAAAACAATTGAATACTGCAGACTTTTTGGAAATCCAACCTACAAGGCAAAATATGCCAAACAGTCATGATACACTGCAATTTAACCAAGTGCTTCAAATGACCACGATCATAAGGTT
This sequence comes from Melia azedarach, assembly GCA_028052125.1. NCBI lineage: Eukaryota > Viridiplantae > Streptophyta > Magnoliopsida > Sapindales > Meliaceae > Melia > Melia azedarach. The sequence continues at coordinate 15,883,139 of CM051397.1, read as the reverse complement.
TGTATAGAATACAATCATGTATATTATTTCATATACATGAAACAAAGAAACAACCCCCTTTACAAAAAATTTACTGCAAGCAGATGACAGAACATTTGAATATAAAAGATGAATTTATTGGGCAACTTACTGCTTTCAGTGACGAAATAATGTAATCCCTACCAGGAGGGCTCACAGCATTGGATGGTAGTCTTATCCTGTAGAAGTCATCATCTTGCAATAGTTTCTACAAAAACAGTAGAAACATGTTACATAATTGTCGAATGCCCGACTGCCAAAAAGCAAATAAGAAAAACAAGACTTTGTAGAATGTCGTATTATTACTTTAAATTTCTCCTTCTCCACTTCCGTAAAAGCGTTTCTTGAAAACCGCAGCTTTGTTAGCGTCTGCTACAAACAAATTTAAAGATAACTCAGAAGCTGATTGATTTTTCATGCAATAAGCAACAACTTAAGGTCCCAGATAGTTAACCAGAGCAAACAATGTGAGGGATAGAAAGACACTCGTACTAAAATAGACAGTTAAAAACTAGTCACTTCATATTATATCCCAAACCAACAAAAAAAAAAAGAAAGGAAAACAACAACAAAAGCATAAAAGAAGCTAAAGTCATCTACTTAAATATTCCCCTATTTTCTCAACAATCATACAGAGAGGAAAACAGAAAGACACATCTTAGTTTTGCAACTAATATATTCTCTTTATGAAGAAAAGATCTCCCAACCCCCATCCACATTCTCCCTCCCTATGACTTTCTCTCTCATGCAGGAGGACAGCATCTCTGTTGAAAATTTGATAGTCCAATAATTTCTCCAAACTACAAAGCTTATAAAATATAATAATTGTAAAATCTAAGTAATGGCAATATTGGCAAACATAAACAATATAAAGTAAAGGACACCAAAATTTAACGAGGTTCAGTAAATATTATCTACGTTCTCGGACACTTCAAATACTCCACTAAAATTAAATTAAAAGATAATACAAAATTTTGGTATAACTTGTAAATACCCATAAATTTAGATGAATTCAAATATAAAACTTACAGTAATTTAAATAAAACTATAAATCTTACAAAGTTGAGAACCCAAATGAAAAACATCGTCTTCAACCTCAAAACAACCAGCAACGTTAAGCTCTCTCTCAGTTTATCTCTCAATTCTTGCTTTACAAATGAAAGAACCTTCTCTATTTATAGGCAATTGGGGCCAAAATTGTCACTAAAATCCATCCAATTTAAGGTAAGCATTTACATATAAAAGCCGTCAATTTTCTCCACCGGCTGCCACCAACTTCTAGACTCAACCAAATTCAATGTTTGCAGTCACAGAAAACGGAAGAGAAAAGTACAAAGTTCGATTAGTTGCCAAAGGATACTCACAAAAGGAAGGTATAGACTACAATGAAATTTTTTCTCCAGTGGTATCAGAGCCGAAGGTTCAACTAGGGTGGATAAGTGTATGAGAAAAATTCTATCTATAAGGCTATTACTGCCTACAAAGTCTGGGTTTTAAGTAGGAATGTTGTGACCCCACCAGTCTTTCTTGAAAATTTTTCAAAGTGTATTATTCACGTCAAAGTTTGCTGTAAGTTTTGAAATATAATAATTAATTGTAAAGTTATGGCTAGTTCAAAGTTTGAGTAGGTACCTTTCAATGGTAAAACTAACTTTAGTATTTGGCAAAGTACTGTAAATGATGTATTAGTGGAACAGGGTTTTCTTAAAGCCTTGCTAGATAAAAGACCCAAGGATATAGAAGATGGTGATTGGAAGGAACTAAAGCAAAAACTATAAGCACGATTCAACTCAACCTGACTCCAAAAATCAAGTACACCGTGCTAAATGAAACTTCTCTGGCAAGGTTATAGGAGAAATTAGAAAAGCTCTATATTCAAAATCTTCAACAACTAGACTTTATCTGAAGAAAGAGCTGTACGAGTTGAATATGCAAGAAGGTACAGATGCATCAAGCCACATCAAGAAGTTTAACAAATGTATTAACTTCGGAGTGTGGAGGTCAAGATTGATGAAAAAGATCAAACAATTATTTTTTTGGCTTCTTTACCAAAATCGTACAAGACTTTAGTGACCACATTACTAGTTGGAAAGCAAACTCTGACGGTGGATGAGGTCTCAACTGCTCTTTTGGAGACCGATAAGATCAAGCAACCAAGCAATTTTTCTCAAGCTGAAAGTCTTGCTGTAAGAGAAGATAACAAGGCAATATTGAGACGTGGTAGAAATAAATCTCGTGGAAGAAATTCTGGCTACAATGATTATTCTAAGTCACGCCCAAGGACGGATGTAGAATGTCATTACTACCACAAGAAAGAGCATTGGAATGCAGCAAAGTGGATTTTCAAATATCTTGTTGGAAAGATCAATTATGGACTATTGTACAATCAAGACTCAGCTTCTAGTAAAGTAGTCGCATACATCGATTCAGATTATGCAGGAGATTTGGATAATAGAAGATTTATGACCGGCTATGCTTTCAAGTTTGGGGGAGGATTGATTTCATGGAAATCTGACCTACGGTCTACAATTGCTCTTTCTTCTACTGAAACAGAGTATATGGCGACTATTGAAGCAGGAAAGGAAGCTTTATGGTTGAAAGGTTTAGTTGAGGGACTTGGTTTCAAGCAAAATGCTGCTCGATTGCAAAGTGATAGTCAAAGTACTATATTTCTTACTAAGAATCAAGTATTTCATGTGAGGTCAAAACATATAGATGTTTGATATGTCAAGATTAAAGATTGGATTACCTCCAAAATCTATTTGTCGAAGGTCCACACAAAAAAGAATGCTTCTAATATATTGACCAAGCCCGTTCCTACATAAAAGTTCAAGCATTGCTTGGGCTTATTACAAGTCACCTCATATTGATATAGCATCAATGTTGGTGAATTTGGAGGCACTATCAAATTGAAAGAGATATGAAAGTTGAAAAATTGCCAAGGTGGAGATTTATTGAAGAAATGGCTTATTTTCAAAGAAAGCTACAAACATTGAATTTAGTTGAATATAAAAGTCGGTGGCAGCCGGTGGAGAAAATTAGTGGCTTCCATACGTAAGTGCTTACCTCAAATTGGATGAATTTTGTTGACAATTTTGGCCCTTAATTGCCTATAAATAAAGGAGATTCTTTTATTTGCAAAATAAAAATTGAGAGATAAATATAGAGAGAGTTCAAAACAGAGGAGATAGAAAACGTTGTTGGGTTGTTTTGAGGTTGAAAATGATATTTTTCATTCGGGTCCTCAACTTTGTAAGATTTATAGTTTTACTTAAATTCCTGTAAGTTTTACATTTGAATCCATCTAAATTTATGGGTGTTTACAAGTTATATCCAAATTCTGTATTATCTTTCAATTTAATTTTAGTGGAGTATTTGAACTACCCTAGGATGTAAGTATAAATTTTAGTGTCCTTTACTTTATGTTGTTTATGTTTGTCAACATTGTCATTACTTAAATTTTACAATTATTATATTTTATAAGCTTTGTATTTTGGAGAAATTATTGGACTATCAAATTTCCAACAATCCCTAACAATTCATTATTAACAACACCCTCAATTTCTTCTTGACCTCTCTTTCTAAATCTTCTCTCTACATGAGATGAAGGCACTTTCACTAAAACACACACATCTTCTCTTGATTTCACCCCCTCCTTCTCCAATCTGCTCCAATAGATTTTAAATTTTAATATATAGAACTAACCATTAGGCGTGGTGAGGAAAAAGGGATCTGGTATATTTTCTTTTCATTGCTAAAGATAACTGCATCTGCTAAAATGTTATTGCGCTCAAATATTTTTTATTTTAGATGAAAATATTAGTAACATTTAATATAGAAAGGGTCATTCTCCACTACCAGAATGAACTGTTGGTACGGATTACCACACTCTAGTCCAGGAGTCCTCAAGGACCCAATATCTATACATGAAGGTGTTATAGAAATTCCAAAGGAAAAGCGCTTCTTCCTTTGATTTCTTCCAAGTAACCAAACTGAGGAGGAGAAAAAAAAAACACTCCCCTTCGCTCCTACTAATGCAGCCCACAAAATTTTGTTTCTTCTGTGAAAGTTCCAATGGTTTGACCAAATTTGCTACACTGGCTAAGGTTGCATTTAGGAGTTCCTACTGTAGATTCGCTTTTCAAATAAACTTATTTCTATAAAAAGAACTTTTCATATAAGCCCTTAAGAAATGCTTCTTGATCCCAGAGACAACTAATTTCAAATAAAAAACCACTTCTATAACAGCACTTGAGGTAGAAATACTTTTCAGAAAATCACCCAAATTGCTTCTTGATCCAGAGACAACTTCTATTTTCCAAACAAACACTGAAAAATACATATAAAACAGCTTTGTCTACCAGAAAAAAGTCAGCTTTGATATTCCGAATCTATATTTCATCCTAGTTTCCATTAAACTCAAATTACACAACACAGAATCGTAAGCATTCTCTTTCCTCGCCACTACTAAGCAATACGAAAAACGACAAAGGTAAAGCAAAAATTGACACGGAAAGCGACAAACCTGACCACCGTGAGTCGAAGTCTTGAGGCGAGCAGTGAAAGTTCCAGCTGGAACGAAATCGGAATCGCCAAAAGCGTGTTCTAGAGAGAATTGGATCTTGGAGTCCGAATCCTGATCCGCAAACCTCTTCCGGCTCGTCGATCGGGTAGTTGCTGGATCACGGGACTTCGGCTGAGGCTTCGATCCACCCTCGATGCCAAATTCCTCGTCATCGACGAGAAGTTCATCGGATTCGAAAGCTAAAGAAGAAGAGAACAACAAAAGCGTGAAGAAGAAAGCAAAGAGAGAGAGTTTCCTCATTGTTCCTTCTTTTGATTCGTTAGTTTAGTTCAGAGTGCTTCGTTTGGGCTTATTTGAAGTCCTCTTTTGTTGGACGGATGCGGCATCGTTTTTCATCTCAAAGTGACACCGGGTTAAGTGAACCGTGAAATCCAGACGGACCGGAACTAAATCCCGGTCTGATCACATCATATATTAAAATTTTTGGTTTTGTTATAAAAAATAATAGTAAATTAAATTAAACCCTATCCCTAACTGCTGGCGCAGGGTTGCTTAAAATGCTGCTCGGTTGATCTTATATTCTAATTTTGAAATAATTGTTAAAGAATAAAAATTTAAAATTTTATCTCATTCCTTCCTTTTTTTTTAAAAAAAAATTAAGATTAAAATCTCTTTAATTAATTGTATGTAGTGACTTCAATCAATAAAAAGAAATATCACTTTTCTCACAATAACTTAATCATTACTTTCTTTAATTTTTTTTTCTACATTCTACTGCTCTTTTTATTTACAACTTGAGTTATAGTTTGGAATATGACACATATTCTTGTATTCTTTTTATGTCTATGATCTAAATTAAAAATTATAATATATTATTAGCATGATTCAAGTACATGACATGTTTAATTTTTTATGTTATAAGTTAAATATTTTTACATTATATTATTTCTATTGTATTATTTAATATAGTTATTATTTTGTATTTATCCTTATGAGTATACTCTATAATTAGTATTAAGATGAATCTTTTATAGAAAATAAAATAGTTTATGAGTATACTCACGAGGTCTAGCAGAGTCACCAGATTGATGGTAAGCATATACACTTTATTGATACTTTTGCTCATCTATTTACAAAACTTTTACCTACATCAACTTTTAAAAAGCTAGTATATAGTATTTGTATGCATTGACTCTATAAATTGGCAAATTGATGTTAAAGGAGAATTTCATCATAAGGAGCATAACTTCCGATAGAAAAACTGTATTTGTGAAAATTGTGTTTCTTTTTTTTCTTCAAATATTTTTTTTATTTAAAAGATTTTAAATGTAGTATTTAGCACAAATCTAATTTCTCTTATTGGTGAATTTCACCACTTTTTTTTATATCCTTCTACTCTTTCTATTTATAGCTTGAGTTATAATTTGAAATATCACACACAACTCCAATCTCATTTCTATATATGATTTGAATTAAAAATATAAAAGTTAATGTTTATCATTTATTCATGATATTGAAATCTTTAAATCTAATTATATTCCTAAATTTTAAAAAATATCTTAATTGTAATATGCTTAAGCATATCCAATAAAAAAAAGAAATTGACATATATAGCATATCAAATAAAAAAAAATTGATATATATTCTTTAGAGTTTGGGGAAAGTACAAGCATCCATAAGAGTTCGAAGGTTGACATATACCCTTTAAAGTTCGAAGAAACACAAATACCTCCTTAACCTTGACACTAATTGACTGACTAGGTTATTATTATTTTCATCCATAAATTTTAATAAAATAACAAAGTAAGATATAATTCTTTCAATTATAATTTAGTCCCTATCAACCAAACTTCTATGTGATTCATTTACAACAAGTAAATAGAACAAATAATTAATTTACTAGTTTAATATAATATCATTTTTATTTATGTTATGAAAATTATATTGATTATGTCAAATAAAGCAAATAATAAGAAAAGTTAATTAAATTAAGAAAATAGAGCAAATAATAAGAATAGTTAACTAAATTAAGAAAATGTATAATATCCATGCTACTTTCTTTTTAAAAGATAAATACTTAAAACCAGCCAGTATCTTCAAAATAAAATTTAAAATTGATGTATTATCTAGTAACCTACATATTTTTATTAATGTACAATTTTTGAACAAAATTTTGTATTATTATTAATATTATTTGCGTACAAGATGTTTCCACCAATCATTAAATGAATGTGCATTGATTAAAGGTAGTATAAATGATAATCACACAAAATAATAAGGGTAGCTACTTTAAGTTTGCTTATATCTTGTTGTAATACAAGTTTAATGATATATATATTACAATATAGAAAGATTGCATTTGTATCAATGAGCTATATTTTATTAACAACTATCCAAATGAGTCGTCTTTCTATCCTTCTCTCTCAAATCTACCGTCTTTCCTCCATTCTCCCTCAAATTTGTTGTTCGTGTCCTCTCTCCCTTAAATTATTGTCTTTCTATCCCTCTCCCTTAAATTAGCATCATAAATTTCTAATATATATTTATTTGTTATTTTGTCTTGTAGAGGGAGAGAGAGAGAGAAAGGTGAAGAGTTAACAGAAAATTACAAATCAATATTAGATTTGAAAATTTTGATTGAAATAAAAAAGAGGTGAAGAATGAATAGAAAATTACAAATCAATATTAGGTTTGAAAATTTTGATTGAAATTAAAGGGAGCTTGCAGTAGAGTGAGTGTACTCTAGACTTTGTAGTTTGGTGTACTATGAGCAGAAGAAATTAAGTGGATTATCGTGACTAAATTTGATTGGATGAATGAAGAATTCAGGTGATGAAAGTATTGGCGATGATTTTTGGGTCATAAGTCCGATATTTTTTTTTCAAGTTAATAAATATATTGGTTTTGTAGCCTGGATTTTGCTTTCTTGTTTTTGCCTCATTCCTTCTTATGGCATTCTTATATTGTGCACTAGTATAGTGAATAATGCCATGTTTATAATATTATATATAAGAAATTTAAAAAGACTATTTTACTCTTATATTTTATTAAAAGTTTTTGAACGGATATTAAAAATTTATAGTTCAATGAAATATTTTTAATTTTTTTGTACTGCAGTGTAATGTCAGAATAATTATTTTATCACAATGAAATATATAAATATTTAAAGTAACTAGTTGAAAATAATTCAAATAATATATATAATCAGAGATACAATTTATTGAAAGTAATATGAATAGAAGACAATGTTGATTAAAAATAATACGAATAGAAGATAAGATCGATAAAAATAATCTGGATAAAAAATAGAGATTGATTGAAATCTTTAATTTTAATTTTTGTAACTTGGTTTATATAAAAATAAATATTTAACTTAACTTACATATATCTAGTAAATAAAAAGATATTCACTTTCTAAAATTAGTTTAAAATTTTTAAATTATAAATATCATAACTGTACGGCGAACAATATTTCTATTATTAATACTGGTACTTTTATCTAAGTATCATAGAATGACCCTTGATTAAGATGTTGGTATTAAGGGACCAAATAAAAGTAGACATGGCTTATTTAAATTGGATTGAGACACATCCTTTTGATTAATAACCAAAACATATTTTACTTGAAACTTAGTAAGTTCAAAGGCTTGCATGAGACTGGTAGGCTTCAACATCAGCTTTAACTTTTCATTCTCTTATAACTTGAAGATGAAACAACTAATGAAGAATAACTTCAATAAAACATAGCTTGAGGATAAAGTAATTGATGAAGAATAATAAAATTTAAATTAATTTATCAAATTAAAGTTGATATTCCATAATATTCATTGTCGTAATTTGATAAGGTTACCAACTATATCGCTATTCTTCAAATGGCGTAAAACATACATGTAAAGCCTTTTTAAATAGAATTATAACAAAAAAAAATATCTTATTTTTACCCCAAAAAATAAAAATACCCCTTTACAAAAAGTTAATAAAAAATGTCTATTTTTGCTTTTTTTGGACAAATATGACTTATTGCCCAAAATTTGTAAAATATTTTGAGTTGCTACATTAACTTTCTATTTGTTATAATAATTCAAAACTGTTACTTTCAAGTTGCTACAGTATCTCGAAAGTTAAGTTTAATAATTCTGAGTATTAGATATTTTTGTCTAAAAAGCTCAAAATCAAACATTTTTTAATAACATTTTGTTGTGTGAATATTTTTGAGTTGTGAGGGTAAAAATTGGGTTTTTTTGTTAAATTAGTTTAAAATACACCAAAACTAATTCTCCTTAAACTTCTTCTAACCAATAAAACTAGAGTATAATGTTATTATCAAAATGACCCATGACTAAGGATAGTGTGTTGGCTTTTTATAATGTAGGAAGTCAATAATACTACTCACACAGAAAAATCTATCTATTGAAATTTTGATGCTAAAAATAGGAAAATAAAGTCATATGTTTTGTACTTATGTAAGCACACTAGAAATGTATCATAGCGTTTCATGTTGCTAGTTATTTGTTGTAGGTTTAGGTTATTGGATGTAGTCTCTATACTCCAATGTGCCCATGTCGTTGATTAGCAGTTGCTTGTTATCCAACTTATAATTGATCAAATGTATATACTAATTTATGAATATTGTTTTACTATTAGGCCAAAGTTACAATCTTTCATAAAAATACTTTTTACTCTTTTAATATATTTAAATATAAAATTATAATTTTCTATGTAATTACAAATATACCTTTCCTTTTATTCAAACGAATTGAACATTCTTTTGTGTTTAAGTATTACGAGGATAATTAGGTTATTTTAATAGAGTAAAAGATTCCCCATAATTTTTTTAATACCGAAAAAATAACCGAAATTACCTCTGTTTCATAATTAAAATTCAAATATACCTATCTTATATGATTTCATTAAAAAATATCTCAATTTGCTTATTTCAAATAAAAATACTTTTATATTAGTTTTGATTAACACATACGTTTGGGTATTGAATAAGGCAAAATTTAGTCTTACTCGAAACTTATTATAGAAACATTGTAATAACTTGAAACTAACACTTTCAAGTACTGTAATAATGCAAAATTAATATTTTTAAGTACTATAATAATACAAAAGTAGTATTTATGAGTTATTGTAATAACTCAAAAGTATTTTATAAAGTATTTTAGTCTAAAAGCGTGTAAAAAGGATATTTTTGAATGCAATTATGATAAGTGGGTATTTTAAAATTTTTATTTTAAAATGAGGGCCTTTCCCGCTATTTCTATTAATACAAATAGTCGAAGTATGTTTTCCTTTTCAAAAGTAGAAACATTCAGGGACCCAGATGTTATTGCACCTCTAGTAGATACATGGAACTGTAAGGGTATGTATGTAAAACTAGAAAAACACAAGTGAAATCTACTCGCTTTCACTCTCTTCGGTCTTTAACGCCAAAACCAAAATCTCGAAGGCTCGAACAAACCCTAGCTCTAGCTCTCAGTCTCCAGAGACATTCGCACTGAGAAAAATGGACGCCATGAGGAAGCAACTGGACGTGCTGATGGGAGCCAACCGAAACGGCGACGTACGAGAAGTTAATCGCAAGTACTACGATCGTGATGTTTGTCGTCTCTTCTTGGCTGGACTTTGCCCTCACGAGCTCTTCCAATTAACTGTAATTCAGTTTGTTTAATTTTCTTTTTAGTTTCATGATTTATATATGTTTCTTATTTTTTAAAACACTAATTTGGTTTAATTTTGTGACAGAAAATGGATATGGGGCCATGCCCCAAGGTTCATTCGTTGCAGCTGAGAAAAGAGTATCCTCTTTTACTTATACGGCGTCGTATTGCTTGTAAAGCTATGTATTTGCATTTTTTTTTAATCTTGTTAGCATAATAGAAGATTATCAATCATTCTTTGATTCTGCCTCAGTCATAGTCAGTTTTTACCATTTGATAGTAACTTTTTGTTCATCATCTTGTGTACTGTGGACTTCTTGTTGAGTCTTGCAATAGGAAATTGGGAATTTCTTTTAATGGTTTTTGAGCCAATATCTCATTTTCTGGTAATGAAGACATTGAAATATATACCCACCTTGCAGAGCTTAATTTTCATGAATAAAACATGGGGAGATGATGTTCTGTATCCATATAAGCCCTGGCGATAATGGTTTAGTTTAATTTATAAGGGCTGCATAGACCATTCAATGTGGGGGACTGTTGCTAGCTTACATTAGAGAAATTAGCCTTCAAATATAGTAATTGCTACATCTATGGCTATTTTGTTACATTGGAGAAATTAGCTCAACTACTAATGTGCTACTTCAAGTTGTTAGATGATTGAATACCGTGCCTATAGGTGTTGAGAGGCATTTTATGTTCTGAACTTGGTACATAGAATTGTTAGGTTGTCATATATGCTAAATTTGCGTAGATTTATGATTTTTGAGAAGTGTCCATGTCATTCATACCTAGTCAGTTGTCTGTGGTTTGGAATACAATAAATAATTCTACGAAGTTTGTACTTTTATTCTTGCTACCTGATAAGATTAAAAGAACTTGTTTGACCTTTTATGGCAGTGGAAGTTGTATTTGAGAGGTGGGATTTAAATGGCTTTTGTCTTAAATATTTGATTAGTCTTTAGATATGCACTTGCTTGTTGCTGTGATTTTGGAATTAGGTATGCACTTGCTTGTTGCTGTGATTTTGGAATTAGGTATGCACTTGCTTGTTGCTGTGATTTTGGAATTATCTCCATTTTAAATTGAATGTCATTGGCTGTTATTTCTAGTTTTGGGGGGAAAAATACTCCTATGTGACCTTAACTCTTTTCAGATATGAAGAAGCCAAGGCAAAAGGCACTGATAATTATGACAGAGAATTAGAAGATGCTATTGATAGGTTGATTGTTGAGTGTGATAGGAAAATTGGTAGAGCTCTTAAACGTCTTGAAGATGATGATGCAAAGGCTGCTATTGCTATATCAGTCTCCGAGGTGACTCAGGTGATGTTTGAGTCTTTAAACAAATATTATTTAATTCTCTTTTGGTGACCATTTTCTTCTGTGGGTGCTTATATGGTTTCTTGGCTTTCCAGACGCCAGAGGTGCTTGAGTTATCAAAGCAGATCAAGGAAAAATTGAAAGAAGCTGATCAATATGGTAATGCATATCCGTACTAATTTATTATTAATGGCTTGGCTAGTTGTGTTGGCATCTTTCTCCTTAAATGTTGTGCAAGTTGAATCTGGCATTGGATTTTTTCTTTTTTAATTTTTCATTAATTATTATTATTTTTTTGTGTTTTAAATTTTTTTCCTTTGTTTTGACCTTATGCTTTTAGACATGCAACATTTTGCCTTCAGTTTGTGTTTTTTGTTTTGTAGACTATAGAGGATTTATGTATTTTTAGAAGTCATTTCAAACCTTCTGCAGTTTTGTCTTCAAATATTTTAGTAGTTTTGAAATGATTGGTATGGAAGCATATTATAGGTATAACTTCTAATTAACCGATCCTTTATGCTTGTAAAAGAGATGCTATTTCTTACTGATGCAGAGGTTGTATACCGAGATTCTTTTGAATGATTAAATTTTCGCTGTTTGGAGATGCTGATTATTAAAAATTATAATGTTCTTCAGAATCTTTTCTAAAATAATTTTAATAGATGAAAATGAGCCTGGTGTGCTAGAAACTTGCAAACATATTGGAATCAAACTGATAAGAAAATGTTCACTTAACGAAGATAGTTATTTCTTTATTTTGGTTTAACAGTTTGTCTGTATATCAAAGTACTAATTAATGGTCTTCTGTGAGGATGATCTTATAAAGTGTTGAGGTGGACTATTGGTTTATTGTATTTTACAGGACGATCATTGTTAGGTTTCTTATCAGAAGATAAGTTTATTCATTTATTGTCGTTTTCAAATTTACAGATTTTGAAGGCAAGACGGACCTTAAGATTCGAGCTCTGGAGGTGGTAGAAGAACTCAGAACAAAAAGAGCTGACAAACAGGTATGCGATATCATCATAAGAGATGATTGCTTAATTGTATTACTTACCATATGATTTGGAGCTTGTAAAATGTTTCATTGATCTGATAATGGAATGAGATTGATTTTTCTGTGTGGTGTTATGCGTATTGCAACAGTCCATGCTCCTTTTGGATGCCTTCAATAAAGATAGAGCATCTTTGCCTCAACCCCTGCCAAACCCACCACCATTAGCACCCTTGCCTGTACCTGCCCCCGATCCTCGTACTCAAGAAATGATAAATGAGAAGCTGAAGAAGGCAGAGGATCTTGGTAAGTCTTTTGTATCTGAAACTTATTGAACTGTGATATGTATAGATTGTTATAGAAATTTTAAGTTTAATAAACTCATTTACATTTCTTTGTAAGTTTTTTGACGAAATTGTGGCATTTCTTCAGTTGGTATAATCCTGTTGAGAACTGAATTGTACTGAGTTACTTAGCATTCGTGAAAGTTCGGAGATTTGAGATTTTATTTTCTTAATAGTTATGATCAGTTACAGAAATCTAAATGAACATATACTCTTGCTGGATAATTTATTATTGGCTTTACCAGCAACTTGTTTAGGCGTGGTTCTCATAATTCTTGTCTGAGCAGGTGAGCAAGGAATGGTAGATGAGGCGCAAAAAGCATTGGAAGAGGCTGAAGCACTTAAGAAGGTTTGAATTTCTGGATTTTATATTCTAAGTTTTCTTTGTTCATTGTAACTTTTTATTTCGGTTTATTTTGGTTTTATATATTTTCATTTCAAACTTATGTCGCTGCCCTCTCTCTGCGCTTCTTATTTGATAACCGTAATTTTTCTTCTCGGTTCAGCTGCCAGCCAGACAGGAGCCTGTTCTAGATTCCTCCAAGTATACTGCTGCAGATGTGCGCATTGTAAGTCTGTTTTCTGTATGATATATGCAATCATCTATGTATTTTCTGTTTGGTTCAGATTAAACAATCTAAAGACAGAAAGCAGGATATATATGACAACATGATTGGAATCATATCACTTTGTATGTGCATCAAATTTTAAAAGCATACATGTCATGATTTTCTTATGGAATTTTTGTCTGAAACATAAAGGTGCACGTAGGCATAGAAAGTGAGACCAGAAAGCCTGAATGTCGGGCTTAATTACAGAAGGTTGCTACTTAGCCTCCTTGGTGGCACAGAAACTTTGTAACTCTTATTCCCTTCTGGGTCCTAAACTTGTTTCGACGGAAGATATAAAAAGTTTTGACATTTGTTATTTCAACATTGTTCTGTGCTCCAAAAACTTGGTGATGCGATGATTCTAAATAGTCAATGATGCATAGGCATGCCTCAATACAAAAGCTGCTTATATGTTTTATTTTATTTTGGTTATTTACCAATTGTTTTCTTCTCTTAATTCCAATGTTATTACAGACTGATCAGAAGCTACGAGTCTGTGACATTTGTGGAGCATTTTTAAGCGTTTATGACAGGTAAATTGTTGTTTGTCTTTGAAGCCATTATTTTGTTTCTTAGCTTTTCTGAGGGCAAAGAGTTAGTGTTTGGGGTTTCAAGTGCTTCAGCTTTTGACCCGACTATTATACCTCCTTGTCACCAGCAGGCTTTTGGGCCCAGTTTTACGAGGATAACTTTTGCAGCTAAAGAATGTGCGTTAGTTTCTGTTTTATATGTTTGTGGATCATGCTATTGTTAGATAGAAGTATATGGGACAACTGTATTATACTACTTCTGTGAAAAGTTTCGGATATTTTAGTGAAGCTTTTAATCTTAATTGTTACTTTCAGTGATCGTCGCTTAGCAGATCATTTCGGAGGGAAGCTGCATCTAGGCTATATGCAGATCCGTGATAAATTAGCAGAACTTCAGGTATTATGAGCTTCAGTTTGATATCTTATTATAATAGTACTGTTAATTGTAGTCCATTTGAGCATGCTTTTTTCCCCTGGAAACAACTTTGGAAAAAGGTTTCTTATATCTATGTGGCTTAGAAAATGTCTTCCTTGTCACTCACTCTGGCAAATTCTGACCCATGGCTATTGGGCATTTATACCACCTTTTTCCCTATTCTGTTATGACTTCTTTTTTTTTTTTAAAAAAAAAAAATATACACAAATGTTTAGCTCTCATATCATGTGAAAGTGGATATATTATATTACTTAAAGTTGGTCTCGGTTATGTATTAAACAGGCTGAAGATGGTTATCTGAGCAGGATTTATGAATAAGGAGTTAGTGGGAAAACTGAATTTCTTCTTAACTGCTTCTGATCCCTTGTTGGCTTCATTTAATTACATGGATTTATGGATTCAAATGGTTTTTTGCAAATTGGACTAAACTCAAATTGGTTCAATATGCTTAGTGGGATTTTTTTTTTCTAATTGTTTTATGTATATGGCTTATGGATGTCCTTAAGTCTGTATTGTGAATATGTTCAGGTGCTGGTATAATCTTTCACATTCTTCTGTAGAGATTCTCAGTTAGTATATCATCTGTGAGTTTTCCTGAACCTCGGAGAATAATAATTATTTCCATTTTCTAATCTTATTTGAGTGTAATATAGTTAATGGAAAGTGAGGATCCTTCTGTGGAATCACCATATGTACAATTGGTACGTACAAGACTCAAAGATGCATTACATATGCTCTGATATGTATAAAAAATGTGCCACATGAATCTGTATTTTGGGAAGAAATTATAAAAGGACGTGCTACATCTCATATGTATCGACATGGTGGATGTGAGGATACAAGGGGAAAGGAGGTTGCTTAAAGGAAGGAATTATAAAAGGACATGCTAAATCTCATATATATGGACATGGAGGATGTGAGGACAAAAGGGGAAAGGAGGTTGCTTAAACCAATGTAAAAAGGCAGGCTGCTTTATATTTGACAGGAGCTACTATAATGAGATGAACCCTATCTATGTTTCGTCTGTGGCATTCTTTACTGGTGCAGTTCTTGGCCTGCCTATGACTGGAGTATGTGTTGGAAGCTATTTTGGCTCGGATAAATTTGATAGTATCTATATTTGCGTGTTGCATGTTGACGTAAACTTGGTTGCTTTAATTGGTAACTGTAACTTCTTTTAGGTGTCAGTTCTTCTATTACTGAGAAAGTAGTGATCGTTTTTGGTTCAGTGGCTGTTTAGAAAGATAATCTTGCGTAGACACCAGTGTGAAATATAATTTTCATTTTCATAAACTCCATTTTGAAATTGATAGCAAACACTTGTAAATTTCTTCAAGTAGGAGTTATTTTGTCCTATAGGTGGTTTCTAAGGCCTAAGAGGAGGCATTAGATCTTAGTGCTGTCTAAATGGACTTCGATGCCTACTAGTCTTTTTGTCTCTCTTTCTTTTCCTTTTGGATTACATGCACATGCCATGTATTTTAGTCATTGTATGATAAATTGAATCTCAGACACTACAACATTTACAGCAAGAAGCAAATGATTTTATAGTCATTGCCGATGCCATGAAACTCGAGTATGGTTCATCATTGAAATTTTGGTATTGTCGGTAAATGCATCTATTTTTAATTTGGCGAGCATAGTGATTGACATGAATATTGTTGGCTGTATAGTTGATATATGTGGAGGCTAGTGAAATCTTGCTGATATGTGCTCCTCTTTTTGAAGTGAGGTGTATCTCTGCAGTACTCACAACTGAGAACTGGATGGATCTTCATAGTACTTGTACTCGTTAGGTTCAATGTTTTGATTTTCTTTTTTGTTTTTGCTTGTCGTTTTTTTTTTTTTTTTGGGAAAAGAGGCAATGTATATTCCCTGAACAGCTTTTGACTTATTATCTGTTTCTTGAACTGCCCAATTGATTGTGTTTTAGACATTAACATAACTAGCTTAATTCAAATGGTACTTTGTTAAAAATGTTTTCAGGAAGAGAGAAATAAGAGACACAGAGATCGTCATGATGATGGAAGGTGATGTGCAGCCTTTTTAGGAGATATATTTGTTTATTATTCTTTAGTTTATCCTTAAATATTTCCTTTGTCATGTGCCAAATAGGTCAAAAGAACGAAGTAGGGATCGTGACAGAGAATCGAGCAGGGATCGCGATAGGGAAGCAAGTCGGGATCATGATCGTGGTGATAGTCGTGATCGAGGAAGGGACCATGATCGTAGTAGTCGGGATCGTGACAGGTACTATGATCGAGATCGCAGATATGATCGAGAGCGTGATAGGGATTATGATCGCCACCGCAGTTATGACTCAAGAAGTCACCGCAGGTCTCGCTCTCGGTCAAGGGAACGTTCAAGGGATTATGACCGCCACAGGTTCTTGTTTTTCCTTTCATTTCTCAATTTTTATGGTTCTTGCGATGTTTCACCACCTTGGTTCTTTCTTTTTATTATTCTTGTGATAGTTTTGACCTTGCAAAAAAGGACCACATTAGAGGTTTCTCCGATATATCAGTGTAGCCAAATGCGGGTTTTATTCAACGAGTCTTATGCATGTATGAATCTTATGCCTTGGGAAAATCCTTGAGTGAATATTCCATTACTCCATTCTGTTGCAGTGGAAAACAAACTCTATCGAGACTTTCAATGCTGGGATTGTTGCTTTGAAATGTTCATATTCTCTCTTTTTGAACATTTTCAGAACTTTCTCTATTTCCTTTATCCAATCATTTTGTTTTGTACTCTTTACATCGGTCTTTGGTATACTACCTGCATAAAAGTAAATTATTAGCAACTTCTTCTGGCACCTGCTGATCTGTCTATATTCATGTAAATCATGGTTTGAATATGAACCATTTAATCAATCAAGGTTTATTTGGTATGATGACTCGTACTAATGCTGTTCATGCTCTAATGTAAAATATTTGAAGGCTTCAAATCTGTTATTAATTGTTCTTTTGTGCATCTATTTTCAGGCGCCATGATCGGTACTAGAAGGCCATGTTTGAGCTGTCAGATCAAGAAATCTGTGTTTTGTTTAGGTCAGTTAACCGATGTAGGAGAAGTATGTTCTTGTGTGTGTTTTCTGATATTTTTAGTGGAGTTCAGCAGTTCTACTATTTTGGTGGACCTAACAACTGCTCCGAAGATTTTCTTGAATTGTGTTGATGAGGTATGTTAATATCAATGTTTTGTTATTATTTGATACCTAGTGTTTCAGGTTCTTTTTTTCGGTGGGTTGAAATTTCAATTGGCACATTGTCTACATAGCATGTGGCTTGCCATCACTAGGTGATGAAGGTAGAGTAGTTAAATTATTATGTGGCTTGATTAAATCCACAAAACTTTAGTCCTCAATGAATGGAAAGGGTTTAAGTCTGGTGAACTTTGGGAACTGGAATGAATTGACAGATGCCAAATGGCATCAAGCTACATGGTTGGGGCCGTTTTGTTTAGAGTGTTTTTTAAGGCAAGAGTGAATGTTTATTCAGCTCTTAATTGAAAGCATTTTACGATAAATATTCAATTTATGGTGGGGACTGGGGACACATAATTATAAGATTTATTGTCCATTTTTACATTCGGACCAAGTTTTCTTTAGAAATGTTATGTGGCAATGTAGTTCATGAATTTGAAGCATGGAAATGATATGGGACAAAGAAATTGAGAGTGCGGACAAAGAGATTGATATAATGGAAATGATTCGGTAGTAGCTTTGACTGATTTGCAAAATAAGTTTGTTATCAAGACAAAATGGAAAAGGAGAAACTGTCAATTTCTTTGGTGGATTCTTATCTACATTCTGCTGAAAAGGAAAATTCAAAATGAGTAAATTTGAAGCAAATTTACTGTGTAAAAGCTTAAGCTATTGGTTTTGTAGAATCTATTTATATAATCATTTTGTTGCATAAGATGAAAACTTTTGACCAGTCAGAATCTATGATGAATGCTACATTATATCAATCTCTTCTTCTAACTGAAAATAATTAACAAATAAAATAATTAAATGAAAAGATAGTACAATAGTTCTCTATTTCACGATTCCAAATTAAATTAAGGGTCAAAAAGTTGTTGGATCAATCCATAATAATCGATTGATCGAATTTAATAAGATTAAATTTGGTAACAAAGTTGGGTAGATTGGATGTGTCAAATTATCCGGGATTTGTCTAATAAGATCTTATGGATGTGAAAGTAAGATGATAGTAAATGTGAAAACTTGTTTGATAAATCGATTTATTTTCTATAAAAGTTTTTCCAAATCTCGAACTCTATAAAACTCTATGTTCATGATACATGTCTTACATTTTTTAAAATTAAAATATAATAATAATGAGACGTGATGATAATATTGATAAATTAAATATATTTTTAAAAGTAATAATCTGGTCGTTTAGAAAATAGTGTTTTTAATTAGTACTTGTTGGGTATAATATCTCTCTTTTTTTTTAATTACAAAAGCATTTTTCAATTTTTCTTTTTTGGGTTTAGTTATATTATTAAAAAATTTATTAAAATTAAGAGACTTTACTTTTATTAAAAATAATTCAAAATTTGAGATTTTGGGAATAAAATCTTTTAAACTTTGCTTAACACTTAAGTTATTTAAGAAAGTATAATTACATGACAAAACTTACTATACAAATCAATATAATAAAATTATTCTATAATTTTCTACTATGACATGAATTATGCTTTGTCATTATAAGAGACGTGCAATAATACCATAATTTTATCACACTATTTTATATATATATATATATAAAGTATGTATTTCTAACTTTATTATATCTAAAAAACTTTTATTTTATTTTTCCTTTAATACCGCCTTATAATCCTTTGTGTTTTAAAATAATTACATTATAGTTATTAACAAAAATATACTTGAAATAATGCTTTAAAAGGTTATATCAAAGGGGTCCTTAGTACATTTAGTTATTTAATTTTTTTTACTAAAGTAATTCCGTTCACTCCATCCCAAAAGCTCGGTAATCCAAGCACAAAAGGAAAAGAAACGTATTCTTTCTCCTTCTACGTTTGAAGGGTAAGTTTGTCATTTCGAGAGGGATGAGGATGACAGGCCTAGGGACCTATTTGTTACAAGCGAACAAATTATATCTTTGTAAAAATATTAAAACATATAGAGATTTAAACGTTATTATCCCTCTCGGAATCTATGTAATAAACAAATTAAATCTTCGTGAAAATATAAATATTAATAGATAAATTAAGAGTGTTATAAAAAAATAAAATATTTAAATTATTTAAATTTAAATTTAATTATGTTTAAATATTTTTAATAAATATTTAAATATAAATTAAAAATAAACGTTGTTATGCATATAAATATTTATATTTAATAAAAAAATAAATAGGCTCTAAATATTATTATCCCTTCCGGAATTTAGATGACTAACAGTTTTTTGACGAGGATAAAATTACAAACTAGGAGACTAATTTCTCATGTTTAACAATTTAATCCTCGTGCTTGCTAATGTGCTTTGCTTTTTAACCAATCTTTCCATGCGTAGCACTGTACCATAAATTAAAATGTGAAAGAAGAATATATCATGACCTGATTTGTTTTCCCGAAATTTAGGGACTCTAATGTAATTACCCTCATATCAGCTGCTATTCCCTCACTCGAGTTCAGTTTAACCTTCTTTGAACCGAAGCACAACAACACAATCTCTTCTTCTTCTTCAACCTCAAAGCAATCGAAACAGGAAAATATTTCAAGGGAAAATTTCTAAGATGATTCATCAAATTTTGTGGGTTCTTCTGCTGGTTGGATTTTCCATGACCGAAGCAGCTCCGTTGACAATATACGATCACTTAAAGAGTCAGGGACTGCCCATCGGGATTCTCCCCAAAGGCATAACGGAATATTCCGTGGACCCCACCTCGGGATTATTCCGAATCAACTTAACGCAGCCCTGCAACGCCCGGTTTGAGAACCAGTTCCACTACGACTTCAATATTTCCGGGCACTTGTCCTACGGCAAGATCGGGGAATTATCCGGTGTGTCGCAGCAGGAACTCTTCCTGTGGTTCCCCGTTAAAGGAATTCGCGTTGATGTTCCCAGTTCTGGGTTGATTTACTTCGATGTTGGAGTTGCTGACAAGAAGTTGTCGCTTTCCCTTTTTGAAAACCCTCGTGATTGCACAGCCGTTGATCCTGATGATGATCATCATCATGGCGGCGATTCGTCGTATGATTCTCTGGTGGGTATTTATTTATTTTATTCTGCTTACTAGTGGAAGATCCTCATTTCTGGGTGGTTTTATTTCATTGGTGAAATCTTGTAATTTGTGCTGCTATCTTTTACTGATTCTGATGAAATGATGTGTTTGTGGAATTGAGGTTATTTGATTTTGATAAATTCTATGGAGTTATGTCGAATATGTAAGATTAGGGTTGAATAGATCATTTCATTGACAGGTTCCATTCAGTTTTGACTAAAATTAGGGATATCCCCATTTATTTATTCTTATGTTAGGAAGACTTATGATCATATTTGCAGAGTTTTGATGAGAGGTTTCTGAAAAAGTTAAAAAGCTTTGCTTTAAATAAACCTTAGAAGACATTAAGAAATTTTATTTGAATTTTTATGCCTTTGAAAGCACTACTCTGTAAGCATTGGTTTATACACACACATGTAGGAGGCATGTCATCATTTGGTTTGAATTTGTTATTTGGTGTAAACTTGTAGTGATACTAGTATAAGAATTGAAGTTGTTATGAAGTAGAACATGATAATAGTAATGGTGTTTCATTGTGTTTTACATGGAATTAAATATGTTGATGATATTTGAGCATGGAAGTGTAAGTTTCACATGTACTGCTATTATCTGTCATGGAACATTTGGGAAAGTATGTGAAATTCTGCATTGCAGATGTGTGATAATTTCAATCTGATATTGGATTCTAAAATATTGTGAGCTGTGAACTTATGGAGTCAACCCTTAGGATTGTGATGACAGCTCTGTAAGTCAAGTTAAGGCAATTCACATCATTTTCATTTGAATGGATATTTTTATTTGTTCTTCCAGTTCACAAATTGATTTTGATAGCTTAATAATGTTCGCTAATGATTCATGTGTCATGCTGAATTTGTATGTTTTGAAGGATTATATTTGCCATCCACAATTCTGTGAGCATGTAATACTTCTGAGTTAACGCATTGAATACAACTATCATGTGCTATGGTCTCAAACTTGATCCATTGATGTGATCATTGCATGTCAAATGTTAAAAAGACACTGATATTGATCAATAATTACTATCAGTTCTCCCAACTAATTTCTTCTGGTCATGTGACATGTTGCTCAATTTTTCACTTTTTATTTCAGAGCCAATCCATGAATCTTCAGCATGGAAATGGTCAGGGAGGCAAACTAAGGGCTGATTCATAGAATCTGAAGGCGAAGAAAATTCAAAGGTTCAAGATCGTCAATACTTGTGGTTTTTGCATTTGCCTTAATGGATTGTTGGAGAGTCTGTTTGGCAGATTCTATGCTTCTATTCCGCTTGCTTGTTTGCTTTGTTGTGTAGACCTTTGGTTCGACGGTTCTCTCTTTGCTGGATATATATGTATGGTGATACAGTTTTGGTAAAACAAAGGGGAAAAATTAAAAGGTAACATATGGAAGAATATTTTAATGAGGGATGAGGTCAGCACAAAGGGCAATTTGTCAGTTGGTTTGGCTAAAATTCACTAGAAATTGCAGTTGTTTGTTGTTGTAATACCATATGTGAATAATTATATGTCTTCTTGGGTTGTGTTTATGTAAAAATGGATGGAATTTTCTCTGTTCTGTTATGTGATTGTATTATTATGATAAATATACGAGTTTTATGCTAAGACAAAAAGTGCCAGTAGAATCATGCTTTATTCTATTTGTACGTTTTTTTTTGTCCATTTCTTTTTACAATTTCCAATAATTTAATTTAATTTTAGTGTGTTTGGGGAGAAAAAACAAACTAGGTGAAGCAATAGGAAGGAAAGATGCAATCAAATGCTTTGCACTCTGTGGATATAATGTTTGCACTCTTGTCAAATTATTGCTTATAACTCATGTTTGAAAGGAGGGTAGATGTGATTGTGATCAAGGCTTCGTCTGATATTGTGGTGCTTCTTATATGCTTAGAGAGAAAAGGTCAAAAACAATAGTCGGTAACAGTAACTTTTAGGGGGGTTAACTCATTTTTCTATTAATATTTAACATCTAATTTTTATCCTACAAATGGAACTTTGAAGTTGCACACCTCAATAGCAAACAAATTTTGCTAAAAAATAGTTGGTAAACATATTGAATGAATATGTAGTATGATTATAGTGGTTATATGATTGATATGATATGTCTGTTTTACCTAAAATTTTTATGATATTTCTGTTTTATCTAAAATCTTTTTTGGATGGCAATAGTTTTATTCTAACGACAATCAATTAATTGTTACGATATTGAGTCATTGACATTAGAAGTGGTAAACAATATAATATCATTTTTAAACTTTTAACTACATTATTCAAATTCATGATTCCTGTTTACTTTTTTCTTTTATGTTGTTTTGAGCTTAAAATTGTGTCTTAAGCTTTTCTAATTTTAGAGAACTTTAGAAATCTTTAATCTTTAGGTAGAATTTAGATTTAAATGTGGGATTATTTACTTTAATATGTATAAAATATGTCTAAAATTAATTTTCAAACAAGATATATTCTTTTTTAACAAATTCTTAAAAATAGGATATATATTATTCTTCTTTAAAAAAAATTATGGATATAATGTAATGAAACAAGATAGAGAATTTGGATGTGAATGACAGTAGATACTAAATTAAGTTGTCTTTTTTATTTTCTTATATCACTTTCCTTTCTTTTCTCCTCTCTTTATTTTTTCTTTTTTTTGGGTCTAATAATTTTGTCAAAAATTCATAGAGATATTTTTCTTTTATTTTTTTAGCAATTTACAAACTATGCCCAAAAAGTGTCATATTTACATGAATACGGTGAATCCAACCTTGTTACAAGACAGTAAAAGTAAATAAGAAATAGTTTAAAAAACATAAACCCTAAAATAAAACAAACCCTAGTTGTCATTTTTGTTAAAACATCAAATCGTGATATAATTTAAATGATAATATACTGTGGTTTATAATCAAAATCATGAAAAAAGAATCATGATAATAGGCCTGTTAAGAATCATGAAACGATTGTTGTAAATTATATTTGATTCATAAAATTTCTTAATTTACTATTTTAAATAGTATTTGGATTGTGAAAGTGGATTCTAATTTTAAAGATTAAATCATTAATTGGCAATTAATCTACTATTATGAAAGTTGAGTAATTTACTGCTTTTGATTTTTTAAGATAATTGGAGATTCCACACACCTATTTGATTTTTTTTTTTAAAATATTGAGAGTGAGAAATATTTGAAATGTTAAAGAATCCAAATATTTCAAATTTTTATGATTATTCTTTCACTTATTTAAAATTTTAGTAAAGAATTTATTAAAATTTACTCAAACTTTCATGATAAATAGTATTACAAGAATTTTGTTTAAAAATAAAAAAATTTATCACTAAAATATGTTTTATTCTTCAGTTTTGGATGGTAAAAGTTTTGAATGAACTATCTTTTTGATCCTTTTCCACCTCCAAACTTATAGAATAACAAATATAAAATTTGAAGTAAACTTGCTGCTTTTGAAATAGGAAGCAAAATAAATTGTGTAACCTACATAAATAATGGAGTTGAGTATAAAAATTTATCACCATTATTAACGTTAATCATTTGTAATAGTTTACTTCAATATCTCAGATATAATTAGTTATATCTCAATATATATATATATATATATATATATATAATATATATATATAGGTAAATTTTGATATTATACCTTCATGTGCATATTTTTTACATGTCATTTAATGTTCACAAAATTTTCATTTTGCCAATTTAGTATAAGAATATGTGATCAATTTTCAACAAAAATTTGTATAATAATAAATGATAAAGCCAAAAATTGGTATACTAACAACCCTACCGCATTTCAAGTACTATTTTAAATTCTCTTAATTTCAAGTGATGCGATATTTATTAATTAAATAGTAATAAATTAGTGTACAACTAATTTGTATGAGTTATTAAGTTCATTTTTGTACATATTAAGAATGGATTACTGATCAAATGAAGGAGTGGAAAGGTCATACAAGAGAAGGAAAATAAAAAAATAAAAAAGAGAAAAAATTATTTCATTTCATTATTTATTTTAGACGAAATAATAATTTATTTTAAGAGATTTTGTGTGTTTTTTTTTGCTTAGACTTTATCTCAATTAAAGAATAAACTTGTACTCTTCAGTTGTAGATTATAATTAATCAATGGTTAAATTTAACAAAGATAAAATTAACACGATTTTTTTTTCTTCTTGCTGAGTAACTTTCTCTTGAATTCTCTGTATATTAGATAATATTTTCTGTTTCATTTAATAATATATGAAAGTTTTGTGTCGATAAAAAATTATTGTAATAACGCTATCTTTTGATAAGATATAATTTTTTTCTCTATCTTATTATTCTTTTAAGTGTTCATAAAAACCATAAATCCTAACATACAATATAATTAATAATTAAGTAGGATTTAAACGAAAATCACCATAATTAAATATAATTTATAAATTAGTATAAAATTGTAAAAAATTCAATTAAACTTTCATTCCTGCTAAAAGACTACGAAAAAAATGATTAGAATAAAGAGTCATAAAAAATTGAAGGCGGCAAAACCCTTCATAATCGATTAGCGAGTTGATAGGGCAGTCATTCTTCAATTAATCTTAGAATTTTTGGAGCTTTTCATTATCTTTCTTGAATTATATTCTCTCTTCATATCTCTCAAAATAAAAGAATATGCGTTTTCTATATGTTGATAACTCTTTGGTCATGCTTCTCTTTCATCAGCAACAAAGGGTTAAAAACATTCTCAAATTCAACTAGAATAAAGCTTTCTACTTATCTAACGAGAATCTAACATATACTTTGTGTGAATCTAAGAAAACAAAATTGAAGGAAGACAATAAAAAAGACTTTTCTATAACACAAGTAAGGGCTCCAATAATTCGAGATTAATTCTTTTAGAGTCCTTTTACATCCCTAAATAATCAAGGACTATTCTATCTTCTACTATAATTAATTTTTTTATTAACTGAATTTTTTTTTATTATTATTATTAGGATTAGAGATAAAACGCTAATTAAATTTTTTATTATTTTATTTAAATTTATTTATTTTTTTCAAAATCACTTTGATCAACTAACTATTATATACATTCGATTTCAGCCCTATTGGCAGTGGCAGCTAATATTATATATGTAGAAATAAGAATTATAAATATATACGCATCTCTAACTCTTTATAAAATAACAAGTTGATATATAGCTTTTATAAATTCAACAAACCAGTCCCCGTCTCCGAAATTTTATTTATTACTTAACTAATATATAAGGACTTTTCTAATATTAGACCACCCTCCGGGCTTTCGTTGGATCCCGGGTCTGGCGGAAGCTCATATATTGTATTTTTTTAAAATATAAAAATAATACAATTTTTTTTTTTTTAATTTCATAACATCAACGGAGGAGCTATTTTTTTTTTCTGATAATCTCAATATTATATCAAAAATAAAATAATTTATAAAATTGTTGAATACATAACTTAAAAATATTTATAATTTTTTATGTACTTATAAGCAAGCTAAGATTTATATAAATATATATCTATGTAATAATTTCTATATAAATGTTATTAAATGAATTTGCATCTAAGCAAAATTAATTAATTATAATTAAAATATTTACAAAAATAAAAGGATAAAATTTAATTTTATAAATCCTTAAATTTAAATTAATTGTATGATAATATTTAATAGTTTATTTATTTTATAAATAGTTTCTCAATAAAAAATTAAAATTAAACAATTCATATTATTCTTTTATATAATTACTTGGGTTAGTTTAAGTGGGTAGAAGTAGAAGTATTTCACTATAAGATCTTAACTTCGATCCTTGTCATTAGGGAACTTTACACAGTAGCGAGGCTCATAATAACTAACAGTGGAAACTGAAAACTATCATCATGATATAACACTGAAAACTTTTTGGGCAACTTTACACAAATCCATTTTCTTTTGGACAAAATAATATGATAATGAGAATAATCATTATCAATGAAGATCATTTATAATAGTTTACTCTAATATCTCAATTATAATTTAATTGGATAAAATATAATTCAACATTTTGTAAGAAAAATTAGCCATTTTTTAATAAAATTATTTTTATTTCAATACCCCGCAAATAAACTTTAGTTCCTTAAGTTGACCCTTATCTTTAATAGTTAGAAATCAAATAAAAATTTATGGTATAATTTGGTCAAATTAATTCTTTTATATGCATGTCTATTACATGTTATTTACTGCTCACAAAAATTATCATATAGGAAGTTCATGTAGGAGGTGAAATTAAAGTAATTTTATTTTTCCTTTTTAATTAATTTTTCATCCCAAAATAATTTACTTACGATTAAAAACTGCCAAATAATTAATTATCTTAAAATTACAATTTTTATAATGAAAATTCCCTGATTCCAAGGAAAATAGATTCTAATTATCTCAAGTAATATACTAATTATTAATTAAAAACTTTTATAATTTGATAGATTACTACGTCGAGTGAGTTGAATAGATTGGCATGTAAGCTTTTCATTTTTTTAAAAGGAATTATAAATAAGTTTGCAGAAAATTTAATAGGAATAATGGCAAATAAAATTATAAAGGGAAACACAATTTACTTGATAATATGATTCAATTACATCAATATTTGTATAAGCAAATAAAAGTACACATGATCATATTTGTAGTAACTTCGCTAAGGCAATCATTTAGATATTTAGAATAAACAATAAAATTCCTCTCTTACTAAACTCGCTATTAATATTTTAAGAATATTCACAGAGGAGAAAGAACTCACGATTTAGGAGGTCAACATTGTTCGAAGTTCATAAAAGAAAAAAAAGAAAATTGTGTACCAATCAACGTTTTATCTGACCAACAATAATACCCATTTGATTTCACCTCTTAAACTTAAGTTTGGCCTAAAAATTTGGAAGCAAAAACAACAAAGTGATTTCCAATCATTTACTCAATCTCCTCGATTCATTTAGCTTCCTTTCTAAGGTTCAGAGTCCTAGAGTTGAAGCATTGTGTTCAAGGGAACAGCAGCTCTCCCTGGTGGAAGTTCTCCCTTCTGTGTAACCCCATGAGGGAAAAAAAAGAAAGAATGAGACGATCTTTATATATTTATATCACAAATTCAACTAGGAAAAGAGTAAAAGAATTTTTGAATATGCTGCATTAAAACAGACGTGAATGTTCTAGTGCTCGAGTTCAAAATACGAAAGGGAAAAAAATGAATACCGTGGATTGTATTAGTTGCTTTCTCTTCAACTCAGCTAATTCATCTTCAACAGAGTAACCCTCAAGCATATTGAACTGCAAGTAATAGTACATACTACAGAGTGAGGATCCAGGATCACTAAACAATTAACTTCAGCTTTACAGAACTTTTTTTTATTTTTTATGAAGTAACAATGTAGAAAAGAGGGTAACAATCACAAAGCTTGCAGATTGAGTGATTCCGAAGAAGTGTAGATGCTTGAAAGATAGAAAAGCAGAATGGGTAAAAGGGTATACGAAGACATAGATCTTACCTTCTCGTCAATGTCATCAGTGGTTAAATTGTTATGAGCCTCTGCTTGAAACTCCATGGACAACACTGCAAGAAGAAAATACAATTTGTCAGCCACTAATGGAATGATTTCCAATGCATTCAAAACAGAGATAGAAGCTAAGACAGATAATAATGACGATAATATAACTATATAAAATAGTGAGAAAAGAAAAAAGACAAGTGCTTTGGATTTGGTATTCAAAAAGGCTTACAGAGAATATAATAACAATATAGAAGTTGGAGAAAAAAGAATAACACCGACTCTTTGAGGCCAAAAACGTAACAAGAAAACATTGCAGTTCTGTGATTAAGTTGTTTTGCATTTCCCCTGACAATAGAAAGAGCAGTTTTATGTCTTGAAACAAAACTATTTCATTCCATCTTATACATTATTCCTTAACATGAAGAAACCAAACTAAAACTAGGAGAAGATGGAAACGGACCATGAAATCCTCTCATGATTCCCAGCTTGGAATAGGTGGTTGAAATCAGAAAGAGAGATAACAATGTGTGAGATTAAAATGGTCATAATTTAAGTGTTTGGAATACCGAACAGAGGCTTTAGTTTCTTATGAAGCAAGTGTGCAAAAATCACTGAAGATTCTACATTTGTTCTAATGTTTCTACATTCATGTCTATTGCTTCTTTGACTTTCTTTTACTGAATTAGTTCACACAATAGTAGTAAAAGGAGATGAGTTAGGCTATTAGTGAGATATAGGGTATTGAGGTATTGTGACTATAAAGCTACACTTGATGGAGAATGGAATCACTACATGTTAAAACTTAAGTGGTCTTCACTACAAATTGTTATCTATCAAACACTTTAATCAAACAGAGTCTCAAGTATAGGCTGACTGAATGCAGTTGGTTCTAATCCCGACTGGTTGCTATAATCTTTATGAATGGTGTGGGAAATTGTGATTGTGTACACATATCAGAAGGCAAAAAACAGTACAGGGGACAAAAACTGTTACAGTAGCCGCTGCTTCGAAAATCGGACCAATGGAACTTGTAGGAGGTTGCTAATCATCCTAAAGAAAAAGTGAGGGTTTCAAAATTGTGCATAGGCATAATCAGTACAACACATTGCAGTGTAGACTTCAAGAGAGACGGGTTTTCTCAGGCTGTTTGGATTGTATTGTTTATTTATGGAGATTGGACGAGTCTAATGCAAAAGGTTACTCAAGTGTAAATTAAGAAAACAGAACTGAAAAACCAAAGCTGCTGAATCACAGTTGGAAGATAAATAGCTAGAAACAGCTAGAAATATTATCAATACAAAGCTCAACAAACATATGGAGGCATATTAAAGACAATGCACATAGAGGAGATGAGATACTCAATTTGATAATGCAATATGGCTTCCATCAGTCATGAAGTCAGAAGCCTACCTTTTTCCTCCATTCTTTCAAAAGCTGAAAGACCGCTGCCGTTACCCACAGTTCCCATCATTTCTTGTACTTTAATTGTAGCCCTAAGAGAAGATAAGAATCATCCATGTAGAAACATTATTAGATAATTAATTTTTCCCCAGAAAAAGAAAACTCGAAAGAAGATGGAAGTTTGAAGGCAAACTTTGCAGCAGTAGAACGAGCTTGAAGAGCATCTTTCTTTAAATTTGCTTCCTGAATCTTCCTCTCCAGAAGCTGTTAATGGAGCATACAAGTTGGATCAAACACAAAGGTACTAACTCCTCATTGATTCACATGATAATCAGAAACAGAAGTCGCATGAAGAGCTATTCAATGTATAGGAAATATGAAACAGGCAAAATAGATTGCTAATCAGGAACCCCAAGTTACGCAATTCAACCACTGAGCTTTTCCCCTTTAGAAACCTTGATTACGTTGATACAAATATAAGAGGGTTAACAAGCTGTTGGCAGAAAAATTCTTAAAATATTAAAAATGTATCATCCCCTTTCAAACCACTATCTCTTCCCAGTAGCAACAAAAAGAAAAAACATCTCAAATTCTGAAAAAAAAAAAAGAAACTTTAAAGAGAGGTCCCAGACGTCTCTTTGTCCCATAAAGATGGGACAAATTCCCGTGTTAAAAATTATTCTGTTTATCTCAATACACCAAAACAGTATAGTATAGTTGCGCAAACCTAAAGGCTACCCCCACCTCATGGAAACTTTGTAAGTTCCATATTTAACCCCAAAATCTATGGCATGGGTTGATTGCTCAATGAAATTAGCTGGACATTTTACAACAGCAGACAGATGCCAAAGGAAAAGGATGTAACTTAAATAATTTTAAAATGAAGAAAAGAAAAGAAAAATGAAAAACCGTTTGAGTGAGATTCAGAGTTAGAGATGCCACACATGAAAAAACATATATTTGCAAGGAAATAGAAACAGAAATCGACACCTGTGTTTTGGAAATAAGAGTATCAACAATACCAATCTGCTGATCAAGCTGAGCCTTCAAAACACTTTTATTGTGCTGCAAAAATGGTACAGGTTAGCAAAATAGAGTTATTACAGTCAAGTACCACATTTGGTACATAATCTAATGAACTTTTTTTTCTCATTCAACAGTTTCACATGGCATTCATCATCAAAAGGAAAAAGATTGTATAAAATGAAGTATGACCTACAGTAATATTACAAGATTTAGAGACAGCTTCACATTCTAGGGCTGTTATTGAAGGGTTTACAGAATCAGATTTTATATCATGGCCATTAATGTACCCATGCCCAGAAAACATTCATTATAGTTACTAAGCTTTTAAAATTCATAATCTTATAAACAGAGGGTATGAGCATACAGTAAGTAGTCTTTAATGATTAAATGAAACTGATTTTTACTTTGAAATTCATGGAGTATTTTACAAATTTCTTGCTAGGATTCCAGATAGGACTTCTTGTTAATTGTTACTCTTGGAAAACCTTGGGCTTTGGCAAAGCTCAAATATGCCTTTGACCCATCGTGTTTTCAAGCAAATACATTTAATCGGGACCAACAGATTACAGAAAGGAGAGTAGTCTTCACATTGCATATGCCTTCACTTCTGACCCTTATATATTCAAAGACTAATAAAAATTTCTCAGAAATGTTGCAATATAAAACTTCAGCAATTCCCGCAATCAGATTGACAAATACCATTGTAAATCATAGAAATAGACAAGGATATTATTCTTGAATAGGTTTAGCATTTATTGCTTAACATTTTGCCCTAGTCTACGGCTCCAAAGTGGAATTGTCACTTCAAACCGAATTTAACTTCACCCTCTCCAAACTAAAGAAACAATTAAAAAGCTTAATAATGCATCACCATACCCATAAGATATTGTACCGAGGAACCAAAAGTTTCAATTTCCATCTCATCTAGAGGTGCCAAATGGCAAATGACTAACGCCATACACATGAATCAAAACACTCACAAAATTGACATAAACACAACATACTTTGAACTATAGCTTAATTAGCATGAGGCAATTTGAAGTGAAGAACACCTAGGGCATGTTTGATATTGTTGGCTTCCACTTAACCTTGAAAGCAAAGTTGGAAAAAGTGTTTGGTAAAACCAACTTCTGTATGATATACCCACTTCTTTTACTAATACTTGATATTTAGAGCTTCCCTTTGAAGCCACAACACCTAAATAACATGCCTCTAGTCAAACTGACTCTAAGAAACCATCAAAAGCTTAATCTTATTAGAAAGAACCCAGTGTTAGTTTTTAAACTCTAATGCACTCCCCATTCTCTCTTAAATTAAGATTGTCCCCTGTTTATCTGCAAATGCCAAAGCTAATTTACACTATCTCAAGGCCCGTAACATCAATTAGCACTTCTGTTCTCAGGAATTTCATAAATTTATTTTATGCTCAATCATCATTCAGTATAATAAGGATATAGATTAATTGAAACATTTCAAAATTCTCATTTCCTCCATTTTCTAATTCCATGCAATTGTTTATTTGAATTTCATTGCTAATAAACAGGATTTTGTAACCAATGAAAATAGAGATCTGATTTCCTAGTGATTGAGAACTTCAACAAGCCTAACTGTTCAAAAATGCAATGGTAAAACAGAAACAATAGTTTTGCCAAGGGTGTATGAATTTATCAAATAAACTCGTCAAGATAATAGGCAAAACTTGAATTCAAAAGTTCCACAAAGGAGATTTTAACTTAAATTTAGTCATGCAAGTATTATTACAGAAAAAAATCTTACAAGAAAATGTTTCTTCTGCTGAAGTGCTGCACGAGCAAGACCCTCCTCTCCTTTTGAAAGATGAAATTGTGCCCTTTTATACCTATAATCAAACAATGCATGTAATCACGGCCACCAAGATGCCATTTTGTGTGGATTAAAGTTTCCTAGTAAAAACATTACCAGGCTTCAGAAGCTTGGTGTGCATCTTTATATTTAATTTCTATCTGCTTTTGAGATGCCATGACCTACAAAATATAGACGCAGATCAACTATCTAATCGATGAGAATTTCTGTGCAGTCATTATTCCTCCATTTACTTTTTATGTTTTGATTGCAATTATAGTGCAATATTTACTAAACCGATCACTAACCCAACAAAATAAAAGAAATATGAGGAAAAGGATTAAAACAACAAAAACAAAAAATGACAAGGGAAAGGAAATAAATGAGAAAGTATTTAAGAAATGGACATACTGATGCAGTAGCTTGACGCAACTTGACTAAATCATTATTCATGTCTTGAACAGCTTGCTCTAAAATCTTTTCAGGATCTTCAAAGTAGCTCAAAACCGAATTCATATATGACTGTAACGTTTGAAGAAAAAATTAGTCAGTAATTAGGTATATGAAGCACAATCAATGTTATGAAAATGCAAAACAAGTGTGAACAATAAATTCACAGCATTACTAGCCTAGATGATAATGGAATAAACTGACAACATAAATTCAGAGAGCTTACTTTGACAATTCTACCAACCCGTGCAAAAAGATTCATCTGAGAACCAAGAGAACCTCCACCAAGACTATTACATCTTATTCTATCATTGTAAGTTAATCTGAGAGCTCCCCCTGCAACAAAAAGATATTAGTTCCTATAAGAAGATTTTGAACCAGGCACTATTAAAAGGATAAAATTTCAAGTAAAAGGAGAAAAGCTTTAATTATCGTGAATGTAAGGAATCAAGACTTTTATTTCATACAAACTAGCAATTTTGCTGCTAGAACAAGAGAAACGTTCATCATCATTAACTAGATAATTTCCTCTGAAGATATGATGGGATTGGCGTCCAGAAAACAAAAGAATCTGTTGCACTCGGCAACAATAAAAATCAAGTTTGGAGGCATCCCTCTAGGAGCTAAAGAACAGAAATATTGTGATAATGAACAGTATCACAGATGATGGTAATTATGATGATGAAAAAAAAGTAGAAATTAATCAAAATTTAAACATCCATTAGCACTCTGAAACTGGTGATATCTATATAGATACCAAAAAGAAAAAGTGGCTGATTCCACCATATTGACCTGTGACAACACTACATACTTCTTCAATATAAAGAAATACTTCAAACAAATGTAATTCTTGACTTGAACGATCCAAAAAATCCCATTCTCGATTGTCAAGTAACCAACTCACACTATATTTTAGAAGACAGGAAATTTATGTTGTTTATGATGTTCTCTAACTCGATTAAGGGTATGTTTGGATTGAGGAGTTACAATTTCTATGGGTATAAGGTGTCAGTAGCTTTCAACGCACAACTGCTATAAAATAAAATCACTAGCTATCAAATATAAGTATGTGAATGAGTGATCAATAATAAAAACTGTTTCGCAAATTCTTTAACTACTGGCACACTAACTCATAAGTGAAAACTGAAAAGTAAACATTAACTGACAAGTAAATAAATACTTTCAAAGCTAAGTAGAAGCACACAGTCCAAACATACCCTAAAGATATCTTTTATTCAATCAACTAGACTATTGATGGATTTAAAAGTTATAGCACAGCCTCAAAAAATTTAACCATTACAGTTAACCTAGAAAAGCACATTTAAATTTTCATCAACCAGCTAGATATTACAACAGTTACCAAACAGAATAGTGTGTATATTTGAGAAAGGAATTAATCACAAAAACAACATCTGACACACGTTCACCAATACTAGAAAAGCAAAATCCAAGTTCTCGTTTCATTTTACAAAACAGTTTTCCAAATATAATTTGGGGTTTTATCCGACCGCATTACTACGATCATAATTAAATAAATTGAAATAAACCCAGAAACAAAAATAAATTTTGATGAAACGAAAAAGAGAAATTGAGATAAACCTAGAAAGAAAAACAAACAATAAATATTAATTCTTAGAAAAAAAAATTACCTCCACTGCCGAGGAAAGAAGATTTTCGAACCCTGGACGTGCATGGTCTATTTGCAGAAAACGACAAGGCTTTTACGGAAACCAAACTTTGCCCTGTTATTGGCGGTGCTCTCAACGCCATTTGTTTGTTTTGTTTTCTGAAATCTAAAAGAGAAAATCCCAGAGAAACAGAGCGAATGTTGCTGCTTGCTTGCTTGCGGAACAAGTTTAGATTTCTTTCTACAGAAAATTATAAATTTTATGAGTTAATTTTTCTTTCCAAGGAAAATTGACATATAACTCAAAAGTACTTTGAAGTTAGAGTGTTAATAGATTCGCTTCAAATTTGAAGAAAAGACAAATACTCATTGATTTAACACTCATCAGTTAATGTACTAAATTATTATTATTTTTATTAAATTTTTAGTAATAGGGGGTTTTTCCATATACTTCCCCTGAAATTTACGAAAATATCAATTTACGAAAATATTCGAGAAAAGAATCACAAACTAATATATATTTAAATGACTAAAATATCCTTAAACAATTGCAAAATAATAATGAGTCCGTTGACAATCGAGCTCGGAATGCGTAAAGAAAAGTGACATCACTCTTAACCAACCCACCCAACACCTTCACGTGATATTCATTTCTATTGTTAACTAATACTTTATTCACAAATACATATATAATAAATTTCTTTAATAATTAAAATTATTTTGTTATCTTACAAAATTTATAATGCAAAAATAATTTTATAATCATTGAAATAACTTGAAATTAGAATTATTTTTATTTTTAGATTGTAAAATTTTAAACTTATTATTATTATTATTTATATTTGTTTGTTTAAATAAAATAACTTATTTTACTTAATAATTATTTACTTAACAATTTTTAAAAATTATTAGTGTTAATAATAATTTTATTTTATAACAATTTAATTTTTTTAATAATTTTAAAATTATTAGTGCTAATAATAATTTTAGAAAAATTTTATTTTATAACAATTTAAATTTATTTCTTTTAATAATTATTTGAGAATAATAACTATTGTCATTATTTATATTTATTTCTTTAAACAAAATAATTATTTTACTTAACAATTATTTAAAATTATTAGTGCTAATAAAAAGTTAAGAATAATTTTATTTTATAATAATTTAAATATATTTTTTAATAATTATTTAAGAATAATTTTACTATTATTATTATTTGACAATAATTTTAATTTAAAGTTATTTTATAAAATTTTAATGATTATAAAATTATATTTGAAATAAATTTGTATTATCAATTGAAGAAATATATCACATAAACATGCTGAGTGGGTTAGTTAAGAGTGATGTCACTTTTTCTTATGCGTTCTGAGTTCGATTCTCAATGGACTAGGGGTGGTTTGTGACTCTTTTTTCAAATGTTTCCACAAATTAGAATTTTTATAAATTTCAAGGGAGGTATGTGGAAAAACCCCTTTAGTAAAATAATAAAACATGATATAATTATTTTAATTATAACAATTTAATTTTTTTATTCATAATATAGTAAAAATTAAAATATTAAAATTATTTTTTTGATTTATTAATTTTTTATAAAATATTTTAATGATAAATTAGACCAAACTTATGTAAAATATTCATAATTTTCGTCTTTTATTTTTTAATAATAATTTAATATTTAATTATAAAAAATATAAATTAAATATTTTTAATATTTTATTTTATATGTATTAAAAAATAAATATAAAAATAAAATATTAAAAATGTTTCATTAAAATTTTTTTATAATTAAATACCCATGGAACATCCCTGTTTGAATCCTCGAGTTGAGGATAAGCCTACTAACACGTCGCCTATCTTACTAATTTTGGTTTACTTCGATCTCATCAGGAAGACGACTTTAGTTTCCAACTAATGAAAGGGTAAAAGTTGTCTAAGTCCCCTCTAGAATAAAACCATAGTGACTGAAGCCAACTTAGCACCATAAAACAACAGCTGCTTGACCTGTCATACCTTAGCACTCCAATAAACATGCGATCTCTCAGTACGTGACGAATAAAATTAACGCGAAACTAAAAGACTAGTAAAATAAGGGACTGATTTGTTTTTAAATTACTAATGGCCAAGATCAGCATCCATTTTATTTTATATAAAATATTATATTAATTCTTAATTTTTAAATTAAAAGTTTATTAAAAGTCAGAATTACATCTAATAAATATTAAAAAATTTTTACAAACTCATTTAGTAGGGTATTTTATATTTTTTTATTTTTTCTTTTTTATTTCTCATTTAGTAATTTTTTTTCTATTTTTCTATTTTTTATTATATTTTTTTTTCTATTCATAATTTTTTTGGTTATTATTTATAAATTAAAAATTCAAAAATTTGAATAAAAATTAAATTAATTTTCATTTTAATTTTTACTTATAAAATAAAAATTTTTAAAATTAAAATTAAAATTATATTAATTAATTTATCTAAAAAATTTAAGAATTTTTAAAAACTATCATAATATACAAATATTAAAAAATGATTATTTAATTTATGAGTTTTTAAATTACAATTGATAATTACAAATAATAATTTATGAGTTTTTAAGTGATAATTAAACTAAAAATTAAATTGTTAATTAAATTTTTAAGTTTTTCAATTTATAAATGATAATTAAAAATAAAAAAAATTATAAAGAGAGAGAAAATATAATAAATAATAAAAAAGTAGGAGAGAGATTAATAAATAAGAGATAAAAAAGAGAAAATAAAAAGATATAAAAAATTTTATTAAATAAATTTATAAATTTTTTTTAATATTTATGAGATATAAATATGATACTTGATAAATTAAGGTTAATAATGAATATAAGATTTTGTATAAATAATACCTAAATTACCTTATTATTTTGATAAAGATTAAGATTTAAATGCTATTAACGCCTTAAAAAGTACAACGTTCGGGATCTAAATGATAACATCCTCTTAAAAAATTTGCACTGGTAAAATGTCTCGCTTGTCACTTCCTCGTCTCTCGCTCGTTTAGTAAAATCCCAAATCCCTGAACCCTAAATCGTCAAACACAACGGCTATGGCTTCTCTCAGTCTCTGCCTCTCTCTTCCCGCTCCTCCCAAAACCCTAACTACCAATTTCAACCCGCGTTTACCTTCCTTCCTCAAATCAACAGCCAGAATCTCACCCCCCAAACCCAAGCCCATCACCGCCGTCAAAAACTCCGCAACGCCGGCCACTGAGCGCTTAATCTCCGCTGTCGCCTACACTCTCCCTTTCTTCAACTCCCTCCAGTACGGCCGCTACCTCTTCATGCAGTACCCGAACCTGGGTGTTCTCTTCGACCCGTTGCTTCCCTTGCTCAGCCTCTACAGGTCCGTACCGTACGCCAGCTTCGTGGCGTTCTTCGCGCTGTACCTGGGCATCGTCAGAAACCCTAGTTTCAGCCATTACGTCCGGTTCAACTCAATGCAGGCCGTGACTTTGGACGTACTCTTGGTGGTGCCCCTGTTGCTGACCCGGATTTTTAACCCGGGTCGGGCAGGAATCGGGTTCAAGTTGATGGTTTTGGGGCACAATGCGGTTTTTGTTTTCAGTTGTTTTTGTTTTGTTTATGGATTGGTTTCTTCGTTGCTGGGAAAGACCCCTTACTTGCCGTTTGTCGCCGATGCTGCCGGTAGGCAAATCTAGGTTGTACTTTTCACGAACAAGGTACAAGTTAGTTAAGCCGGCGAGTTGTGGGGATATTGTTTTGACATTTTAGGAAATTATGTACAAGCGGTTGAAGCACGGCTCACAAGTGATTTTGTTTTGTGATTATTAGTTGTTGTAGCACAAATATAGATGTGGCATTTACAGTTTTGTCCACTTTCTCATTCAATAATACTTTTATGATATTTTGTCATTCTTCATGCAAATGATGAGACTTAGTAGATTTTAATTATATAACAAATTATTATGGTGATTGATTATACGATTAACTATGTATTTTTAATTACCAATTATTTTGAAGTATATTATGTGGGCAATCAAATTATTACTCTTTCAATTGAAAAATTAACATATAAAGAAGGCCCATATACCTTCATGTTTTAACCATTCTCAGGAAGCCAAAATCAGAGCAAGAAACATAGAAAGAGTTGCATTTGCAATCTTCTGAAAGAATTCATTTTAATTCCTCTATTTATGATATTTTATAATTTGTCTATTATGTATGCAAGCATTGTAAATTAATTTTAACTAAATTTGTGAGTATTCATATATTATACTTATGTAATTTTTCTCATTTTAAAATTAATAAAGTGATTTGAATACCAGATAAAACATATCCAAAGCCCAAAAGTCTCTACCTTATTTTATATTTATTATTTACTTATTTAGGTACCTAATTGATATAAATAAATAACTTATGTATATATTTAAGAAAACTTAAAACGTCCAGGCTCGGACCGAACTTTATTACCCGTTTAATAAATTAGTTAAAATAGTTTTTACTCTTCCCTTTGAAACGAAGCCTTTAACACAGCGAGGGAAACCAGTTATGCCATCCCAACAAATCGCTAGACTAAGGTCTTCATTCCTTGGAATGCGTTCCATTTTCGAGATTTCTGTTGACTACTCTTGCTTCCCAAAAGTTAAATGAGCTTTCAGGTTAATCAAATCTGCTTTCAAATTTTGTTTTTACGTTTTCAAAATGTTTTTATTTTTGGATTCTTGTTCTTCCTTAGAATTTGAAATTTGGGTATTTTCGTATGTGTGATAAAGTAATTGCTGAGTGTTGTTACAGGCGGCATACTTCCTTTCGTTATATTTATATGAAATTTGAAGTGGGGTTTTATTAGGGTAGTTGATAACAAGCGGTATCTGATTTCGGGGTTTATGTTGATTGGAAATTTAGAGTTCAATTGATTGTCAAAATTGGGAAAAATATGCTAAATTGCTATCGTTTTATTTTGTTTAGGATGTGATTTGGTTAGAAGTTTTGCTTGAACTATTGTAATTAATTGGTACTTGAAAGTGTCTAATTTTTTGTGATTTTTTATTGATGTTGTTTAGAGTGATGTGGCTTTGGGAAATTGAGGTGATTTTTAGCTATTCTTCGGTCGATGAATGTTTAATTAGTCTGTACTGACTTCTTGTTGGTGGTGAAATGCATTTGGAACTGTTCCATGTGTCCACATGTGTCCATTTTTAACTGAAGTTTCACTTTCTTCGCAGTTAGACACCCTGGAAAAATATTTTCTTGCCAGCAAAACAGGATTTACTTTTTTCATTCTTCATTTTGAAGGATAAGGAGAAGAGAACATTCCTTTATTTCTGAGTTTCAGGTTCCTTTCTTTATCATACTTTCGGCTGATTAAGTTTTCACTATTTGTTTCTGGTTCTTTTGGCTAAATGTTATTGAAATGTGTGGTACATATTTCACCTGATTTTATTTCCTATTTTGTCTCCGTTTTTTCTGTTTATGAGAGCATAACATTGTTTTAGAAAATTTTAACTGAAGAATGTTGATATTTTATCTGTGTTTTAGTTTCTTTAATAGTTATTTTAATCTAATATTTACATAAAGAAGATTGATTTCAGTGTTCTATTTTAGCTAGGATATTGTTCTACTCTTCCTTATGAGGTATGACTGTAATATAACTTATCGTGCATGTATAGAGTTTTTCTTCTAAAAATGCAATTTTGATTAAAAATGCTTTATATGAAAAGGTTTTAGATATCTGAAGATATTCAATTCAAGCAAAACCACTGTACAGTGCTGTCTATAAAAGCATTTACAAGGCTTTCTGATAAGATAGTTACCAGTGTTTTCCTAAGAATCACTTCAAGTGGCTTTTTCTGGGAACACACTTTCTAAAATAAAACCTGTCAGGGCAATATAAATTTGGCATGAAAGAGCTTTAGATTTCTTGTAGCATTCCCCAAAAGACTATTCTTCGCATTAATTTCATATTATTCTTTGTGTTAGCAATATGTTGTCTTATTCAAATAATTTTTTTTGTAGCAGGTGATTTATTGGAGATATTAGAATTTTACTTATGGTATGTTCGTTTCGTAAAGAGATAGATAAATAAAGTTTGGTGTGCTAGTCTTGGAAATTCTATAGATCACTCCAACGCGTGACTATTTTCTCTTAATGGCACTAAGATTAACAAGAAAGATACTGACATGTCATTGCTTTTCTAAGAGCTGCTATGCATCAGGATTACTTGTGACTTCAGCTATTCAAGAAACTATGCTGATAAACAATAGTTTTGAAAGTTTTCGAGTTTCAGATCCATTATGTACATATCATCAGCTTTTGAGTCTTCAATGCTTCTGTAGTAGTAGTGTTTGGCAGGACAAATTATGTTGGGAGGGTCCCTCTTGTGGAGTTCTACTGAGAAAGCTTGAACTTGCACTGAAGAGTCATCAAATGGATGAAGCATGGGAAACTTTTAATGATTTAAAACGTTTATATGGTTATCCTGAGCATGATACTGTGAATAGGTTCATTACTGAATTGTCTTACTCATCTGAGTCTCATTGGCTACAGAAAGCGCATGATTTAGTTTTTATAATCCTGAAAGAAAAATCAAATTTACTGGAGTTTGATGTCCTGGCTAACCTCTCCCTCTCTTTAGCAAGAGCACAGATGCCTATTCCTGCTTCAATGATACTCAGACTGATGCTTGACAGAAAGAATCTGCCTTGCATGAATGTATTGGAGTTGGTTTTTCTGCATATGGTTAAAACAGAAATTGGCACATGTCTTGCATCTAATTTTTTGATTCAGATATGTGGTTTTTTCCTTCATGTAAGTGTGGAGAAAAGTAATTGTACCAAGCTGATCAAACCCAATACGATGATCTTTAACCTTGTGCTTCATGCTTGTGTGAAATTTGGATCATCTCTTAAAGGTCAGCTACTTCTGGAACTTATGTCACAAACTGGAGTCATTGCTGATGCACATTCAATCATTCTCATTGCCCAAATTCATGAAATGAATGGTCAGAGGGATGAGCTGAAAAAATTCAGAGATTACATTGATCGCATATCATCTCCATTTGCTCGTCATTATCGACAGTTTTATGATAGTTTATTGAGCTTACATTTTAAGTTTGATGATATTGATGCTGCTGCTGAGCTTCTAGTGGGTATGAACAGATATCGCGAGTCTGTTCCTGATCAAAAACTTAGGAGAGACTTGCTAAAACCTTACCTTGTCCCAATAGGATCTTCCAATCTCAGGAGTGGATTGAAGATACAGATTATGCCTGAGCTACTGGAGAAGGATTCTGTGCTTAAGATGGAAGGTAAGCAACAGCTTGTTCTCTTCAGAAATGGAAAACTTCTCCTCAGTAGCAGGGCTCTGGCCAAGCTGATTGATGGATACAGAAGACATGGGAAGATCAGTGAGCTTTCAGAGCTCTTACTTAACATTGAAAAGGAATATCATTCAATCAGGGGATCTAGTTTGTGTTCTGATGTGATTGATGCTTTTATTCAATTAGGTTTGCTGGAAACTGCTCATGACATCTTGGATGACATGGAATCAGCTGGGTATCCCATGGGTTCTACTACATATATGTTGCTCCTGATAGCTTATTACAAAGAAAAGATGTTTAGGGAGGCGGAGGCACTGCTAAAACGTATGAGAAAGGCTGGTTTGGACATAAATTTGTCCGACAAGATGGTTATCTCAGCAAGTCTCTCAGAAGCAGCTGATAAAACTGCTCCATCTCCAAATGCTTCAGCTTTGTTAGGTAAATCAGATATAGCTGAGTCCTTAGTTTGGGAAATGAGAGAGCATGAGGTACTTCCTTCTATAGTCTATGAGTTAAACTCTTCTATTTACTTCTTTTGCAAGGGAAAAATGATAGGGGATGCTTTGAGGATATATAGAAGAATGCAAGAGATGAAAATCCGACCAACAGTGCAAACCTTCTTTTATTTGACATGTGGGTATTCTTCTATGGAAAAGTATCGTGATATTACGATCTTGTGGGGGGATATGAAGAGGAACACAGAGAGTGGAGTTTTGGTGGTTAACTGGGATCTATATGAGACCTTACTACTGAATTTTCTTCGAGGTGGATATTTTGAGAGGGTGATGGAGGTCATTGGCTACATGAAAGAGCAGAACATGTACGTTGATAAGTGGATG
The DNA here is from genome assembly GCA_028052125.1 of Melia azedarach. Taxonomy (NCBI): domain Eukaryota; kingdom Viridiplantae; phylum Streptophyta; class Magnoliopsida; order Sapindales; family Meliaceae; genus Melia; species Melia azedarach. The sequence goes on along the minus strand of CM051397.1, from coordinate 15,840,431 downwards.
TATAAACATGAGTTCTTAAAACATCATAAACATCTCTATAGTAGGTTAAAAGCATCAAATGCCAGAACTGAAGCTCAAAGGAAAAGGCTTGAATATGTTAAGGCATTTAGGAAATGGGCTGGTATTGATTGACATTCAATTGCAATTTTTCCTGTACACATGGCATTTGAATTCAAGGTTCTTACTGACGTGGCCTTGTGAGTGGTTGTCTTTGGTTACCAAGGTGACAGTTTTTAGTTGCTCGAGCTTCAGGTTTGTGATCTGGTTGAACTGTGGCAAAGAAAACGTCAAGATCGAGCTTAATCTGAAGACCTTTATCATTCCCAAAGCCGAAGTAAAAGGATAATATAGTTTAAGAGGTGTTTTTCTTGCATAATTTAAAGGTGAAACACTTTTTGGTCTAGGCAGAACTTCCTGCTCTACGGGTGGCAAGGGGAGGGAGTGATTATGTTATCTTTCAATGAATGTCGGTACCATTATTATATGAAGCAGGTCGTCTTTTTACCATGTTTGATGGGTTACATTAATTATGCTTGTCCCAAGGTTTATTGCTTGCTTTCTTTTCTTTTACAAATGTTTGCAGTTTGCTGTAACACTTGGTCAGTACTGACCATTGCATCTGTTACCATGTTTTTTTCTGTAGCAAGAAAAGTGAAAGGGAATTTTGTATCATAATTGTTGATTGATTAAAAGTTTTAGTAGAAGTTTATATGGTTTTTATTCTGAGGAGTTTTGTATTGACTCTTTTTGTATATAAATTGACTAAAATTCATGTTTCAAGTTTCATTATTCCTTCATTTTCTGTCTTATCATGTGATAGTGGTTATTTCAACAATTTTGTGACTTACCATTTTATGACTGCCAGTTTTAGTTTGCAAAATGGGCTGAGAGGGAAATTGTTTAAACTATCTAAACTTCTTCAACAAGTTTTCCTTCTATTTTGCTGCCTTTTTCTTTTTGCTTTTTTCAGCTACCTTTGATACTGGTAAAAGTAAAAATGGTGGGTACACTTTCTGGAATTATGATCAGTGAGCTGGTAATTTGATCATTGAACTCTGTGTACTGTTGAATATGATTTGGATGTACGACAAGAAATTGCTAGCACTATCAGGATGTTTATCATTAATCTTTTTTGTGATAAAATAGTTTTATGCTATGCAGGCTGCTGCCAATTTCATGAATGAGGTTCAAGAATGAGCTAGCTATGGTGGTTGAATAATCTGTATGGAGAACAGGAGAAGACTGCTGTTTGAAGCTGGGGTTAGTATCTTATCTACTGAATGGCATCATTCTCTGTGAAGGGGATTGATTTTCAGAACAGCAAATCGCAGAATATTGTGCGGCATTGGTTTGTTTTGAAAACCATCTTTCCAAAATGTGCTTAGTAGTGTTTTTATTGAAGATAGTCTCTAAAAACTGAAAATAGTGAGCATGTGTTTGATATTATTTCCGAAAATGAGTACAATTATTGTTTTGAGGGAAGGTTTTGGCTTGCTTTGAGAACATGTTTTAAAAACCAATCGATGTTTTCTGTTCTCGAAACTGTTCCTGAAAGTTTCCAAAAGAAATCCATTTTTGAAGACTCAATGGGACAAAACTTTTGAATGATGTATACTTGTACTTGCACTCGTTAGGCATGGATTAAAAGCACTTACAAACATCCAGAAGGCATTCTCTTAAGTTTGTAATTCCCAACTGGATGTTTTTGGAATAATTTCTTTATCATTTATTTGCATCCAAGGAAGACATTACTGAAATCATATGTAAACTGTGTTTGTATTTGGATGCAGAGAGGTTGAAGATGAACTGCCAACATCAAAATTTTTCTCCGTACCCACCACCACCGCGGCATCCCTTGCGAACATAATTCGCTCCAATACTCCAACTGGGATATTTATTCCGAATACAGTCTATCGTACCCATGTTGATAGCAAAAGGTTTGGCACTACTCTCCTACTTCACGGCTCTTCAGTTCTCAAATGCTTGAAAGAATACAGCATTAGCAGACAATGATTTGCATATAATTTTAAGCTGCTCACTTGTTATGCATATTGTATTGTCTGCGTTCCTTTTGCCTTCTCACGTGTTATGATTTGCATTAGCTTATTTGCTTCCACACCCTATAGTGAGTAGCTCTCTTTATTGACAACACAGAAAATACTTCAACTGACCTATAAATTTTATTTTGCTGCCACATGTTCTTTAAGCTCTTGTATATGACAATCATGCATATTTGTGAATGCCTAAAAATGATCCTTAGGAGGAAATCTTTTTTTTTTTTAATATCAAAGAAAATAAAATGAACCTTTCCTAGTCCATTGTGGTGGGGTTCGGAATTATACCACTTTAAGAGATTTTGTCAGTTAAATCAATTAACATTTTCGAGATATTTTTTTATATCGAGTAATTGTGGATCTATTCAATGCAATCATGGTATCTACATATTTGTAAATATAATGCGATTTTATTAAGTGTATGTGTATTATCAAAATGTAATCTCATCAAGTTTTCTGTTACATACATACATACTACATACATACATATATATATATATATATATATATATATATATATATATAACACACACACACTGCTTTCAAGTTTTATGTTAGATGTTTCGAGGTTTTGAAGTTTCAATATTTGTTTTAATTTTAAGTTTTACGTTAGTGTTTTAACTTTTACATGGTATGTTTTAAGTTGTGTTGCCCAAAAAGCAAAAAAAATTGTAAATATGTTATTACCAATTGCGTGTGTATATATATATTTTAAAATGTTCTTTTAAAAAGTTATAAAAATGGTGCTCTAAAAAATAAAAAACGTGTTTAGGTATTTGTTTAGTAATTAGTTTGAGGACAAAGTTGTAAATAATTTTGAGAATATTTTATGAAAATAGTGAAAAACAACAAAATGTCATTTTTATTTTTTAGTTAGAGTTTTAAAAATAACGTTTTTCAACTAATGAATTTTACTAAATATGACATCAAATAATTTTTCTGTTTTGAAAAATGAAAAACAACTTTATAAAATGAGATAAAATGAGTTGCTAGCTAGCTAGCCCTCTTGCAACCATTTCTGCTCTATTTAATTAATTGGAATATTCTAGTAAACTTCATTTCTGTCAAAACTAATTAATTCGAAAAAAGTTAAGTCCTTAATATTTATATTCACATATTTAAAGTAAAAAAAAAATATATAAATCAAATTCAAATTTTAACAATGTTCAGAATTTAAAGAGAAAAAACAAATACTACCAGAGTCTTTGAGAGCCATTTGAAGCCAAGACTATAATGAAATATATATGTTGTAGCTAGGGTATATACTATATAATTAAAATGTATATATATAAGTAGGATGCATCTATATATAGCTTGGTGAAAAACCTTTATATATATATATATATATATATATATATAAGCACAGATATTATATTTATATTTATTATTATATAAAATATTGCCTGAAAAGCAAAGCATTTGGGTATGTGTGTGTGTGTGTGTGTATCATATGGAAAAGGGATCAATCAATTTCTCAACTAGCTAGCTTGCTCTAAAGACAACATTCATTTATATTTTCGGGGACCAAATTATAAATACTAAAGGCTTGTCTTATCATGTTGGGTCAAGCATTTTGGCTATGGTTTTTACTTTAAAAAAACAAAACATCACTTAGACAATTGCATGTGTATATATAGAAAAGGGATCAATTAATTTCTCAACTAGCTAGCTTGCTCTAAAGACAACGTGTATCTATATTTTCCGGGACGAAATTATTAATACTAATGGCTTGTCTTTTCATGTTGGGTCAACCATTTTGGCTGTATTTTTTACTTTTTGAAAGGAAAAAAAAAACGTAGACAATTACATGTGTGGTTCATAAATTTGATTTGTTAGCTTAGTGATAATCGATTGACATCGACAACATGAGTCGATTTCTCTAACAAATTAATTTATGTAATTGTTGTATCTTTTCTTAATTTTTAAAATAAAATATTGCCTGAGAAACATCCATTTTTATTGGACTTGGCTGTATATAGTATAGATCTTATTTATTATTACCTCTATTCTTTTTCCTACCTAAAATTTGAAAAAAAATGAATATAATAATATAATATATTTATATTTATTATTACAGTCAATTTTAATTTTACTTAAAAATTATATTTATCAACGACTCTCTTATTTATACTTGGGTATTAATAATTTTTATTTTTATAATAGTTGTATATTATCTCATATGTATAAAAGCAGTACCTCTAGATATTCATACTTGTTTTGGTGTACAAATTTGCCGATAAGCAGCTGAGAGAGAAATTGCAGTTGTTTCTAAAGAAGCCACCTCTTCTAATGCATTTAATTTCCAACAAATTAATGAAGGACCTATATATATATTTCACTTAATTAGAGTAATTGCTTCTTCCTCTTCTATATATTGATGGTAAATTTGATGAAGCTAAGGCTCTGAAAAAACCAACCTTGGAAGAGATAAAATGAGTTGCTACTTGCTAGCTAGCTAGCTATCCCCTTGCAACCACTTCTGCTCCATTTAATTAACTGTGGTATTACATATGTCCCTTTCAATCTGGATATGATTTCCAGTAATTGTCATATAGTGTTAATAAGAATCCTAACAAGAATGATTTAATGTGATAAAGTTTTTTCTTATTGATCAAATTTGAGTAAGCTAAACATTTTATTATTCATGAGAAACATAGATAAAAATTAAAACAGAATAAATGAGAAAAGGTTGGTAGTTTGTTCTTTGAATTGTAAATCTAAAAGTAAAATTTAAAAATATGTATTAGATAGAATATTTTTAAAAAAAATTTAATGTTTGACAAGGAAAAGAATAAAAAAAATAAATTTTCTTCACAAAAAAATTATCATATTTTTCTTATAAAGTATCTCAATATTAAATTTGAATATGGAACACAAATTCCATGAATTTACGATTCTTTATTATTGTTAGACCCATCGCTCATCGTCTTTATTCTAGATTTATTAATTGAGAACATCTTTGATAATTAAAGTTTGGATCTAGCAGCATCAATAATGAATCCGTTGGATGATCTAGGAGGAAGTTTTAGGGGTTCCCAATCATCTTCATCATCGTCCACATTCCTGAAATACTGGTCTACAATTTCTCCGGTAATTAACTCTAGTTTTGACGGCTGCCACTGTTTCAAGTTTAATATATAGTTAGATTATTAATTAATTAAAACAGTGATATGTAAGAAAATATATTATGTAATGAAAAATATTGTAGTTCAATCATGTACCTTGGGTTTTTTGTCTTTGTCGATTACCATTGCTCTTATACCCTACAAGAAATAAAGTAAAGCAGCATGAGATCCATCAAATTAAGTTAATTAACATGCATGAAGAAAGTTAATCCTTAATTTGTTCTAAAATACCTCGTAAGTGTCATTACTCACTGTTCCTCGACAAATTTGAGAAGTTATATTATATTCGCGAACAAGACATTGTTCAAGACTTTGAGTTCGGCCTTCTCTTATCTAAAATTCAATAATAGAATTCTAAAATCAAAGAGCACTTAATCATTTTAATTACTATAGAAATATATATGAAGGAAGAAACAAACAAAAACAAAGTAGCATTTTGCAATAGTTCTGGATCACCGTTCTAAGAAATATTTTGAGGCTTGCCGGGCAAGCTAATTTCATAAAATTTATTGCATCAATTATCCACTGTTGCTCCCCGTTTTCTACCTCCTTCTCCTATGAAGAATTAAACATCATATATAATGAACGTTTTAATTGCAATAAGAAAATTAATTAATGTATAGTTTCTCACATACAAGTGCCAACAATATGTCTTCAACTGTTTCTCTTGAGAAGCATTTGTTAGCAATCTTCAGTCTGTGTCATTGGTTAATTGTTTAATCATCAAGTCTTTAACACAGTTAAACTCAAATGATCAGTACTAATTTTAAGCCAAATAAATGATCGATTGATAATCATACCGCTCATAGAAAGCATTATCTTGTTTCATATAATTCTTTTGGTGTACAAATTTGCTGATAAGCAGGGAAATTGAAGCCGTATCTGAACAAGTCAACCCCTCTAAAGCATTTTCCAACATATGAAGATCCTACAATCAACAATAAATAATTCCTCTGTTAGTTAATTCGAGGTAAAAGTAATCTATTGAAGTTTTAAAATTAATCTCGTAAAAACCTTGGAAAGAACAAAATGAGTTGCTAGACCACATGCAATCATTCCTTCTCCATCCAATCTAGCTCCAGTAAGTCCTAAATATTCTCCTGAAAAGAATTTAATCAGAGTTGTTAATTAGAATTAATTAAAAATTACAAAAAAGAAAATCTTAATTTAAAGAGTTATACCCAAAAATCCAGGGAGTCTTGAGAGGAAATGTGATGCACCAACATCAGGAAAAAGTCCTATTGCTGCCTCTGGCATAGCAAATACCTGTCATATATATATAATATATATATTTTTAAATAATAATAATAACAAAAACAACAAGAAGATTTAGAATGCATACAGTATTCTCGGTCACAATCCTGTATGGTGCATACATGGATAGTCCAGCACCAGCTCCCATCACAGTTCCATCAATAAGTGCGACCTTCAATATTATTCTGTTTGGTTAGTTTTTAAAAAATTTTAGTGAAGAAATTAAATTAATTATTAGTTTACAAGCATTGGAATGGAAGCATATATAAATTAAATTTATGAAATTGAAATTAATAATAAAATGAACAAATCATGATTTATATATACCAGGGGCTTCTTGTATGTAGCAAGAAGATGAGCGAGGATGAGTTGTTTCTTGTAATAAAGTGTAGCGAATGTCCAATGACCTGATCGTCGAATCAATCCATTTATAATAATTAATATAAGAATATTTATGTAGATATATATATATATATATATATATTTATATTTATATATATGTAAAAATGCAGTAACTGGCGACAACATTAATTATAAAATGATTATACGATGGCGGAAGCTAAAATATAATGTTCTAAACTTTGTAAGAGCCAAAACAATAAAAATATAATTTAAAAGAGTAAAATCGTAATTTTATCAAAATTTTCAAATTTTTTATGTCTGCAGGTCCAATGTGCTCTGTTGCCACTATATATAACATATGATATTAAGGATAACAATTAAATGAGTTTAAGTTTAAAAAAATTGACATGATTAATAATCGTGTCATATGTTTAATAAATATATCATATTTATATTTGATATTCTTGACCTGTCTATGTGTTTAAAACTCTTTTACTATTCATTTAAAATTATTATCAATTTTAATTATATTTGTAAAATATTTAAAAAAATATTTATATTACTCTACTTAAATCCAATACCCAAAAACTACAAAAAAAAATTAAAAGTTCTAATTTTATTTAATCCTATTTAAACCAATAAACATATTTAAATGAAATAATCACATTTAAATAAATTATATTCTAATATAAATATATAATATATTTAAACACGATTAATAAACGAAACTTGTTTTTATTTAAATTTTTGATACAATGAATAAATTAATCTAGTTTATGTTGATTAAAGATTTTGTTATAGCCACTAATGACATAACATGAATATAATTCGTGTACTCGAGTTACTAACTCTAAGACCATACATGATTATTCACCTTCAGTCGTATGCTTGTAATATGCTGCAAGATCTCCGCCGGCACAAAAAGCTTTCCCTTTTCCCTGGTGAAAATTAAAATTGTTGCAGTAATATTGTAATCTATTAAGTTCCAACTGATTTTACATACACACCCAGATGGATTACTCCAAATTAACCTTTAAGATCACGAGTTTGACTGTTGAATCGTTCTCATATTCTTTCAACTTTTTTAACATTTCAAGGATCTGCAAGGAACACAACTTTTTAAATTAATGGGAGTTCTTGAATGAATCTTACCAAGCAATGTAATTATTATGCGATTATTTCTAATTTACAAGCAATGAGGAACAAATTTAATCAACTTAATTACCATTTTTATTGTGATGCTGTTAAGCTTCCGGGGTCTGTTGAATATCACTTTCCTCACGCAAGAATTTCCTTCAAACAGCACCTTTGTATATGTACATAAAGGTAAGTTTTGACGCCATTCTCTCATATATGTATATATATTTATACTAAAATTAAGACACGTATATTTTACCTGATTGATTTCTCTGCCGTATGAGTCTTTGAGAGCCATCTAGAGCCAAGCATGTAATGAAATATATGCCGTAGCTAAGTTATATGTATACTATATAATTAAAATGTATATGAACATATGAATGTATATATACATACACACAAAGACAGTTACTTCACATTTATTTAAATTCAGGAAAGGAAATTAGCAGATACCTCTTCTGATATTTGAGAAACTTACACATAACTAAACAGTTTAAAAAATTTCTTACATATCTTGTTTGTATCTTTAGTTGCCCAATATAGAGTGTTATTTGACTTTTAATTTTATGGGTAATAATATATCTCTCCCCTCTCATCTTTATTTTTTAAAATTAGTTTGTATATATTTTTATTTTTGTGTTTTTAATATCAAAATAAAATCTTGGAATTCCTTACAAAAACTATGCTTTTCGAAACATTGACAAAAATAAATTAAATATGGATAAATATGAGGGTTAGAGTTAGATATGGATAGATATTAAATAAATTTAGATTAAATTTTTTATTATTTAAATTATGATTCTAATCTTCTATGGAGTTCTTTTGAAGTTCTATGTTTTTCGGTCATATTAATGTCTCAATAAAAAATTTCAGATTTAAAGGACTGCCGTCAAAAGTTGAAAAAAAAGCAGTTTATTACATAATTCTTCATGGTATACATATGACTGAATTGTCAAAATCGGCTTAATTTAAAATACCGAAATATTATAGATGCAATCTTTTGACTAGAGAACAAAATTTATAAAGATAGAAATAAATAATTATTACATTATGTTGATTTACATAATCAATTCCTATAGGCTTAAAAAGAAGAAAGCAATGATAATTAAATATTTATTCACAATTTTTTAACATTTATAAATGATCAATGACAGTAGAATTTAAATAGTAAAAATCGAACCTAAATTATCTATAATTTAATTTTTTTTAATTCTATTTGAACAATACATTATAAAAAAAATCAAAAACTCTAACTAATTCAATTCAAAATATTCTATTCTACATAATTACATGCAAATATTTCAATTGTATTAAATAAATTCTTAAATTTTTTATCTTCATAGTCAGTATATTTTATATATTCGAATTATACTATTCAGATGAAAATTTATTATTTTTTATTATTATATTAGCCTCTATTTTTGGCTAAGCCACTGGTTGGTAGAAGTCAGGATCAGTTCCACTTTAAAAAAATCACTATCATCTTTACATATTTTCTTAGTTAGCTATAAAGCTGTTTTCATTTTTTACACATATTCAATCATTATTAAAATTTAAAATTTTAACACTTAAATAAAAAAAAAAATACATGTAGTTAATTTGAATTATTAAAAAACTATCTCAATTTATAAAATATTTAAAATACCCTCAACACTTTAATTTTGAGTAAAGCAAAAACTTTGAAACTTAATGTTCGTTATTATTAATTGTTGTATCAAAAAATGCATTTTCATATTACAATTTTTGTTGCTATTCAACCCAAAACTAGAAAATATCTATTGTTGTTGCTATTCAACCCAAAACCAGAAACTATCTTGTGATATCCACCCAGAAGAACCAATATTCTTTATATTACTATTGTTATTTGGAAAAAAAAACCCAAAAAAAGCACCTAAATTAGACACACCAGTATACATTACAATATATACAAAACTGCAACAACCACCAATTAAATCCAAGTTTTAAGCTAGATGAACAGTCCCAAACAGCATTATCATCTTCTTCTTCGTTAAAAAGTAACGGCAATATGCAGACAAAACTATATTAAATTCAAGCCCATAACACAAATTTTCTCATCCACAAATTCTAACTTAATTCATCAGAATTGTTATATTTGAATGGAATAATGACAACAATAACAAATAGATTAAGATCAATAAACAATTGTTTTTTAAAAAAATATTGAAAATTGATTTTTATCATGCGCACTAGTATAATCACTTATACATATCTAATTTTTTAAAATTTACTACTATATTACAGTGTATTTGAGATATTGAAGCAAACTATTTTAATATAAGTTATTTCATGACCATAACGAGATTTAGAACATCAACAGTCGGAATATTTATCATTAATTGCAGCTTCATTAGATATTACATTGTATTCAATATAAGTAACCACCGAAAATTGAAGACTAAGTTAGACGAATATCAATCGCTGATTCAAAGATTAAATAATATTAAATGAATAAATATTATTATTAATTGCAAATTCAGGTTAAAGATTAAACTTCATATATATTCCAAAGAAGTTATCCTAATATCAGCCAAAATAGGTAAAACACCACATTTAGAATTTCAATTTAATTAGAATTTACAAGCATTGCCATAGCAATAACAATTCCTCATAACTCATATAACTCACAACAGCAGCTTATCAAATCAAATAACCTCTCTATCACTCTTGCTCTCACTAAAGAGGATTCCCCGGACTTACGGTCACAGGTATTTATTGAAGAAATGTTTCATGTCATTTCATTCTATTTCTTAGTTTATACAATGATACAAAGGCACTTATATAGCCATATATGCAATAAATAAATGACTAAATGTGGACTTAGGTCAAACCCATATAAAAATTACGAACTTATACAGTATACGCACATATAAAGTATAGGAAATAGGCGGGCCATTTCACTCTGTTACACCCTGATGAACTAAGCTCCTTGGTTGCTTCAACGTACCCTGACATATTGTACTGATCACTAAATATAGGTTATAAATTCTACGGTTTTAAAATAGAAATTGGATTGGTCAATTAGAGTTTGTAGTTGGTGTTCTATAATTAAGAAAAAAAGATTATAATTTTGGTCGTTTGATCGTATAGGGATCGACATTATTATGCCCAGTAGAATTCTATTTTTGGTTATTTATTTAATTAATTTTTCTTCATTCTATCAAACTTTACTAAAAACAAAAACAAAATTAATAAGACATAATCACGCACGTTTGTTCAAACATGTTATTGTTGAATCCTTAATCCAACATTGGGCTTATATGTGAATAATTATACTTTGTGGACTGTCAAATAAATTTGAGCTTTAATTAAAAGTGATCTACTAAGGTTTTGGATAATTGGGCTTTGATGTATCTAATAGGACGTGAGCCTTTAATGTATAGAGACTAAAAGATAATTTCTATTTTTATGATGGACTAAAATAGAAATATCTTAAGATAATAGAAAAGTTATCTTATATATAAAGGGGTCATGGTCTTCAGATTACACGTAATGTTATTTTCATGATGTCCCATTATCAGAAAATACTTAGAGAAAAACAAATGACTTTTAAGCAGAACGTGTTAATCTAGAAGGCCAATCGCAAGATTCTAAAGAGCAATTTCAGACTATGGATTCAGGTACGTTTTAACTTTTATGTTGATTTATTCTTAATGATCTGACATAAATGATTTTATATATTGAGTGATAGTTTTTACCATAGATAATTATTACTAACAGTTATAGCTAGCACCTACTCGACAAGTTGAATTTTCTTCAAAACTGGAGTTGATGTTATTCATTTTAGGAATGAAAAGTCTTGCTAATTAAATTGAAAAGTTATATAGATACGAACTTACCTTATTAATTAATTAAGAAATTAAGCTTGTAGCTTGAACACTATATATGGTTTTTGTTTGAAAAAGAAGTCCCACTCAGCGCAAAAATTATTCGGCTAACGCATAATGATGACTACTACATATATATAAATCAGGAAATTTAATTAAATATATTTATTATTGTTAACAACTATTTTAAAAACTAAATAAAAAAATACAATACAATTTGTGAAAATTTGGTAAAATCATTGAATATGAATTACAAATAAATGAACAGACCAACACCAAACTCTTCATTATCAATTTATGAGATTGAAAAAAGAAAAGTTGAATGCAAAATCAATTTCCAATATCGCTTTCATCACACTTCTTCACGTTGAAAACAAATTCTATATTTAATTTTGGGAAGAAAAAAGATTTTAGAAGCCTTGTTTAATGCCATGCCTTTGTGATTAAGGAAACTCCCTTGAAGTGGAAGAGAAGAGAATGGAAGAAGCTTGTTTTCTGTAATGCTATTTAGAAAGGCAGAACGAAAAAATTCTAAACTTTCGAGATAAAACTTCATATTCAAAATGTAATTTTAATTTTACTTTTGATTATATTAAAAGATAATTCTATCCTATGTAGATCATTTTTTCGATTATTGAACTGAGACAGTAACATGTAATGAGATTTTTTTTTTAAATAGCATGTGCATTGAGTAATTAGACCATACTTGAGGGGTTATGGAACATTTTTGCTTTTAACAATATACAATTTATGAAATAATCCACTATTTTCCTTAATGCAACAAAAATTAAATTATTTTCCAAAACACATGCAACAATCTAAAATAGTCTTAAAAGTCATGACTTTTATTTATTGATAAAGGATATTTTAGTTGGCTTAATAGCCTAATAAATCCTGCTAGTTATAACATCTTATTTCGACTTCTAGACTTTTTATCCATTAATTGTGACAGTAATTGGTGCATCATTGTCACCAAATTAAGAGTCACATATCTTGTGTTTTTGTTTTTTTTTCTCCAACAACATATGCATTAGTTTGGATTCGGTCGGACAACGTAAGTTGGAATGGCACACATGTTAAAGCCATTGAAACTGGTTCCACAAGCAGGAGCCGTATAAGCGCCCATATGGGAAAACACAAGCCAATCACCCACCTGAAGTTCCGGCAAAATTTGTCCTGTAAAAATCTTATCAATTGCATCACATGTTGGTCCAAAAACCGTCGAACTGTACTTCCTTAGTGCCTTGCACGTAGGATTTGCGCCATTGGAGGTGCAAGCAAGAGAATTACACTTCGCAATTGCTTCATCGGAAGGTATACAGTTAAAGGATCCGTATTTTCCGTCATTGATCCAATACTCTCTCAATTCATTACGAACACGCTTCCCTATAATTTTAGTGGCAATCGTGAACGAAGATTCGGCGAAGAAACGACCAGGCTCGGAAATCACTGTCAATTTTGATTCGTCAGTGAAATAAGATTGTAGAGCATCTTTTATTGTTGTAGCCGCTTCATGAAATTCTAGATTAGAAGAAGTGAAGCCCCCGCCAATGTCCAGTACGCGCATTTTAGGCAGGCCAAGTCGAGTCGCTGTATCAAAAACCGTTTTAGCCGCTGCTATTGCTCCACGAAATGCACCGAAGTTTGTGGTCTCACATCCTATATGAAAGGAAACACCGATCACAGAAAGTGCTGAAGCTTTAGCGGCTTCGAGAAGAGGCGCAACTTCTTCAGGGTTTGCACCGAATTTGGAATCCAACGGATACTTTGCTCCACTATCTCCGGAGCAATAGTTCACATTTCGGGTGCCACTTCCGAATCTTGTCGAGTTCCTCTACGGAATCAAAAGTTGTTAGGCTTACACCAACACTTGCTGCGTATTTAATATGAGACACTGATTTACACGGATTTGCATAAATAATACGTTCAGGAGAAACACCGAGTCGCAAAACAGATTCAATCTCCGCCCGGCTAGCACAATCAAAGTTTGAACCGAGAGCCGCCAGTGCGTCGAGGAGAGCCGGGTCGGGATTGCACTTGACAGCGTAGTATGGATGAATCATAGGAAGTTCTTTCGTCCAGTTATCATAACGAGAAATGACAACACCTAAATCGAATACATAGAAAGGTTCATCAATTTCTTCTTGTGTTTTGCAAATGATTGACCGCACGAATTCCATCAAGCCATCTTTTGTTATTGCCGTTTCTTTCTTGCCCCCATCGTCCAGTAACCCAATACCGTTACCGTTAGGGCACGACTCCATGGCAATTGATAAGGAGATGAACGCTAAGAAAAGATTTGAAAGTATTTCAGAGTTGAGTATGTTGTATGGCCATAGCACCGTGGAACGTATAAATATAGAAATAATGATTGAAAACTTTGAAATTTCAGCATGAAGCATGACATTCCAGGCGATTGTGACGAGAAAACAACCCAAGATTCTGAAAATCTTTTCCAAAAAGTTCTACACGTTGTTGTCAAAACTTAACTTTTATACAAACCTTGAAAATATGTTGGAATGTGAAAATATAATGTCCTCAATTTAGAAAATTCTTCAAATTCTTGCTAACACTTTATCGCAGATGGTGACCAAATTAAAGTCAAAATTGACTTAATTTAAAATACCGAAAGATTATAGCTGTTATCTTTTAACTAGAGAACACAAAATTTATAATAATAGATATAATGTGAAAATTGTAACATAAACGTTAATCTCGTAGGCTAAAGATCATGTTAAATGTAAATGTTGTGGCGTTATATGTTGTGAGTCATTAAAAAGAATTAATAATCAAAATTGAAAATACCGCTGGCGTAGTGATATTTTTTTTGGACTATAAATACATCTACTAACACTATAATTAGATATTTTCTAGAATTTAGATGCATAGTGTTATAGTTTATTATGAGATCTACATAAACTGGATGTGAGATCACCCCACGTTCAGCGAAGAGAATCTCACATATAGTGTTTTTGACCACTCATAATTCTAAAGAAAACCATTGGAATCAATACTGATTTGGAAAATAATTCTAAACCAACCCATCTAAGCTAGCAGCTATAGCCTTAGTGGCCAGAAAGACTTGCTCTTCCAATTGGGGTGGCATGTCTTCAAACCTTACCTTACTCATACAAAATTAATGTCTCATTTAAATAAGTGAGACTTATGTGGGATCTCTATCTATAATATGTGAGATCTATTATATTTAAGTGTAAGTAAATCACTTTTTCTTGTAAAGGTCGATATTATTCATATTGGACATAAAAATTTGGACAACCATATGCGACTTAATCAAAACTCTTAATAAATTTATTAATAATAAAAAATGAAAAGTCAGATTTTGATACTAGAATTTCATAAGTAATGTTATAGTTTTCAAATTTTTATGCAAAAGATTTCACATTTTATATAAATAATCATTACATTATATTAATTTAGACAATCAATTCGTACGCTTAAAAAAGAAGAAAAAAAATTATAATAATTTAACCTTTATTGATAATTTTTTAACATTTACATATTATCCATGATAGTAAAATTTAAAATTGTAAAAACCAAAAATTATCTATAATGTAATCTTTTAATTTTATTTGAACAAAATACTATAAACAAATCAAAAACTTTAAATTCAATTTGAAATATACTATATATTCTACGTAACTACAAATAAATACTTTAATTGTATTAAAAAATATTTGAACTTTTATCTTCTAGTTAATATATTTTAAATATTCGAATTATATTATTTTTACGAAAATTTATTATTATTAAATTAGCCTCTATTTTGGCTGAGCCACTGTTTGGTAGAATTCAGGATCAATTCCACCTAAAAGCTATTCCTATCATTCCCCGAAAAAACGTTTACATATTTCCTTAGCAAGCTGACAAAATCTGTTTCCATTTTTCTTGACTTTCCGATCCGATTATTTTGTATCTTATTATGTAGATTTGAGACTTTAACACTAAAAAAAATATAGATAAATATACACATACCTTCTTTGAACTATGAGTAAAACTAACCTAATATATAATATGATTAAAATACTTTTAATACTTTAATTTTCTGAGTAAAACAAAAACTTAAATATTCCCCAAAAAAAAAACGTTTACATATTTCCTTAGCAAGCTGATAAAACATATTCTATTTTTCTCGACTTTTTGATCATTTTATATATTATATATCGATGTTTTAAACTTTGACACTTCAAAATTTTAGAGAAACACACATATACCTTCCTTGAATTTTTAATAAAACTAATCTAATATATAAATAATTAAAATATCCTCAACACTTTAATTTTATGAGTAAAACAAAAAAAAAACTTAAATCTACTATTTATTGTTGTTAGTTATTGTTAATTGTTAAATCAAAAACTGTATTTTCATATTAATTACAACATGTTACCATCCAACCACATATTGAAATTCAATTTAATTAGAATTCATAAGCATGCCCTTAACCATAAGAATTCAATTAGATATAAAGACTAATAGTCATAACTCATATAACTCACAACACAAGCTTATCAAATCAATTAGCCTTTCTCTCACTCTTGCTCTCACTGAAGAGGATTGCGGAGGCTGATTTACTTACAATCACGTTAAAAATTTTAAAAAATTATATAATCCAGTCAAAATGTGTCAATTTTATAAATTAACTCTTTTTAGGCCTTGAAAAAGACATGCACGTGCCAATTTTAACACGTTTATATATAAAACTATGAACAAAGTCAAAATCGGCTTAGTTCAAAATAAATAATGATCAATCATCAAAATTTAATACACTTTGAAATATACATGTGTGAAAATAACAATAATGACAACTTATGATGAATAAAAACTTGTAATCAATAAATAATTTCAAAAAACTGTAATTAAAGAATGTATATGAAAGTATATGAAAAGTATTTATGACTAATAAACATATTTATAGAGTTTAAGTATAAAAGAATTGTTGGCTTATAGGGGCCAGCGTCTCTCACGTGACTCACTGCCTCATGAACATTATAGGAAGATCTGTACACGTGATATCAGTATTGTGTTGGCCCAATCTGTCTGTGTACACAATGTGTGCATTGCAAAGTCTCTTATGTCTGCCCACTATTTAGTAGTGGGGCTCTACACTGCTAATGTGAATTACAACTTATTCCTATAGGAATCAACCAATAGCTTAAAAGAAATATAGTTCACCTTAGCTAAAAGTTTAAGCTTTTAGCTTAATGGTTGGGGCATGATTCTAATAAGAATAAAAAAATTGAAAACAAAATTAATTTTTATCTTTTTATAACAAGAAATATAAATTTATTATAATTTTCACATTTAGCCTTTTCATTTAGTTTGTAAATGGATGATCAAAATCATAATCCTATTTGATAAAAATGTAATAAATTAAAGTTTCAGTTATTAATATAATAAATCTAATCCCCGTGTAATATTTTTTTATATATTCTTAACAGATAAATTCCTTTGGCTGGTGTGATAGATTATCCAAATCCAAGTTTAAAACTCTCTCTACCAAATAAAAAATTATTAATTAATTCGTAAATAAGTCATACTCTATTTTATTATGAAGTGGTGTGAATATAAATAAATATATCATTAAGTTTGTAGTTCTTTGACCTTTTCTTTTTGGGTTTAAATTAGATGTCTAACATAATTCCCCCAAAAAAAAAAAAATTGGTTATGGAATAACCCGATTTCTTAATTTTCTAGTTGTCTTCTAAAAATATTTCTCTATATATATAATTAGAAATATAAATAAACTTTTATCAATTTAGAACAAGAAATACAAATTTTGCAAGCTAAACAACTCTAATTGATCAGATCATTAAGAAAACATAACGAGTCAGGATTTGATGGAATTACTACCAAAGTCATAGTCTTCAATTTTCTTTTTTGGACTTCTTTTATTAGAATTTTAATTTTTGGGCTAATAGTTTTAAATTTAATTTGTGTAAAAAAAAATTATATTACATTAATATAATATAATAAACAATATACTATAATATAACAAAGCGACATAATATATTGAAGTACGAACTTTACAAGAGTTATAACAGAATTTAATAAATAAAAAATTTATGATAGGTGGTTATTTTATATTTTATTTTTGTTTTAAATTTACTTTAATTTGAAAGGTAAAAATCGAAGTAAGCATGATTTGGCATGGGAGAATGAATTAAGAATCAAAACCATATTGTATGAGTTTCTAGATTTAATAATCATTTTGAAATAATAGTTGTAGCAACCAACAACTCCACTTGCTTTGTAATTATTTTAATATTTATTTTGTTGTTATAATAGTGAATACAATTTTTTCAATTTTATTTCTTAATAGCATTTATTTAATACAAAATAATTTAGAATAAATAATAAACAAATATACTTTAATATAAATTTATTTTTGCAATTAAAAGAAATTAAAAATTTTGACTGAGAAGCTTGTATGTAAATTTGTCTAGTAATTATCATTATTATTATTTATGGAGATTAATAGAACAATCATATTAAATAGTTAAATTAATTGAAGTGAAAAATATTTTACGGGTTGTTATCCCTAAATGTGGAATGGTAATTGTTAACGCAATAAATACAAGGATCTAATTACATATATGCATGATGTTTAAAACATGAAATTAATTTCTAATGTTTTAGGGACCTTAATGTTAATAACCTATATATATTAAATCCCTGAAACGCAATCTTCTCATTCATTTTACAACCGCCGCCCCCGCACTCCCCGACTCCGTTTCCCAGCCGCCACACAAACACTGTCGCCCTCTCCGTTCTCCATCCTTCTCGACCTATCCGTACGCCATCTCTCTCCAATAGCCGTCTCTCTCCATTCGCCGGTAACTAGTCCAGAACTAATTTAATTTATTTCTTTTCATGTATATGCTTCCTAATTATGCCTATTTATTTGCTTGTGATGTCTCTTGTGTAATCGCTTCAAATTTCTGTAGCAAAAAAATGATCTGTGTCCTTAAAATTTTATATTTCGCAAGTCAATTCGTGGAAGGCAACTGTGAAGAAACATTTAGCCTCAGAAAAATTGAACAGTCACCGTTTATCCTTTCACACGAGGACACAACTTAATAGTGTATTAGATGCAAAGGGAAAAAGAAAAGTCCATTTCTAGTTCTCCACTTAGTGTTTTGGTACAAAGTACTTATCCCACTTATCCCAGCAAATGCTTTCCCATCAAAATTTACTAATTCAGATACAAGTTTACAAAGCACTTATCCAAAGTTTACTAATCAAATAATGCTTCTCCCAGCAAAATGGAATATAGGATAATGCTGAAAGAAAATTAATGAAAATGACTTAACAAAGCATATCAATTGCCTATTAGAAATAAGAAGACAGACAGGATAGCCTACTCTCTTTCACTCAATAATATATTAAATAATCCTGATATTGTGGGTGTGGTGCCAAAATAATGTCTTCTTCAGCCTTACTGTCTCTGTTCTTTAGTTATTTAGAAGCCTCTCTTATCTTAAACATTTCACCCTGCCCTTTCACATCGATAAAATTTCATACTCACTTTTTAGAATCACAGGTATACACCAAATTAATGAAATATAATATATCAAAGCAATCACCTTAATTTTAAAAATAAAATTATTTTTAAATTATAATTTAAAGACACGCATTCTTTTTATATCACTTAACCAATTTACCGTGGGTTTTACTTAAAATGCAGAATTGACACCAGTGCTTTCGAACTAAAACGATCTCTGATGAGTAATGTAAACGCAAGTATTGGAGGGGGTGGTGCCCCACCACAGTTACCGCCGGAATTGGCTCCCATTTTCAGAGAAGGCATAGCTTTGACTCTGGCCCAATGGTCAGCTCTTCAGATGGCCATAGAAAATGAGTGGGGTGGCCGGGGCTCTCGGGCGATAGCCGAACAGCTTGTCTCTGATATCTTCTCCTGGTTCACTCAGTCCAAAGGTGCTTGGTGTGGCCCAAATCTCAATATTGCAACTTTGTTCTCTTTTTTTCTTAGAATTTTGTCAGGGTCAATATAAGCTATAATTTAATTCAGTTTTAGGATGAATGTATATTTTTGGTCAGTTGTGCGCGGTTTTGTTATTGAGATTTGATAATTTGATTATGTAGGTTACTTGTTTAATGTTGACTTATTAAAATAGGGGTGAAGTTGAGAACCCATTGTTCATATGACTTATAGCTGGAAAAGGGTTGTTTTAGCTTTTGTTAATTCTGCAATATTATTTTCACCCTTTCCGGTCAGATAAAGTAGGTATTAAAGTCATGATTTTCTCAGAGGATTTATTTCTGGAGATTACCATCTAAACATTTTTGTTGGAAGAATGCTAATATGCACCAGTGTAATTTCATATTAATCTGTTAGTTTGAGTTTTTGTTATAAGCCACTGAAGGTGTGACTCCTGTTTTGTGTCTCATCTTCTTTCAAATTAGAATGTCGCGACAAATTTGTATATTGACATTTATGACACTCGGGACATTGTTTTGCAGAAAATAGGAGTAATATACATGCAGTTTCTGTTACACTCGCTTTTTATCTCTTACTATTTGCATATTAATTTTGTGAACTCCGTGTTAATGTTAGTTGATGCTTTATTGGCTTTTTCATCTGCTAACACCTTAAAGTAAAATTTTCCAAATTAACCAGTTGGATTGGGTTGTATTTTATTTTTCTGATTAAGAGTTTCTTTTTTCTCCACCAGAGATGCTTTATATTGATGATCTAGAAAACATCCTTGACGAGGCTATGCTTTCTCTCAACACCATGACCGAGGATGGCAGTGTTGAGGAGGTATGCTTTATCCTATAGCGTGTAGTTTTTTGCTTATGTAATGCACTCATCTACATAATGGCATAGTAACTTCCTAATTAGCAAAACGCATGTGGTTGGAATTATGGTTCCATCAAATTGAGCAGTTAGTTTTGGTGGTTGCATCTTTGTCTCCTTGTAACTTGTGAACTTTTTCAATGAATTTTGATGCAAGTCCTAGTAGCTACTTTATGGATATATTGGAGTGCCTTTTTGTAATCTGAAACAGAAGTGCCTTCTGCATTATGCTTGTCTCCAGAGACTTTAATTTTCTTTATGGTGCACTATTTTTCCTATGAAAGATGCCCGTAAATTTTTGTGATGTCTGATTAGGTATTGATCTTTGTTGGATAAAAGTTTGAACTTCCTAGGTGCAATTATAGCTCAGGATGATTTCCAGTGACATTTTGGCCGGTGCAAGCTGATTGCTCTATTGTTCTGTAGTTTTAGCACATTTACTGTTCTTATATGTTGAACATCTATTCTGCAATGGACATGTTCATGCAGTGCTTATTCTCCTGCTCCTGCTTTTGTGCAGCATCATATTTGTTTTTCTAGGAAGTTTTATTACTGATCATTATGACGGAGTATTTTCTATTTACACTTGCAGGTGGCAGAAAAATTAATGATCATGCATGAAGAATGTTTGGAAGGTAATTATCAGTCTATTGTAAAACTGAGGGAAACCCATCCTCCAGCGGTAGCTCGTTCTCATGTCAGACAGGTAACTATGGCATAAACCCATTTCTTGCTCTGTTACTTTTATGAAAATGCATGTTCACATCAAATCTGTTCTGTGAATTTCATTTTCTTATGTAATATTTTAACCAGTCTTGCTTTGTGCATAATTTTTATTTTGTGGTTTGACTGTGCTGCAGTTTCCTCTCCCTCCTTCTATTGTTTTATAGCCTTTCTTTTCTACCTCCACCAAGTCAATTGACATGAATAAGATTTGATTTTAAGAAGAAACTTTTACCTTGTTTCTTGTTTTGGATCTTTTCTGCATGCTAGACTATGAACAATGATGAAGATGATGATAGCTCGGATGATGATGAGAATGATGCATCAAACATGATGGTGGATACATCAGGATCCAATTCAAATTCTAATCCAGCTAATATACAGACCAGGGGGGCGGCAGCAACAGCAGAAGATGGATGGACAGTAGTTTCATCCAAACAGAAGGGTAAACGTAACCCTTGATCCCTTGGGAGTCATACACTTTCCTCCCTTATTTCTCTCTTTTCCATCTCCTTTTGTAGTATATGTGGTTCTTCAGTCATTTTTGTCTGCTATTTGTTATTAAAGCCCCCCCTCCAGCTGTATCTATGCAAAAAATTTGTGAGCAGGGGATTTGCCGTCCGTCCTGGTGATATCTGTCATTCAGTTTTAAAGCAGCTATGAAAAGCTTAGCTTGGAATTATGTCTTGGTATTTGCTGATTGACTGATTGAGGTGAAATCATTATATGAGCATCATTTTTACTTGAAAGTCGGTGTTTAAGTTCAATAAACAAAATATTCAACCACTTTAATTGCAACAAATATTCAAACCGGCATCTGTCCGTATCATAATCTTTAGTTTCTGACACACATTGGATCCTCAAGAATTGCTGCAAGCTTGGAAACATTCCAGAACTAGCAGAATTAGAAGATTGCTGCATTTCTAGGGTGGGTGGGGAGAAGCATGCTCATTTTCCAGCTGAATGGAGGGGCTCACTTTCTCTGCAAGTTAAAACATTTATCAAATCCATGGCTTCTCAGCAACTAGGAACTTTTTTTATGTAATGATTTCATTACTCTCCTTTTCATCCAAGATCTCTGTCTTATTAATATTCTTGTAAAAAAATAATTAGTTAATATGTATAGTGCAGAATTCTTGTAAAGAATTATTTAGTTAATATATATAAAGTTCATCTTCACTGCACCACCTAGTCCATCTCTTACAACAAGCATCCTGCAACTCCGTGGTACTTGATCCACAATTTACTTTAATACTAAAAGTCAACATATGTTTTTCATTTGTTATTTCTCTTATCTTTCTTTTGCTTTTGAAAGACAACTTTTGTAAGTAATTGGACGTATTACTTTACGGGTTGTGCATTTCACCCAATACTGATCTTTCTATAATAATAGAAATAATAACAATAATAATGAATAATTCTTTCTATTATAATAATAATGATAATATTAATGCTTTTGACAGAAGAACGTTTGAGGTCCCCAGGATGTAAATTCCCTCCATAATCAGCAGCAAATTCATCAAACCTTTGTAGATCTTGTCACCGCCATTGGCTGTGCTGCGCTCCACCTTGAATTCATTAAACCATGGGAAGATGATGTATTTTATGTACTCCAAACAGGGATTTCCTTCAACAATTTTGGAGGGCAGTATGCTTTCTTTATCTTCACATTCACCTCTGCCTCCTCATCTTCCATGAAGATACAAGATGATGGATCCCTCTTTGACATCTTCTCTTGCCCTTGCTCAAGTCCAGGAAGCATATGGTGCAACAAAATGATGGGCTTGCTTTCCTCTTTATCTCATCACAATATTCTCTTGCAAGTACATTTGACTTTCTTTTGAT
This sequence comes from Melia azedarach, assembly GCA_028052125.1. Classification (NCBI taxonomy): domain Eukaryota; kingdom Viridiplantae; phylum Streptophyta; class Magnoliopsida; order Sapindales; family Meliaceae; genus Melia; species Melia azedarach. The sequence continues at coordinate 15,817,270 of CM051397.1, read as the reverse complement.
CCATGCCCAATTGACAAATGTCTGCCTCAAGGAAAAACATTGCATCAATGTGTATATAGTCTGAGCTGCAATCAACTCATCCTGCTCACTACGACCCATAATTTGAACATACCTCATTATCCTAGGAATAAAGCTTGTTCCTGCGAGCTATATCCATCATAACAGGCCAGTACTCAGATGTCCTGGAATTAATTTCTTCTTGAAGACCACAGAAACTCAACTCCTTTTAGATCCATCCCAGCAGCTTTCCATATCTCTATCAAATAATGTCCGACTGTTTGATTTTTCTTCAAGTCACCTCCCATTTTGTTGTTTAGATGCGCAAATCAATCAGCTATCCAAATTTTTACCTTAAAACAATATTGTTCACGCTTATTGTCTTCATAACACCCTGAGCAATGTGCATTCTTCCCCGATGGTTCAAAGCCATCAAAGCAGATGGGGTGAGTCTTCTTATTGAGAAGATTCAACAGCTCATCTTCCTGTATACATTCTTCACCTACAGTTCGCACAATTGGAAACTTCTCCACTACAGTCATCTGAGGAGTGGAAATAGAGGAAGCTTCTTCGTTTTGGGATTTGATGGACAGGGAGTTCATGTCTTCAGATGGTAGAGTTTAGTTGGTTGAATCATCAGCCATTGTTGACCCAATGTGGAAGCCCAGTGCGAAAGCTGTCTTTCTGACTGAAGGCTCTCAAAGACAAGAGAATATATGAAAGAAAAATATTATAGATTGATAGTCTTCCAATAAATGAATAATAAGGCTTATTTGTACTATTACCTATACTAATTCTAACATAATAAAGATTCCTATGAATAAGGAATTTACCTACAAATTAATAACTCAAACACACTTAAACAAAGCCATTAAAATAAGAATAATAACAAAATAAAACTAGCTGCTAGCCCTAGTTTAGATTCAAGAAAGGTGTTTATATGTGGAACCCTCTCATTTATGCTATTCGTTTATTGCTAGCCTACTGCCAGCTTGTTTTTATGCTGCTTGCTGGTTGTGCATATGTGCTGCTGATGCTGTTTTTTTCGGCTGCTGTCCTGCTTTTGTCGCTATTATTTCGCTGCTGTTGTTGCTGAGTTTGCTTGCTACTGCTTGTTTCCTGCTGATGGATTTTTCTATTGCTGCTACTTTTTGCTGTAGACTGCTTCAGAGTTGCTGTAGTTTCTTTCTCCTCAATTTGTTTTTATTGTATATTTGTATTCTACCCGGGTTGTTCTTGTTTCCTTTTATCGTATTTTAATTAATAATGTATATTTCGCCAACTTTCCTGTAAGTAACTTCATACAATTGAAAATAATGTTAAGTTGTTGACACGGCGAAGAATAGAATGGATGCTTGATGATCAAGAAGCAAGCACCAATTCCTCTTTAAGTTCTATCCTTAAAAAAATCTGTAAAAGTTTGGAATATTACCATTCTTTTCTTGCTTATAAGTAATTGGAAATTAAGGTGGTTGGTGTTACCCCCATCTATAGAACTGTTTACCATGGCCATTGTCTCTGACCACCAACATGGTATGTCTCTCTCTCTCTCTTTCTCCCTTTTTGTGTGAAAGATTTCAGCTGTATGTTATTCTTGTTGTGATCAATATAATATTTACTTATCATTACAAATTTGGATTTAATGCATATAGCTCTAAACGACAGCGTATAGCAGCTTGTCTAGGGCTAAATCCAAATTTTAATTTCTAGTGTAAATATATCAATATTAATATTGATATTAATATTTCAGGGACTGTAAGGTCCTTTTCCACACACGTCCAACGCATATAGAATGAAAATACGGTTATTTTCATTACTTGCAAAGCATGAAGTGGAGAAACCGAATCAATGGAATTTGAAGCTGGTGGCTACAAATGGTTAATTATATTTTCGTCTTTAAAGCTGTTTAATTCATTTGTCTATTTATTATGTATCTTTCTAAAAATCACCTGTTTGTTGCTTTCATTAATTTCTTTGCCAAGTAATGCGGCAGATATGTTTGAATTGGGACATATATAGCATATGCATTAATAATACTTTTCTATTTTGTCCATGGTTTCAGGAAATTGGTTCTCTACCCAAATGGAAATAAAAGCAAGGGTGTGAAAGATCACATATCTCTCTACTAGCATTAATGGCCGACACAAGTTCACTTCCTCTTGGTTGGGAGGTCTGTGCGGTTTTCCGATTCTTCTTGCTCGATCAGAACAAAGGAAATCTTGACAGTCGAAGGTTGTTTTGTTAACAATTTTGTTCTGTTTAGCATAAGAGTACTGTTTTCTCTTTTATTAATCATTTTTCTGACTTAATTGTCTTGTCCAGATGCCCTGGAAAAGGAAAATGCTTTCACGAAAAGAACTTCAATGGGGTTTTGATCAGTTTTTTTTTCCACCTTAAACAATTTAATGATACTTGTAATGGGTATCTTGTGGACGATACTTGTGTAATTGGGGCAGAAGTCTTTGTCACTAAGAAACTAGCAGTGGTAAAGGACAATGCTTTTCAATGATACCGATGGCCGTAGTTTTAACATGTTTGGAAAATTGAAAACTTCTCAAAGGTCAAAGAAAAATCCTACGACTCAAGAAGTATTCGAAGCTGGGTCAGAAATGGTACTGTAAATATGACTTGGCTTCACACTTGCATCTTATGATTTGTTGAAATTCAAAATTGACACCTTTTAACTGTTTTCCAACGAGCAGGAAGATAATTCTCTATCCTAAGGAAATACACCTGGTTGTTGATCGTCTTTCCTCTTCTTGGCTTTAGCAGAAATTACTCCTGCTTCTAATGTATTTGCAGAGTACACCATGCGTATCCTTGATCAAGTGAATGCCAAGCACACCACTTTTAAGAGTAATGATAGTATACATTTTGTAACTCTGAAGCCAATTGAAATAAACTTGAAATAGTAATTATTTTCCTTGCAGCAAAACTTCTTTCAGAGCCTCGTCTCCGAGTTGGGTTGGTCCTATTTCGTTTCATCCGTGGCTTCTATGATCCAGCTTCTGGTTGTCTAGTGAGGATGTATGCTTTGTGGAAGCAGGGACAGTGCTTGGAATTGCCAAAGAAATGTACTAAGTATTTGTTATACGAGCATTGAGATGTAAATATTATTGTGTAATTAGATGAAATGCATTACTTATTGGTAGTTCGCATGACCATGGTTGTTTAATTTCTCAGGATGTTAAGTCACTCCAGCATCTGCAATATGGAATTAGGACCTGACATTTTGACATTTGAAAGATTGGTTTTAAGCGTAATTATCATTTTAATCAATTAACCAATATTAAT
>CM051397.1:15781838-15813879 GCA_028052125.1 Melia azedarach | reverse complement strand
AATTAACAATTATACTCTTATATAATAATAATTAAAAAATTATTTTTAACTCCTAATTGATAATAAATATTAAATAATATTATATTTTATTTTATAACGTATTAATAATTAATTTATAAAATATCTTTTAAATATAATTGAATGGTTAATTTTATAATTTTTAAAATAAATAAAACAAAAATATTTTATATTACAATATTAAAAATTTATAAATAAATATTAATTTATAAATAAAATATATCGTAATACAATATTTATAATTATATATAATCATAACTATTGTACTATAATATAATTTATAAAATTTTATAATATATTAATAATTTAATATTATATTAGTATTAGAAAATAAATAAAATAAATAGATCTTAATAGGCTTAAGATCTATTGGTTATTATTGTAATTGATTTTAGTAGAATCTACTAAAATAAATAAAAATTTGCATAATATAATCTTCTAACGTGAAATGAATCGTTGTTGATGTTGTTTAAAAAAAGATTCAGAATGAAAAATAAGTGCAGCAATAGTAAAATCACAAATTTAAATATTATTTTATAACATATTAGTAATTAAATATTTATAAATATATATAAATTTATATTTTTTATAATAAATTAATATTAATTACGTATTAAAATATAATTAAATAAATTTATAATTTTATTTGTCTGCTCGTTCTCCTTCTCTCTTCTTTCTCCTTCCCCTATCTCCTTCCCCCCCCTTTCCTTTTCCCTCTCCTTTCTCCTCTCGTCCTCCTCTTCTCTTCTTCCTGTGTTCCCCCCTCCTTCTTTTTCTTCCTTCCTTCTTCTTTCCCGCCTCTCCTTTTTTTTCCTCCCTTCCCCTTTTCCTCCCTCGTTTTCCCCATTTTCGCCGTCCTCCCCCCGTTCCTCTCCCTCTCTCCTCCCTGCCTTTCTTTTCCTTGGTTTGCCTTTTCCCGGCCCATGAAGTCCTCAACTTGTTCATAAAATATTGCAAGACACCTATCAATTTTGACTTCTGTCGATATCAGATAAATGAAGATTCCACGAAGGTCTAAGGTAAGTCAGAGCTACTGTAGGATTGTTTTGGAAGACACCTTGATTTATTGAAGGCCCTTTCGCTTTGAAATTGTTGGCATTTGTCCTTTTCAATGTGTGAACGCACAATGAAAGTCATACTGATGCTCATATCAAGTATTGCAGTCAGAATTACATATATTTACACACCTGTACCTTTCTTCTTAAACGATTTTCCCAATTGTTGGAACTCACAATGGGCAACCTTTTTCAGCCTCGATCTCATGTGACGCTACCATTTCTCGTTGCCTGGATTGCAGTGTTAGAAAAACAGCATATATATGTCAGCTCCAAGATAATCTTTTGATCTTGGAGACAGAATTGAAAAGCTAATTGAAGGAAGGGATGATGTGCTGATAAAGTTAGAGTTGCTGAACAGCAAGGGATGAAACGGCTGGCAAAAGTGCAAGGTTGGGCTTTCGAGAGTGCAAGGTGTGGAAACTGAAGCTGGAAAACTTATTGAACAAAGCGGTAGAGAAGTTGAGCAACTGTGTGTTGGAGGCTTTTGTTCCAAGAATTGCAAGTCAAGCTACAAATTTGGGGAAAAGGTATTCAAAACCCTGCGAATTGTGGAGAATTTAAAGGGCGAAGGAGACTTCAAAGAGGTGGCACAAATTGTACCAGAAAATCTAATTGACGAAAGGACCTATTCCATCAACAGTAGGGCCTGCAATCAACATTTGACAAAGTTTGGAGATGCCTTTTAGAAGAACAAGCTGGATTATTGGCATATACGGGATGGGAGGGGTGGGTAAGACTACCCTTTTAACGCAAATTAACAACAATTCCTTGACTTCCCCAACAATTTGATGTTGTCATTTGGGCGGTAGTGTCCAAAGACTTGGAAATTGAAAAGATTCAGGAAAGTATTGCCAAAAAGATTGGTTTGTCCAACGAATCTTGGAAGAGCAAAAGTCTAGAAGATAAAGCTCAGGATATTTTCAAAATCTTGAGGCAAAAAAAAAATTTGTATTACTGTTGGATGATATATGGGAGCGTGTTGATTTAATTGCAGTTGGTTTACCCTCCTCCAACGCCAATAAATGTATCTAAAGTAGTTTTCACAACTCGTGAGCTTGAGGTTTGCGGTGGCATGGAAGCTCAGAAAAGCTTCAAAGTGGAGTCCCTGAGATACGAAGATGCTTGGAGATTATTTGAGGAGAAAGTCGGAAAAGAAACTCTTGACAGTCATCCTAATATTCCTGAGCTAGCGGAGACTGTGGCCGAAAAATGTGGTGGTTTGCCACTTGCTCTAATTGTCATCGGTCGAGCCATGGCCTGCAAGAAGACACCTCAAGAATGGGAACATGCTATCGAGGGTGTTAAAGAGTTCAGCCTCAAAATTTTCAGGTATGGAAAGATTGGTACATTCCCTTTGAAATTCAGTTACGACCTTCTGCCAAGCGATACAATTAGATTTTGTCTTCTATATTGTTGTTTATTTCCCGAAGATTATAGGATTACGACAGAGGAATTGATAGATTATTGGATATGTGAGGGATTTTTAGACGAATATGAATGGAATTGGAGCACGAAATCAAGGATATTCCATTGTTCGTACTCTTATTCATGCATGTCTGTTGGAGGAAGAAGAAAAATGAACTAGGAAACAATTATGTAAAAATGCATGACGTGATTCGAGACATGACTTGTGGATTGCATCCACAACTGAGCATGAGAAGGAAAATTTTTTGGTTCTTGCAGGTGTTGGATTAACTGAAGCACCGAGTATTGAGAAGTGGAAAGATGTCCACAAGGATGTCACTTATGCGTAATAAAATCCGGAATTTATCAAAATCTCCTATTTGTCCTCGTCTTCGGACTTTTGTTTCTTAGTCGCTGTGAGATACAGGGTGGTCGAAAGTGATTTCTTCCAATCTATGACTTCTCTTAGAGTTTTAGATCTATCATATAATATTAACTTGCGGTTGGCGTTTCAATTTTCTGATTTCGTGTCGCTACAGACATCTTGATCTATCATCCTGCCGTATAACAAGCTTGCCAGTAGAGTTGAAGTAACCTAATTAATCTTAGATGTTTGAAGTTGGAGTGTACATTTTTTTCTCCGTATTATTCCTCCGAAAGTGATATCTAATTTAAAGATGTTACGGATATTGAGAATGTTTGGATGTGGTCATTATGGGAGCCAAGAAGAAGATAGCATTCTGTTTGGAGATGGTGAAACTTTTGTAGAAGAATTGCTCTGTTTAAAACAGCTAAATGTGTTGACCATCACCTTAAAAAGTTTGCTTGCACTCCAAAGATTATTGAGTTCCCCTATACTACAGAGCAGTATCCGATCTCTTTGCCTTAAAACCTTAGAGGATTCAAAATCACTCGATGTTTCTTCTTTAGCAAGTTTAAGGCATCTCGAAAAAATATCACTTGTGGGACTGTGTAGATTTGGAAGAGTTGAAGATTGAGTATACACGGGAACTCAAAAACATCAGAGTAACTCATGGTTTACATAGTCTTCGTCGTGTTTCAATATTCAATTGCCGAAGTTTGAGGCACGTGACAGGGCTTATTTGTGCCCCAAATCTCAAGTATATTGACATACATTACTGCGAGAGTATGGAAGAAATAATTAAATTGGATGAAGTTCCAGCTGAGGCAATGGAAGATTCCAGTCCCGTTTGCAAGACTTCAATTTCTTCATTTACAAGTTTTTAAGAAAGTTGAAGAGCATCTACTCAAACCCCTTGCCCTTCCCCCCATCTGAAAAGAAATGAGTGTAAGCGACTGCCCAGAGCTTAGGAAGCTTCCACTCGATTGCAACAGTGCATCCGGACGTAAATTCATTATCGAGGGAGAGGGGCTCTGGATGGAAAAAGCTGCAATGGGAAGATCAAGCCACTCAAAGTGCTTTTCTTCCCTTATTGTCAAAAGCCATGGATCCGTCAACAGAATTTGAATAAGGTTAATTTTCTGGCGGACGATTTTCCTCTTTGGTATGTAGTTCACTCAATAAACATTGTTTATGAGTTTCCAGCTGTATCATCACCCTTTGTTACCGCTTGATTTCCAATTAATAAATAAACATCTTCGTGTGAGTGTAATTAATATGGATTAGTTGTTACGTTCCCAATTAGTATCGGTAATGTTTGAAATATGAATTTTCAAGCATTGATTACGTAATGGATTTTTATACATATCCATCAAATAGCATATATAATGTGATGATTTTGATTTAAGATAAATTAGACATTTTAATGATATGATATTTGGAATATTAATTAGACCTTATTTACTGTTAAAATTAGCCATTAATTTTAAATTTAATTCCGAAAACTATATTTTTATTAGATAGTGAGATCTGTAGTAAATAACTTTTAAAAAAATTATAAATTTTATTATCTAATGTATAAATGTCATATCGCCCTTGTAATGCCATTTGAGAATTAGGATGTTTAAAATATTTCTAGTAATAGAAGACCAAATAATCTTAATTATGGGTATAAATGTGGTGGATTAATATAAATCAACACTCGTAAAAAAAGTAATAGTAAAAGACTTTAATAGAAATGGGCTGGAAGGGTAAAAAAAACCTTCTTCTTGCCAAGACTTTCTGTGGCATTAATTATTAATTATTGCTCTAAATAAAAAAATAATTGATATTCTAATATATCTATTATTTTTAGAGAAATAACAAATACTTCTGAAATTTAAAAATAAGAATGTTATTTATTTAAATTAAAATGCTGACAAATTTGAATAAAATTATATATTAAAATATTACTATTTTTTTTAACGTTCTTGGTAATAATTTATTTGATCATTGATTTTTTAATGAAAATATGTATGATATTTTATTTAATATGTATTAAGAAACTTATATTATCATTATTATTATGACACAATAATAAGTATAATTGACATATTGTAATTTATGATTCATACACTTATTTGAGTTTTTTGCACAACTCATTAGATATTTCTATACATTTTACTGATTTTTGAAAAAACAGTAGATTCTTTTATCAAAATTAAAATATTAATAAAGTTGAAAAAATATAAATAATTATTTACAAGAGAAATGGGCCAGGAGCATTTATAGAATATTATAAAGGAAAAGAAAATTTTAAATAAAAATAAGAACTTAATAATATATGAATTAAATTTAGTCTTGTATCAATAGAATGGATAATTGGATATACTTTTATATTTTAAGTTAATTTTAATTAAAAACTTTAAAAGAGAATTTTAGTTATCTTTATTTTTATAAATATATACGTATTTACACTTTCTTTTGTTTAAGTAATCATGTGCTTAATAATTTTTAAAAAAAAAAATTTTAAATATATATTAATAAAATGTTCTTATAATCCTAAATTTTACTAGAAAAGTGAAAGAACAAAAAGAAGGTGAGAAGCATTTCAATATATAATTTAATCTAATTTCAATATATAAAACAAAGTTAACTCACATAGTAATAGTGGTATAAAAATAAAAAATCAATTTGTGATATGTTAATGTTAGCAACTAAAGAGAAGATCATGTATACATATAAAAATAACTAATCAATACAATATATTTTTCAGCTTAATTACTTATAAAAATACTTAAAACCGATCATGTATACATATAAATGGAGAAATAATTGATTTCGACCCATCAAAAATATTTTACAAAATCTCAAGTTACAGAGTAAATTAAAAGATTAAAAAATAAGTGCAGAGATTGTAACATCACAATTTAAACAACACTAAAATTAACGTGTTATGGTATATTCGTTCAGAGGAAATTGATGAGCTCTGTCTTGTTGTTCCTTGACCAAAAATCAACCGATGAAATAATATTAGTGGACGAAGAAGCAATTATTAAAGTTATGATAACTTTAAGAAAAGTTGTTTCCTTTTTGGAAAAGGAAGTCCAATTTCTAAAAATTTAATTGATAGGCTAATTATTTTAATAGATATTAAAATATTATTTATAAGATATTAATAATCAAATATCAATTAATATATTATAACTAAAACATTAATTTATCTATCTCATAATATATTAATAATTCAATATTAATTAAATATTAAAAAATATATAAAATAAATTATAAATTATATTACAATAGTTATAATTATATTACAATTTATATATTTATGTAAAGTTAAAATATACAAATTATAATAAAAAATATGTGTGATTTAACTATACTATATTATATTTTATCAAAATTTAAAGATTTAATAATTATTTTTATTAACTAATTATTATTTACAAGAATATAATAATTTTTTAATGAATTAAGATTTCTAATAATTTTTTAAAATTTTTAGAAGTGCACTTCGTTAATATCATACATAATTTTTTTTTTAGTTTGAACTTTCAAAAGTATAGAATCAACTTATTCACAAATTATAATATATTTTTCGATCGATCATTTTGTGAATTCTTAATTTATTTTATATTATATATTAATGAAAAATTTTTAATGTAGTATTTACTCATGACAACAAATTTTTACTAGAGATATAATAGTTTATAATGAAAAATTATTTATAATAGAAATTTTTTTTAGTGGATGTTAATTTTTATGTGCTTTACAAATGAAGACAGGAAGTGGGAAAGAAAATCGAATTAGAATAAAGTTGATTTCAATTGAACTCAACTGAAACAAACCAAACTAATCAGTTTGATTTATTAAATACAAATAATACGTATCATACATTAATAAAACTAATCAGGTGTATAAGGATCCTATCTCGATTTTCAGAAGGATGTTTTATAAGGTGAATCGTTTTTTGAGGTGTTGATAGTGACTTCGTAAGCTTACTTATCTCCAAGTCTCCAATAATATTTTTTTCATAATAAATATTTTAATTAATTATTAATAAATATAAAATTAACATAAATTCACATTCTAGATTCATTGAAAATAGCCGCTCACCATCAAGAATTAACAAAGCAAATTAATTTATTTTAAAATTTTGTATTTTTAAAGTTGCGACATTGGATAGTTGAGATTTGTAATAAATTAATAATTTTAAGAAACTGTAAAATTCTTCTATTTACGTGTTATGTTCCGTGTAACAAATTAATAATTGTAGTATGTCTAGCACTTCATAGAAAATAAATAAAATGTAAATTACGAATAATAAATGTTCTGAGTTAATCTAAACGAAAACTCATTAAAAAAAAGCCAGGCACAAAAAGACACTTATTGCCAAATATTTCTGAGGCATTAAATAGTAACAACTAAGCTTTATTCAAATATAGTTAAAGCTATAAATGATTCACATTGGCAAAAGAATGTGGCATTAAATTATAAATTAATCATAAAACTTATCTAATTCTAAAATAAAAATTATATGAATTACATTAACTATAGTCATAAAATATGGGTGACAATTTTTTACACCAACACGACGCAAAATTAACAAATTCAAGTTAACTTAAAATAACACCATTAATAACTGTGTTGGGTTTGAATTTTAAAAATTTTGTCAAATAATCCATTTAACTATTTAATATTATTTCATTTATAATTTATAATTTATTATTTTTTATATTTTAAAAATATTTAATTATATTATTAATATTTTAAAAAAATTTAAATATAATTTATTAACATTTAAGTCGATAACATTATAATATTTTTAAATAAATGTTAAACATATAACATAATTATTAACCAGATAACTTTTTTAATTAATGAGTTAGATAAGGTTATAATTTTTTATACGATTATTAAATTAGATAAATTTTGATTCGTTTAAAATAAACGACGCAATAATTTGAATTGTCGTCCTATCATAAAATATATCTTACATAATTATATATATATATATATATATATATATAATTCACCATTTTATAAGTATTATTCTTTCTTGTGTTAGAAGTGACAGTTGGGGCTGGATCGACATTGCATGAAACGAACTCAGCATGAAAATGACGGGTCCGCCGATGCTTGAATCCGAGTAAGTTCGAATGGCTTTCATAATTTGAGCACGAAAGTCTAAATGGGCAACACATGGACAGACATGAAAGTACAAAGAATTAATTATGATTTTTTTTAATTATTAAAAATAAGAGAAGTCCAGTACAACATGATACAATACAAACTTAATAGGTTTATAGGCTGAGTCGGGTTTGAACAAATTTAATGGGTTTCTGCAATTCGGCAAGTCACTATGGTTTAAGGTCTTCAAGTACAAATGCTTTTAAGCCCACAGCCCAGAAATTAATAAGCTGTCTTCTTGCTGCGATGAATATTCTTCGTTGACCAACTAAACCATAGAAATCATATACACACAAAAAAAAAAAGGCTAGATGAATAAGAATTTATACGATTAATTAAAGACAGGTGTTATTTTTATTTTTTTAATTTTCAAAGCACAAAAGTCATTCCTAGGAATCAATTTGCTCATAAAATATTGTAAGACACATATATATGTCCTGTTTTTTTCTCTCGTTTTCTTAATTATAAATACTTTTTGGATAAATTTTGTCACCTTGTTAAATCATGCATTTTTTAAAAAATTCTAAGATGATCAACGACTTGACTAGAATCTTTTAGGTGGTATAAATACTTTGCATTAAGGACAAGGGGACAATTAATTATCGACACTATTTTCCCTTCACCTAATATTAATTGCTTGTTTTATTTCCCATGTATGAAAACGCAACAATTGCCTATTTATTATGTTTTTATATTTTCCACCAACTGACTACTACCAATCAAAGTTATTGAAAGAGAAAGGAAGAACGAAATATATAATAAATATTCTAAGACACCTAATTACGTCCTCTTTTTTTGCCCTTTCCTTTTCTTTAAATTATTAATAATTTTCTGGATAAATTTTCCATCAATCATTTTGCCCATATATATGATATAAATAAATATTTCACCAAGCTGTAAGGCAATTCATACTTAGGTTAGGTAGTTGTAGCCTATCAAGCATTTTGGCTTCTTAATATATGTTATCGGTTTCAAAGAGCTGTAAATAAAATACCTAGAAATATAAAGTCATGTTGCAAAATAAATAAATATATCTAGCATAGGATTATTTAAAGTAGTACAAGAATGGGGTTCTTAATCCTCTTGTTTTTGAAATTGTTGGCTTTTTGTTCTTTCCATGTCTGAACGCACAATAAAAGTTATAGTGACGCACAATAGAAATAATTGCAGTCCTAAGAATTAAACATATTTGCACTGTCTTCCTCACCTACAACCTTCCTTCTCAAACGATTTTCCCAAGTGTTGGACTCACAATGGGCAACGTTTTTTCAGCCTCAATCTCATGTGACGCTGCCATTTCTCGTTGCCTCGATTGCAACTGTTAGAAAAACAGCATATACATGTCAGCTCCAAGATAATCTTGATAACTTGGAGACAGAATTAAAAAAGCTAATTGAAGCAAGGAATGATGTGCTGATAGAAGTTACAGTTGCTGAACAGCGAGGGATGAAAACGGCTGGAACAAGTGCAAGGTTGGCTTTCGAGAGTGCAAGATGTGGAAACTGAAGCCGAAAAACTTAAACAAGAAGGACGTCAAGAATTTGGGCAATTATGTGTTGGAGGCTTTTGTTCCAAGAATTGCAATCCAAGCTACAAATTCGGGAAAAGCGTATTCAAAACACTACGAATCGTGGAGAATTTAAGGAGCGAGGGAGATTTCAAAGAGGTGGCACAAACTGTACCAGAAACTCCAGTTGATGAAAGACCTATTACACCAGCAATAATAGGCCTGCAATCAACATTTGACAAAGTTTGGAGATGCCTCACAGAAGAAAAAGCTCGAATTATTGGCATATACGGGATGGGAGGGGTTGGTAAAACCACCCTTTTAACCAAAATTAACAACAAGTTCGTTGAGTTCCCCGACAAGTTTGATGTTGTCATTTGGGCCGTGGTGTCCAAAGACTTGGAACTCGAAAAGATTCAGGACAGTATTGCCAAAAAAAATTGGTTTGTTCAACGAATCTTGGAAGTTCAAAAGTCTAGAAGATAGAGCTCAGGAGATTTTCAAAACCTTGAACAGAAAAAAATTTGTATTACTATTGGATGATATATGGGAGCGTGTTGATTTAATTACAGTTGGTTTACCTCCTCCAACACCAGAAAATGTATCTAAAGTAGTTTTCTCAACTCGTGAGGTTGAGGTTTGCGGTAGCATGGAAGCTCAGAAAAGCTTCAAAGTGGAGTGTTTGAGATACGAAGATGCTTGGAGATTATTTGAGGAGAAAGTTGGAAAAGAAACTCTTGACAGTTATCCTAATATTCCTGAGCTAGCGGAGACTGTGGCAAAAGAATGTGGTGGTTTGCCTCTTGCTCTGATCGTTGTTGGTCGTGCCATGGCCTGCAAAAAGACACCTCAAGAATGGGAACATGCGATTGAGGTGTTAAGGAGTACAGCCTCCAAATTTTCAGGTATGGAAAGAACGGTGTATTCTCGTTTGAAATTCAGCTACGACCTTTTACCAAGCGACACAATTAGATTTTGTCTTCTATATTGTTGTTTATTTCCTGAAGATTATAGGATTAAGACAGAGGACTTGATAGATTATTGGATATGTGAGGGATTTTTAGATGAGTATGATGGAATTGGGGCACGAAATGAAGGATATTCCATTATTGGTATTCTCATTCATGCATGTCTATTGGAGGAAGAAGAAGATGAACAAGGAAACAATTATGTAAAAATGCATGATGTGATTCGAGACATGGCTTTATGGATTGCATCCACAACTGATCATGAGAAGGAGAAAGAAAAATTTTTGGTTCGTGCAGGTGTCGGATTAACTGAAGTACCAAGTATTGAAATGTGGAAAGATGTTACAAGGATGTCCCTTATGAATAATAAAATTGAGAAGTTATCAAAGTCTCCTATTTGTCCCAGTCTTCGGACTTTGTTTCTTAGTCGCTGTGATATAGAAAAGATCAAAAGTGATTTCTTCCAATCCATGACTTCTCTCAGAGTTTTAGATCTATCATGTAATTTTAACTTGCCTTTAGCGTTTCAATTTTCTGATTTAGTGTCGCTAAAACATCTTGATCTATCATCTTGTTACATAACAAGGTTGCCAGAAGAGTTGAAGTACCTAGTTAATCTTAGATGTTTAAAGTTGGAGAATATTTTTCATCTCCCTAGAATTCCATCGGAAGTGATATCTAATTTAGAGATGTTACGGGTATTGAGAATGCGTGGATGTGCTGGTTTAGCGAGCCAAGAAGAAGATAGCATTCTGTTTGGAGATGAGGAACTTTTGGTAGAAGAATTGCTCTGTTTAAAACATTTAAATGTGTTGACCATCACCTTAACAAGTTTGCTTGCTCTCCAAAGATTTTCGAGCTCCTCTATACTACAGAGAAGTACTCGATCTCTTTCCCTTACATTGTTAAAGGATTCAAAGTCACTCGACGTTTCACATTTAGCAAGTTTAAGGCATCTCGAAAGATATGACATGTCGGTTTGTGAAGATTTGGAAGAGTTGAAGATTGAGTATACAGGGGAAGTAAAAAACATCCAAGTAACTGATGGTTTTCGTAGTCTCTGCCATGTTACAATAGTTAATTGCTCAAAATTGAGGCACATGACATGGCTTATTTTTGCTCCAAATCTCAAGCGTATTAGCATAGACCAGTGCGAGAGTATGGAAGAAATAATTAAATCGGATGAAGTTACAGCTGAGGCAATGGAAAATCGAGTCCCGTTTGCAAGACTTCAGTATCTTGGGTTGTGTGGTTTAGGAAAGCTGAAGAGCATCTACGCAAACCCCTTGCCCTTTCCACGTCTGAAAGAAATGATGGTATGGCGATGCACAGAGCTTAGGAAGCTTCCACTCGATTGCAACGGTGGATCCGAACGTAATTTCATTATCAAGGGAGATGAAGACTGGTGGAAAGAGCTGCAATGGGATGATCAAGCCACTCAAAGTGCTTTTCTTCCTTGTTTCAAAACCATTGGTTGGTGAACACAATTCGAATCCTTTTTTGGTGTGTAATTCAATCAATCAATAAACATTGTTTATGTAGTTTCCAGTTGTATCATCATCCTCTGTTTATAGTGCATTATTGTTACCGCTTGATTTCCAATTAAATAAACATCTTCGTGTGTGTAATTAATATCGATTTGTTGTTACGTTCCTAATTAATATGTATCAAGAAATATTATTGAAGGGGCTATATATATATATTATTCATTATATCGGTAAAGTTTGAAATATGAATTTTCAATGGTCGATCACATAATGGACTTTTTATACATACCCATCAAAAAGCATATATAATGTGATGATTCGATCGAAAATAAATTAGACATTTTAATGACATGATATTTTCAATCATATTATACCTATTTGAGTTTATACAACTTATTAGATATTCTTATACATTTTTCTGATTTTTTAAAAAGTGTTCGATTCTTTTATCAAAATTAAAATATTAACAAAGTTAAAAAATATTTAAATTATACATTTTTATGATCGTTACATTCTAAATTATTATTAAAAAGGTTTAAAATATTTTAGTATGTAATTTTATTTAAATTAATTATTAGTATGTTAATTTATATAAAATAATAATTTATTTTAAAATTTTTATAAAAATAATAAAATAAAGTAAATCTTTTTAAGCTTAACATTTTAATGCTAAATGTATTACAAACAATGGTAGAGACAGCAATGTGCTAGGGACTCCATTCTGCATGCCCATCCTAGATTGGGCCAAAGAAGGCCACATACTCGGCCGATCTCTGTTTCGGTCGAAATGGGGACTGGCCATCTTTGAAATAATAAATTCTCAGCCCGATATATTTGGCCCGTTTGACTACTTTTTTCTTACTATTAAGTCCATACTTTTATTAAACTCATCATTATTTAATATAAAGATCATAATTTTATTAAAGCTATTTATCATTTAATATCGAACCCATAACTTTTAGTAAACTCAATTTTTTCGCTCATTTTATTTTTACGAAATTCAAGCCAAACCCATAATTTTAGTCCATCAATGTTTCTTTGAAGAACAAAATAAAAGTATTAATGTTATTATTAAATTTAAAAAATAAAAAATAAAGATTATATAAATGTTTTTTTTCTATCTATATTAATATTATATTACTATATTAAAAGAAATTAATTCACTAATAATAACTATTAAAAGAATGCTTAATTTCTCCCTAATATTTGACTTAATATTTTTTTTCTTCTTTTTTTTAAAAAGTAAGGGAGTGGGATAGGAACCCAAATAATTCATTTTATCCTCTTACTTACCCCGAATTCGAATCCAGACAAGGCACCTAGAAAATGACTTAATCTACCACTTGGGTTGAGCACTCCATGACACTTCATATCCTGATACTCCTGATTATTTCTATAATATCTCGAATCCCCCTAAGTTAATTGACAGTGTTAAAAATAATAACACATGAATATTTAAAATTTCGTTTATTAACTTACATAATTTTAATATTATTAAAAATACCCACAAAAATTTTAATTTATTAAAAAATAAAAATTATACTTTTATATAATAATAATTAAAAAATTATTTTCAACTTCTAATTGATAATAAATATTAAAATAATATTATATTTTATTTTATAACACATTAATAACTAATTTATAAAATATCTTTTAAATATAAATTGAATGGTTAATTTTATAATTTTTAAAATAAATAAAAAATATTTTATATTACATTATTAAAAATTCATAAATAAATATTAATTTATAAATAACATATATTGTAATACAATATTTATAATTATATATAATCATAACTATTGTACTATAATATAATTTATAAAATTTTATAATATATTAACAATTCAATATAACATTGGTATTAGAAAATAAATAAAATAAATCATATATTTAATATTTTATTTACTTTTTTAACTAACTACCAATAATTTCTTTAGCTAATTACCATTAAATGAGAATATAATCGTTACTTTTTAATAAACTGAGTCTTTATGAATATTTTTAACTACTAATTGAAAAAATATATTAAAATAATAATATATTTTAATTGTAAATATTATAAATAAATAAATATTAATTAATTTAATTGTAAAATTTTTAATATTAATTAGTTAATAGGTTAAATTTTAAGGGCTCGCATGTCATTAATTTTTTTTCATAATTTGAAACAATAATGAGTATCAAAACTAAAAAAATTAATATTTTAAACTAAAAAATAAATTTTATAATTAAAAAAATATTTTAAACTAAAATATTTTATAAAAATATAGAATATGTAGTGATATGATATAATATTATCATGTCAATTTATATAGAAAGATTTATATATGTAATTAATTAATATAATTTTTTTAAATATATTATTCTTTATATACGTTAGTAAATATAAATAATATTTTTATATTAAATATTAAATAAAGGGTCTTTCTACAGTACCGGGGATAAATTCCCAGTATTGATAACGTAAAAATTATAGACCATTGGATGAAATCAATGGTCTATTATTTTTTTATTTTAATAAATTAATTTAATTTTTAAATTATTATTTTTTTAAGTTACCGGTTATACAAGTTTTAATTAATTTTTTTACTTTTAGTCAATTTTAACAGGTTTGACGGTTTTTTTTCTAATTTTCTTTTGACTTTTAGTCAATCTCAAATTTTTCATTGTAACCTAATTTTAGTGAATTATAAACTGCTCTTTTACTATTACTACAAAAAAAACTTATACTCATCTTTGTGATTAAAGATTTCTGAACATCAATTAAGGTGAGATTTATTTTTCTATTCTATTTTATTAGTTTATTTGTTGAATTAAAATATTATAGTTAATTAACAGTTGTATGTTTAATGATAAAGAGGACGATGTGATTTTTTTTGTATCTTGTCTTTCTATAATTAGGGATTACAAAGCCTGTTAAATTAAAAATATTAATAGTAACTTGTTGATTTGTTTGTGTGTGGATTTTTCTCTATCAAATTAAATGGCATGTTAGATTAAATATTGTATTTAATTATTAAACAGTTGTGTGGGTTTTCTGTGAAAGTGACGGTAATCATGAGCAAAACTAATTGGGCAAAAAATAAAGAGAGAGAGTAATAGGAAAGGTAAGGATGATTTCTTAATTTAAGACAATACCATGATTATGAAGAAGGAATAATGTCAGCCAGGAAGAAACTGTAAAATGTCATGATAAAAGTCTTATTCTATTTATAAAGAAATTGAAATACGTCATATATATATATAAAGCAACAACTTGCTATATTGCTGCATACTACAATTTTTTTTTTGTTTTTTTTTCACTTAGTCTTCTAGTTATTCGTGTACTCATTCTCACCCATTCAATAAAATTACATATTAAAGCCAAGGAATGAAAAAAAAACAATTTATTAATTTGAAGTTTAGTCTCATGCAATTAAAATTTTTTATTGTCCTTTTTTTTTCTTCATATTTGTTATTTATGAGAGAAAAACAGAAAAGGAATTTAAAACACAAAATTATTTTTTAGATTCTTATTGTCAATAATAACTTTTTGGTTGTTCTCTCCGGTCTCAATTGTATTTTTTATATTTTGGGAAACTTTGAACCTTCATTAATTCTCATATATTTTTAATTGTTTTTTCTTTTGCAATTTTATGCATCTTAGTTTCCTTGACTATTCATTTCAATTTTTGGTTAATTTATTTTACTATACTCGAATAAACATTTTGTGTTATTCAAAGTTTAGTTCAAACTTCTTATTTTCATTCTTTCAAATATTAAGTTTTTCATTTTTGAAAAAATAATGTTGTTGCATAAAATTGTAGTTGTATTTCTACTTTATTGTTGTAAATGCCTTAGTATTATTGTGCTGTTACTTTCTAATTTTTGTTATTGTTTTTATCTTTCTAATAGATGTGTTGAGATACTAATTAGTGGTTAGTAAATTATCTAGATGGAAAATAAGAGGAAACGTATTAATCCAGGCACTATAAAAGATGCAAATGATGATAAAAAGAATGATTTAAAGAAGTCTGATGATAAGAACAAAAAGAATGAAACATTCACGAAAACAAGACGGCATTTTATTGAGTTCTTGTAAGTTTTTTCATATTGACTTAATATATGTTTGTGTAGTCTTACATTGAGAATGTGATTTTGAAAAGTGAAATAGAATGTTAATGTACTAACTTTTTGTTATATGCCATTAAATATAGCAAGAATGAAGCAAAATTATTGCGAGAAAAAGGGATAAAAGTTGACATGAAGGTAAGCAATTTTTATTATGAGATCTATCTTTGTTTATACTAAATTTTATTTTAAATATTTAATTCAGTATTAATTTTTTTTTTATAGGAAAGGAAAAATTTAGGATTACGTTTCAAAGCTATGACTAAAGAGGATAAGGATAAATATAGTATAGGCCAGTTGAAAGAGGATAACAATGAAAAAGAATATTGTGGAGAAAGAAGGGAAGGCATTGCAACAAGATGTGCTCCAAATCGTTTTGCATCATTAGTGGCCAAATTATCAGATGTGAAAAAAACAGCTGTTGCAGAGTTAGGATTTGGAAGTCTTCTAAACATAAAGTGCGGCAGACTAAGACGAGATTTATGTGCCTGGTTAGTTGATATGTTGGATCCATTTACTTCTACTATTAATTTACATGGATATAGTCTCAATATTTCCCCTCGTAATTTTGAACATATTATGGGGATCCAAGATGATGGAGTAGATGTAGATGTATGCTTGGATGTAGATCTAGAAAGAATAGATCCATTGAAAAATAATCGTAATCATAATGGATATATTTGTTTGAAGAAGTTGGAGGCAGATTTGGTGAATGAAAATGAGGTGACTGATGACTTTAAAAGGAAATTTGTATTGTTCACTTTTGGAACATTATTATTCCCTAAATCAGGAAACTATGTAATGCCTCATTATTTAGTTCCATTGCAAAACACAAGTACCATTAAAGAGAAAAACTGGGCTACTTGGTGTTTCAATGGACTCATTAGTGGCATTAAAAAATTTAAGGAGGGAAGACAACAATATATTTGTGGTTGTCTACTATTTTTAGAGGTAATACATTTTCGTCTTTCTTAGTTTATATATGTAAACTTCCAATTATTTATACTCTTTATTTCTAATTATTTAACCTTGTTGGTAATTATTTTGTCTAGCTTTTTTACATGGATCGGGTGATGTTTGCCCATAAACCTATATGTAAATCGTTGAATGCAATAGGTTTATGGACAAACAAAGATGTATGCAATTTCATGTGCTTTCTGAAGAAGAATGGAGGCATTGGGAACCTAAAGGTAATAAATTTATATTAAGTACTTTTTTAATATTGCAAAAATAGAATACTTCTAACACCTTTATGTTAAAAAATATCAGGTTAATCTACAAGAAAGTCCACATCATGATACTACGACCAAAGAGACCTTTGACGGAAATCATTTATTGGATTTCAAAGGGAAACTAGAGCAAATGCAACTAGGGATTGCTGATATAATGTATAAAGTTGCTGACTTGATGAAGAATAATTTAGATACTTATGTCGCAGTTCAAGAATTATCTTTCAAAGTTAATGCAATTGAAGAGATTATTTTAAAAAATAAGCCAGACGCATGCAATAAAACGGTGGATACTAATGATACAGATGTTCGCACAATTCCTTCTGAATATAACTTACAGTCACTGAAGAAACATAAGTCCAAAGTCTGTAGCGAATCAAGTTGGCAAATTTTTGAAGAATCCAATTTGTTGAAGAAAATGGGCATGCCCAAGAAGACTGATAATGAGCAAAAAACGAAGAAAACTCCTTGTAAAAGATCTTTGCTGAATGAGTTGTTATCAAATAATGAAGAAAACTACCTAGAGTGTTCAGGTATGTCTATATACCACTTTGTTCCATCGTTATTGGTAGAAATTGTTAATGGTTAAGAGTTGTTTATTTTAAGTGTGTAAACTTTGTTGTTATATTATAGATAATATCTTCAGATGGAATTTGCTCAGTTAATGTCATGTCATTAAATGAGCAAGATTCATCTAATGATAAAGAGACTAGATTGTGCAAGTCAAGGCAACTCCCAAAAAGCCCTCATCAAAAGTATTCAAGGCGCAAAAGTAGCTGTAAAATTATAGACAGTAACATCGTGCTTGCAAATTCGTTCTCTGAACATGAATTGATGATGTTGCAATATATTTTCCAAGACTCTTTGGACAAGAGGTAACTAAATACGCATTTACAATATGTTTTTTTTTTCCTTTTTTCGTTTTCATTGTAGACAAATACTAATTGCAGATCTTGTATGCTATTAATTTAGTGAGATTTTAGTTTCGACGCATCAACATATTGTTAACCGACAAACAATATATTCTTTGGCTCCAAAATCGTTTATAATAGATGAGGTAAATGTTAACAAGTAGTCTTAATTTGAATTATAAGTAGAAAATTTGAAATTTCAATAATTGGTGATTGATCTTCTTTGTAACAGATCATAAATTTTTATGTTGAATACTTAACAATGACAGAGAAGTTAAAATCACAAAATGAATCTCGGAATTGGTATTTGACCACTCGATTTGGGGTAAGTTATACTATATCTGTGGATTGGGTTTTATAATAAATCTCAACACATATAACTTATTTGGTGTATGGGTGTCGTTTATTCTTCTATTATGTAGCAAATAGTAGCAGAGAATAGTTCTTCGAAAAATACCACTAGAGTTGTAGATTTTATCCAAAAGCATGGAATCAGAGATTTTTACATGTCAGAATTAAAAACATGTGAAAAGGTATATAACAATTATAGTCTTTTATTCATGTATGTACTAAATTTGTTAACATTATATAATTAATTGATATATTTTTACTTAATGGTGCTAATTTTGAAAATTATATATATGTTGCATAGATATATGTTCCTTTGCATGATCGATCTGCACAACATTGGTACTTAGCGGTATTATTTCTAAAAAATAAAACTGTTGAAATTTGGTATCCTCTACCAGATAGTAAGCAAAAGTTGGTTGGAGAGAAGATAGTACAAGAAATAGTAAGTAAAGATTGTGATTAATTGGTCTTTCTTATAATAATTTATTATAATATGTTTCTTATTTGATTAAAAACTTTTACAGTTACTTGCATTGGATCTAGTTCTGTTTGATGATGAACTAAAAAAATTCTCAGTTGATTGGTCTTTGGTTGATTTTCAAATATCTTATCCTACTGATATTCCAATTCAACCAAATGGATATGATTGTGGCTTATATGTGGTGAAGTACATGCAGACATCATGTGATTTGTTATTGTCAAATTTCAAGGTAATATATATTAAGAATTTGGAGTTTATGTTCTTCATTATTTTATAAATAAATTTTATGAATAATAATGTTTGTGGGCAGTATAATTCTGAAGAAGAACGATTTCGTTTAGCTCTCGAACTTGTCAATGGGGATGCTACTGAAGTGAGAGACATTGTTACTCAAAAGGCAAAATCTTTCAAGGAGTGCCAAAGAATTGTTTCTCCCACAATCAAGTCCAGGAGTAGGATTAATGACTCAAAATATTCAAAGGCATAAGTGGAAAGACAAAAGAATAAGCGAAATACTAGAGGTCGAATCAAAGACCAGTTTAAATAGTTGTAAGTTCTAACACATTTTTATAGTTTATAATTTTGTAAAATAGTTGTTACATTCCTTACATGGTACAGGGTTAATTTCAACTTTCAATTTTAAGGCATCCCTATATGCAATTTAGTTAGACTTTTAGCTCTTGGGTTATTATGCATGCTGCTAGACTAATGCTCTACTTGCCACTACTTTGAATTTGTTGTCTTTTGGCAAATCCTATGACAATAAGTCGTGCATACAACTGATGGTATGTACTCGTAAAGACTATGTTGCTCTGCTGTTTTTGCTTGCTGTTGGGTTATTATGTGTGCGAATGGTTAATGCAGTACTTTCAACAAGCTACAACATAGATCTCTCAGATGTTTTTTGCTGCTTTCCTGCATTCTCCGGTTACTTTGTACGTTACTAATGCCTGCTGCAGTTGCATGATCTTTGCCTCTTCTTTTGATGGATTTGTTGCTTGCTGTTGCTGTGCAATGTCAAACCTACTACTGCTTCTTTTGCTTTACTGTTGCTACTGTTTGCTGTCACAACAATGGGTATCGAACATGCTAGCAATTTGATGCTGCATGGAATTGTGGTGCCTCTGGAATTGGAAGATGCTAATGTTATCTTCATTAATTTGATTCATAGTAGTTTTTCTCTTCTTTCTAGTCAAAGTTTAAATTAATATTCTGCAACAAAGTACACCAATGCTATTCTTGGAATTTCGTTCTTGTACTATGAATACAATATACATGTGAGCAAAATAAAAAAATTGCCCACAATAAAAAATGTCTCATTCCCATCCTTTATAAGTTAATCCTAAGCAGGCAATGTAACTTTAGTCCATAATAATTTATAATTGTTGTATATTCTATCCCCATAATAATTGCACTATATCATCAACCAAATTAAGAAACCACAAATGGTCATGTATGCACATTAATTTATACTTTTAGCAAGTTGGATTAAATTTGTAGTTGTTCAACAAAGTACACCAATGCGAAGAATATTTGTAACAATCAAAAGTGTTTTTGTTCACTTGCTGCTTAGGGTCTCAATATTATGCAGAATTTTATTTGGCATTTCTCCATTTTGTTCTATATCATATTTTCACTTAAAACCCAAGATAAATAAGAACTGGCCATCCTAGAAAGTCAATCGTCAGCATTGTAAACACGCTTTCAAGAGACAACAATGAACACAAGAAATACAAAGCATTGGAAGAGAATTTCGCCATCTTTATGTCGAATTTTAATAATGACTTTTCACTTGAACACCCTGTAAACATTTGGTCATAACTCTCTCTACAGAACTTGAAATTAAACACCGTAAAATGCACTGAAAATATTACTTCTTGATCTTTCTAGCGATGCCAACCATGTAAATATGTGATCTCTCAGTTTATACAGTTTAATTTTCAAAGATAACCCTCTGTTTGACTTCTTATTTCTAACATCCTGTAAACATTTGATCACAATTCTCTCTACAGACCTCGAAATTGAACATCGTAAAATTTTCTGAAAAGCTAACTTCTTTTCCTTTCTAACAATATTAACCATGTTTAGAAATAATCTTTCAATTCATACAATTTAAATTCCAAAGTTAGTCCTCTGGTTGAGATCTAATTTCCAACATCCTATTAATATTTAATCACATTTCTCTCTAGAGAACTCTAAATTAAATGCCGTAATATTTATTGAAAAGCTAACTTCTACATCTTTCTAACAGTGTCAACCATGTTTAGAAATAATCTCCAAATTTATACAGTTTAAATTCCAAAGCTAGTCCTCTGGTTGAGTTCTTATTTTTAATATCTTGTAAACATTTAATTATATCTCTCTCTAGAGAACTCTATATTGAACGCCATAAAATTTACTGAAAAGATAACTTCTTCATCTTTCTAGCAGTGCCAAACTTGTTTGAAAATAATCTCTCACTAAATACAGTTTATTTTCTGAATACACACTTACAAAAGTATTATGTAAATCTTTTCATTGTAAATTCTAAAAAATGCATAGTTTGACAGCTCACAGATATTGATAATGGTAGGTTTTTTTAACATAATCTTCAAGCATATGATTTGAGAAAATTAACTAAAATGAACACAAGAAACTTATTGTCAATTACTGGTGTCATAAAGGCTTTCAAAAACTCGCTGGAACATATTTAAATAATTCATGTTCAGAAAATGAATTAAAAATTAAAAAAAACAATACTTTTTAGAAAGTTTTAATCTCCAAACCATGTAAATTCCTGAGCCGATCCAAGATGGTGCTAATCGTAATACTGCGACAATAAATTAGTCAAGCTGGGAAAAATCTTGTCGTCATGTTGCATCAATAAGCTACAAATTACAGCATGAAAACAAGCCACGCCAACAGCAACCAACAAAAATGAACCCATTAATCTACAAGTGAGAAAAAAATGGTTAATAAAACAAGAATTAATGGGATAAACACATTCAACAACAAAAATTACAACTTTAGGTACTAACCTGTTCTTTTCTGAGATATAGTTGGGCATGTACGTTTCGTGTGTCCAACAATTCTGCAATGCCCACATCTTCTCAAATTGACGTTGTTATTACTCTCATTACGAGTTCCTTTTGTATTAACCACTACAAGATCTTTAACAACTTTGCCTTTATTTTTTTCCATTGACAAATTATCTTTCGTCTCTTGAGAATTTATGCTAAATTCTTTCATCTCATTCTTCAATCGGGCAAGCTCGCCTTTCAATTTCCAATACCCAGCCTCGGTCATCGAACCATAAAAACAAATCTCATTATATAATGCACTCAAAGACCCGTGTCTAGCCATGCGAAGATCATCCTTGGAGTGGTTGTCTGACGTTAATGGAGCCCGTGCACCAAGTCTCATATCTTTGGTCCATCTTTTTAGTATTAAAGACGTTGGAATTTCTGCAATTTGCTCATATTTCATTACACTGAATAAGTGACAACATGGAATACCTGAAGACTCAAACTCCTGGCAAGAACATCTAAAATATCCATCTTTAAAATAGTGAACCACAGTCCACTCCTTTTCTGTTTGAAACTTTTTCAACTTGTATACATGCATCTCCAACAACACAACATGGCTTGAAACGATTATAGATGCTTCCTTACGAATTTCATCCCGAATCATTTCAAAACTTTTCTGGTAAAAATAGATGCAGCATGCTTCTCCAAACTCTGGAGATGAGAAGTAATAACAGGATCATAATGCTTACTCTCGAAATCATGCTTTAGTTCAGTGTTCCTTAAATGCGATAGAGCCCGATCAACTTGTTGCACAAATTCAAATAACTTCAACTTCCTCTGAAGAAATCTATTCATGTATGCATTCATTCCTTCACAACGTTGCGTAGTACGCATACGGGCAAAGAAATTACCCCTTAAGAATGTTTCTGCCCATTTCTCCCGTTTTGACTAAATTTTATTAACCCATTCATTATTTTGAAGACCAAGATTATCTACCATATCCATCCATAATTGATCAAACTCTTCAGGTATATGCATGTTCAACATGCAATCATTAAATACTTTCGTAAAGTTGGCATTATGGATATTAGATTGTGCATTCCTTTGCAAATGCCAAATACATAACCGGTGACGAGCCTCAGGAAATACCTTTTTTATCGCTTTCCGCATTGCATTATCCCCATCAGTGATCACAGAGACAGGTTTCTTATTACTCATGGCACACAAAAATGTTTCAAGCACCCAAGTATATGTTTCAATTGTCTCATCTACAAGAAGTGCACAACCAAAGAAAGCTGTTGAATAATGATTGCTGACACCCAATAAAATAACTAAAGGTTTTCCATACTCGTTTGTCTTGTAAGTACTATAAAATGCTAGTACGTCTCCGAAATAAAAGTAATCCAAACGAGCATTACAATCTGCCCAAAACAAGTTTCCAAGTCTATTATCCTCATCTACAGTATACTTACAGAAAAAATTTGGATCCATATCTGCCTTTGCATTTAGATATGCAAGTGCAGATTCTGAGTCAGTATCAACAATCATAGACCGCCGTTGAGCATTCAATGAATTATACAAATCCTTCAAAGTAAATCCCACATTTTCGTAACCTCCAGATTGATTGACGAATAAATCCATAATTTGACTAGTTTTAACACCAACAGTTTTCATTGAAGAAGCTTGAGCTTGGTCACATTCTTTCATTGATCGATGAGATCGAAGAAATTGTACCTCATGAACAGTTGCCAAATTATGGGAATGTTCAGGAACAAACTCTTTGGCAATCCAAATGCCTAATTTTTTATCAAAATTAACTCTGAATGTAGCAGGACACATAACTCTTGTCAAAGCCCTTGGTTCACGAACTCTATTCGTTCTTTCAATATATTTTTTAGATCGTTGCCCTTCTTTAGAGCAAACCCAGCGTCTCAAAGTAATTATATTTTTATCATTTCGTCTAATATCATCCTTTCGAACGCTGAAACCCATTACTTTGGAGTATGATGTATAAAAATTTGCTGCATCTTCAACACTTTGGAAATGCCGTCCGATTACATTTTCAGCAGTTAGTTGGCACATACTTATATCATTATTGCCAACAGAGTTGGAAGTACCCTGCAAACTTTGTTCCATTTTTCCCAACGCTGTGGACGGAATTGAACTGTGGGGAATAGAAATGACCAACTCTTCATCGCTTGATTTTTTACTAGTACCTCCTAATGCAAATGAGTTATATTAAGATTACAACATCACATCTATGAAATTGCATAATGATAGACAAAAAAAAAATGATTACGATATTCAACATACATGCATTTTTTAAACCATTGACTTGTTTTTCACAATATATAATTAAAAATAATGAATTCAGAAAATTAATTAGACTAATTAATAAACCTTAAAATGCCCAAACGTATATTAAAAAAATACTACAAGTAAATATGCAATTATATTTAATTAAACAAAAAAAACAAGCACCATTGATAAAAAGCATTGAGTTTTTCTTCATTCTTATATCATTGTATGAATAATATTGCACCCCAATACAGCAAATAGGAAAAAAAAAGAAAACAAAATAACAAAACAAAATAAACACATACAAACTTACCTTGTCGATTAGTTGCCATGATGTTTGAAAAATAATCTCTCTTAGAATACAGTGGAAAATAGTAAATGAAGGAGAGAATGAAACAAAAGGGAAGTAGACGAAAGGTTGGAATTTCAAATTCTATTTTAAAAGAAGTAAACTGCGAATTGGTATTCATAATATCAAAATGACAACAATAATGGAGGCATATTTTTATTTGCCTCCCTTATACTTTTGTTAAATCTCATTAACATAATATTATTGTTATCAACTTAAATCAAAGTATCAAATGCAAATAGCATAGTTATAAACTAATCAAAAGAATTATAATTATAACATAAAAATTATAAAATCATATAAAAAATCGTAATATTTACATAAAACATTCAATTATACCGTACAATATGTATGTAAAATATATTACTTATAGAAGTTAAAAATAAAAAATATAAGTTAACGTAAGCAAGTAAAAAGAAATATCAATTCCATGAATTTAACATAAACAAAGAAAATGTACAGAGATAAATATAAATTAATATTAAATTATCACATGACAACAGTATGTTATAAACAAACTTAAAAAATTATAATTGTCATGTAAAGGTTATAAATCCACATAAAAATTGTAATTTTCATATAAAACATGAATTTATAAGGTGTAACTTATATGCAAAATAAAACACTTGTAAGGCATTCAAATAATAAAAAAATCAACATAAAAGAGTTAAAATGAACATTAAAATTATCAAATGTAACATAAAAAGAATAAATACATCGAGCTAAATATAAATTAATATCAAATTATTTGTTTACAACAGCAAAATTGAAAACAAACAAAAAGAATTGTATTGGTGACATAAAACTAATAAATTAACATAAAAACTGCAATCTTAACATTTTAAAGTAAATTATAATATAAAACTTGTGTATAACATATAATCTGATAAACAATATAATTAAAAAATAAAAAAATAAGAGTCGATATAATAAAGTACGAATAAATTTCAATTTGTCAAATGTAAATACACAAAAAAATTATAATTATAAATTAATATCAAATTATCAAATGATAATAGTATAGTTATAAACAAATAAAAAGAATTATAAATATAACATAAAAATTACAAATCCACAAAAAATTTGTAATCTTCGTATAGAATATGCATTTATAACGTATAATTTTTATGTAAAATATAATACTTGTAAGACATTTAAATTAAAAAAGAAAAAAATAAGCAAACATAAAAGAGTTAAAATGAATATCAATTTCGTAAATTTAACATAAAAAATATAAATACATGGAGATAAATGTAAATTAAAAAAATTGTCAAATAACAGTAGTATAGTTGTAAACAAAACAAAATAAATATAATTGTAACATAGACCTTCTATCTACAAATAAAATTTGTAATTTTAACATAAAATATTAAATTATAACGTAAAATATGTATGTTAAATAAAATACTGGTAAAAGTTAAAAATAAAAAATAAAAAATAATAACCCAACATAAAAAAATAAAAATGAACATTATTTTGAAAAAGACAACATAAAAAATATAATTATGATGAAATAAATAAAAATGAACAAAAATTAATAAACAACAATATTATAGTGGTATATGGAACAAAATGAATATAAATGTAATGTAAGGATTGTAAATCGACATTTTAACTTGTAAAACTATAAAAATAATTATAAATTTAACATAGTTTTATTATTATTATTATTATTATTATTATAGTAATTTTTATGTGACACATACATATGTACTTTGTTTAAACGTATGGGTATGTTTTATTGCAGAGACAAAAATTGGTTATTGATATTTTTAATTTATTTTATTTATCTAATCATTTTTCTATGCATCCTAATAAACTTATTGTCATTCTTTTTTTTTTAATTGCATGACGCTAGATAAAATATTCCTTTACAAATAAACGTATGGGTATGTTTATTAAGTTACCGGTTGTACAAGTTTCTTTTGACTTTTAGTCAATCTCAACAAGTCTTACGGTATTTTTTAATTTTTTTTTTTACTTTTAGTCAATGTCAAACTTTTCTCTCTAACCTAATTTCAGTGATTCACAACTTCTCTATCACAATTACTATAATTAAATCGTATACTCTTCTGTTTTGCTGAAGATTTCGGAATATAATCAATTAAGGTGAGATTTATTTTTCATTATATTTTATTTGTTTATTTATTAAAATCAAATATTATCGTTAAAAAAGATGGTGTGATTTTTTTTGGAGAAATTTTGTCTTTTTGTAGTTGAAGATTATGAGAAACCTGTTGGATTAAAAAAATAATTTAATAACCTGTTGCTTATTTTGGTTGTAAAATTTTATCTGTCTGTAATTAAGTAACCTATTGAATTAAATATTGAGTTAAATTATTAAATGAGATAATTTGTATAAAAGACATAATGCTTATAAATATTTAGATTAAAAATTAAAAAATATAAGCCAATATGAAATAGTAACATTGAACATTAATTTCATAAATTCAATATTAAAAATATAAATGAATTAAGAAAAATGTAAATTAACGTGAAATTATAAAATTACAATAATATGGTTGTAAACTATAAAAAAAATTTAATTGTGACATAAACCATATAAATGCACATAAATATTATAATTTTGACATAAAAAATTATATTACAACGTAAAATTTGTATGTAAGACATAATACTTGTAAATGTATAAGTCAATATAAAATAGTAAAATTGAGTATTAGTTTATAAATTCAACATTAAAAATATAAATAAACTTAAATAAATGTAAATTAACATGAAATTATAAAATGACAACAACATAGTTATAAAAAAACTAAAAAAAATTTAATTGTGACATAAAACATATAAATACACATAAAACTTGTAATCTTGATATAAAAAATTAAATTACAACGTAAAACTTGTATGGAAGACATAATACTTATAAACTTAAATTAAAAATAAAAAAAATATAAGCCAACATAAAATAGTAAAAATAAACATCAACTTAAAAATTCAACATAAAAAATGTTAATAAACTGAGATAAATGTAAATTAACGTGAAATTATAAAATGACAACAACATAGTTGTAAAAAATCAAAATAATTTTAATTGTGACATAAAACATATAAATGCACATAAAATTTGTAATATTGATATAAAAAATTAAATTACAACGTAAAATTTGTATATATGACATAATACTTATAAAAAAATATAAGCTAACATAAAATAGTAAAAATGAACATCAACTTATAAATTTAATATAAAAAATGTAAATAAACTGAGATAAATGTAAATTAATATGAAATTGTAAAATGACAATAATGTGGTTGTAAAAAAATCAAAATAATTTTAATTGTGACATAAAACATATAAATATATATAAAACTTGTAATTTTGACATAGAAATTTAAATTACTACGTAAAACTTATACGGAGGATATAATACTTATAAACGTTAATTAAAAATTAAAAAATATAAGTCAACACGAAATAGTGAAGTTGAATATTAACTTCATAAATTCAACATTAAAAATATAAATAAATTGAGATAAATATAAATTAACGTTAAAATTTAAATATAACAAAATAAATAAAAATATAATATAAGAATTGTAAATCAATATTCTACTTATAATCATATTATATAAAATTAAATTTTGTGAAAAAAAGTACAATACATGTAAAATTGTAAAATTATTTACAAATTTTACATAGTTTGATATAATAATAATAATAATAATATAAACAGAATATTTGTAACACATAAACATGTGTTTTAATATATATTTTTTCTAAACGTATGAGTATACTTTACAAAAAAATGATTATTGATGCTTTTATTTATTTCAATTATTTAAATAATTTTATTTTACATGTGTACTAATTGATTTTTTTCGCATTCTTCTCTTTTTCTTTATGATTGCATGATATTAAATAAAATATCATTTTATAAATAGTAAATATCAGTAATTTAATAATAACACCCATATTATGCCAAACTAAATTCGCATTACATGTAATTAAGATTTCTAGTAATATCATTTTACTTTTCTTAATTATCCATTTCAAAATTTCTTGTTTATATATATTTGTACATTAAATGTATACTTTTTCCACTTACAATTTATCAATTTCAAGATATTCTAGTTTTTTAAAAATAATGCAGTGTTAGTTATAAGGATTTTATTATACTAATCATTCTCAAATTTTATAATATCGTTTACATCTTTAAAATAACATATATTTTTTATTAATTTATATAAATACAATCATCATGATTAATATATAAGATGTGTCTTATTTTCTAATATTGATTTTTGAGTTGTAATAATTTATGTTATTAATAATAATTTTTAAAAAAATAAAGAAAGTATAATTTTTTATAAATCTAAATTAATGTTTTTAAATACATTATTTCTAATATGCATAACACATTATTTACCATTAATTTTTTTACTATAATATATAATTTTGTATTTCAAATATATTTCTAAAAATAAATTATAACAAAATAAATTAATATATTAAAAAATAAAAAATAAAAATAAAAATAAAATATAACACATTATTTACCATTAATTTTTTTACTATAATATATAATTTTGTATTTCAAATATATTTCTAAAAATAAATTATAACAAAATAAATTAAATATATTAAAAAATAAAAAAGTGAGGAAAATAATCTTTCACCTGAATAATAAGTTAATTTACATGTTACTTGTTAAGTAGGTTAATTATTATTAATATAAAATGAATGGTTTATATTCAATTTTAAAATCTAAGGGTTAATAAAAATGAGTTATTGATACTGGGATAAAGTTATCCCAGTATCATAGAATTTTTCTTAAATAAAATATTATAAATTAGCTCGCTATTTATAGTAAAAGACATGCTGATTCATATCTTATAAAACAAATTTCAACTAAGTTTCTTATCAACTGATCCTGAAGTGATTCATAGCTCATCCTGGAAGACATATAAGATATCTATACTGGAAACCTGCTTATAAAAGAAGTACTTCAAAGTTCAAATACAATGAAAATAAAGTTCAGATTAAAGGTCTAAGAGAAAAGCGCTTTTGGCCTTATTCTTCCAACTCAAAGCAAAAGCAGTTCCATATTAGTTGGCCAAAATCACTTTTTTCACTGGCTTTCACTTTCCTTGTGGCTTCCTGGCTTCTTCAGACTTCTTGGCTTTTGGCTTATCTTCATCTTCATCTTCAATTTCAATTTCCAATTTCAGGAAGGCATGCAGCTTGGCTTGTTGAAGGCTGAGAGTCAACAAGATCAAAGCTCTGACGCTCTGGTTCTTCATCAGTTAATCGCCTCGCATCTCTGATTTCTTGCTCCAAAGAAGAATTCAGGGCTGCCATGGTTGAAAACAGTTGATCTACACCATTGATCTGTAAAGGAAAAAAGGAAAATTGGGTTTTTTTTTTTTCTTGAAATTCAAGAATTGGTCTTGTTTAGAATTGCTTTGTGACAAGCATTTGTAGTAAATTTGATCTCTACAAAGCAGTTGAAAGTATTTTTTAATAAAATATTATCAAATGCCTTTGTTTTTATTTGACTTTCAAAGCACTGTGTATTATGTTTATGCAAAATAAATCATAAAAATAATTAAACTAAATAACAAAATTGACAAAGTTGACGAAATTGTCGCCCTGCTGCAGTTGAAGTCGTTTGCTCCATTTCATGCTAAAAAATCCTAAGCTGATTATTTTCATTCGTGGTCACATCATTGTCAGCGTACACAACACAACAAAAAATTTCATCACTTTATTTTAAGCACTTTTGCAAAGCCAATTTTAAAAGCACTCGTAATTTTAGGATAATTTTTAGTTTTAATTGTTATTTTATGATAATTTTTTATAAATACTTTTAATTTTTAATAAATAAATTATATATATTAATTATTAATTAATTAAAAATTAATTAATTAATATTATAAAGATATTAATTAACAATTTGGATATTTGATATATGAAATAAATAATAAAAAATTTAAATACATATAATATATTAATCATATCGTTGTAATTAGTTTTGTAATTAATTAATTAATAATTATATATATATACAATTTATTTTGGTATTATTAATTTAATTTAATTTAAAGTTAGTATTTCTTATTTAAATAAAAATTTAACTTTATTCTTATATATAAGCAATTCATTTTTTTTTCAATAAAATATAAATTATAATTTAGATATAAAGTAAATTTTATTTTTTTTAATTATATAAGGTCATTTTTATTTTTATGTACATAATATTACTAATAATAATGGTAAATAAGTTATTTTTTTCTATTTTTAGAGTATTATTGATGGACTTGTCAAAAAATTAAAAAGTATTATTAAATATTATTAAAAAATTAAGATTATTTGTGAAAATTATCAATAAAAACAACAATTAAAATTGAAAATTATACCCGTTATGTGTATAACCAAAAGCATGTTGAGTCTTTGAGACAATTCTGCTTCTTCCTCCTCTGAGTGTCCGATCTCCCTTCTAAGATGACTCACATTTAACATTTGAAAATATATTTAACACGCGACCTTATATTATTAATTTTTTTCGCCAATTTTAACAGTGAATTAAAATATTATTTTTATCTCAAACATTAGTCTTTTCATTTGTCGATGAGTTGTACCAAGATGATTTCATCTGAAGCAATTGTATCTAAAACATAATTCTCTACATTGAAGCTGAAAATCAATCAACTTTATCCATTGCATGCATGAACGATACTCACAGATCATCAAATCTCAAACATTTCAAGACAAATAGTAATTTACTTGGTCAACATTTGTTAAATGTTAAAATTGACAAAAGATCAATGATGTGAGGTGGCTTGAATATATTTCAAAAATGTTGAGTGTAGATCGAATATTACTAAAACATCTTTGGGATAATAATATAAAATTAACTCCTTTAAGAATACAAACAAGTAAGTGTTTAATAAATATGGAGTGAATTCTCTCATTTAATATATTACACCACCCTTGATCAATAAAGAAATAACGACGTTGAATTAATTTGAAACGAATTCATAAAAACTAGTTGATATATGGCAAATATATCCAACAATATTATTACAAAAATACTCTGAATTGATTTTAAAATTACAAAATAAAATTATTTTAATTAAATTTAAACCTATAACTTTGGAAAAAGGTTAATACTCTAACCACTATACTAAAACAAAATTTAATAATATATTTTTAATTCATAATATTATAATCCCTTTAAAAATACATATCTAATAATTACATTATTTTGTTACTATAAAAAATTAATAATTCAAAAATAATTTATAATTATTAAATTTTATATAATACTTGAATTTAAAATTATTATTATCATTAAATTA